>CM077449.1:20015794-20226369 GCA_039654765.1 Mylopharyngodon piceus
TTCCACAGTCAGTGATGGTTTGGGGTGCCATGTCATCTGCTGGTGTTGGTCCACTGTGTTTTCTGAGGTCCAAGGTCAACGCAGCCGTATACCAGGAAGTTTTAGAGCACTTCATGCTTCCTGCTGCTGACCAACTTTATGGAGATGCAGATTTCATTTTCCAACAGGACTTGGCACCTGCACACAGTGCCAAAGCTACCAGTACCTGGTTTAAGGACCATGGTATCCCTGTTCTTAATTGGCCAGCAAACTCGCCTGACCTTAACCCCATAGAAAATCTATGGGGTATTGTGAAGAGGAAGATGCCATATGCCAGACCCAACAATGCAGAAGAGCTGAAGGCCACTATCAGAGCAACCTGGGCTCTTATAACACCTGAGCAGTGCCACAGACTGATCGACTCCATGCCACGCCGCATTGCTGCAGTAATTCAGGCAAAAGGAGCCCCAACCAAGTATTGAGTGCTGTACATGCTCATACTTTTCATGTTCATACTTTTCAGTTGGCCAAGATTTCTAAAAATCCTTTCTTTGTATTGGGTAATATTCTAGTAATATTCTAATTTTCTGAGATACTGAATTTGGGATTTTCCTTAGTTGTCAGTTATAATCATCAAAATTAAAAGAAATAAACATTTGAAATATATCAGTCTGTGTGTAATGAATGAATATAATATACAAGTTTCACATTTTGAATGGAATTAGTGAAATAAATCAACTTTTTGATGATATTCTAATTATATGACCAGCACCTGTATATATATATATACATATATATATATATATATACATATATATATATATATATAGCATATATTTTTCAGAATAACGTTCATAAAGAGTTTCATGGATATGTTGTTTTATCACAAATATAAGTATTGTAAAATACAGGAATAAGACATACCTTAGACTAAGTAATTTAAGGTTAATTAAATAAACAGACCTTAGAAGTAACCTGTTCTGTATTCATCACATGGCTAACTGACTCGACCACATTGTGCTCGTCCATCAGATTCAACAGATTCTCTTTGCACAGGTCTGGCTGAGTTATCTGAGGACACAAAATGTAATAAGAAAATGGGGGCTACAGCACTGACTTTATGGCATAAAATTGTATCACATTGGAATTCACTTTTATGCTAGTATTTTTCCAGATCAGAAGGTAACATAAGGAATTTAATATTCCCAGCATGAGCAAGCTCAAAGGAAATATCTTTGAGATAATATTAATAGCTATATTTCATGTGAATTACAGGCATTACTATGCAAGTCGTGCTCATAATTTTACTTAAACTCTTGACAAGACTCAAGCGCTTTAGCCCATTACTCTTATATTATGCACTTACAAGATAATTGTATACAAATCAAAGATAATAGAGAGAAAGCATGTATCCTTTTTAGTGTACAGACAGAGCTGCTCTGGGGTCTTCTCTGAATACAGAAGTCTACAGTGTAAATGCAGGAAGCCGATGGAGGGAGGCATGCAGTGATTTCTCAGAAAAAAAGTACTGCTAAAAGTCCCAGCGCACTGAGAAAAAAAGCACAGGTACATCTGTTAGTGGTGCTGCTGTACCTGGTATTTGGGGAAAAGTGTGTCTTTCATAACACAGGGGGCACAGATGAATTTAGGAGGTGCTGGGTTCCAGAACATTCTGAGCTCACTGGGACACAGTATTGCCTATGAGAAAAAAATAAATACAATAATTGGATGTTGAAAGGGGCTGTTTAAAATGAAATAATTCAAGGGATAATCAAAGGGACTAATGTGAAATTTATGCAACAGTCTACATTTAATAACCCAGGACAAATTAGAGCTTGAACAACAAAAAATACGAAAATCTTTAATCCATCTGTTAATTCGATTGGGAAAAATAATGTGTGTCTAATGCCATCTAGTGACAGAAAATTTCCAGTACCCAGGGACAAATTGGGTATCCGCTTGTTAAGTCGTGACGTAAGGAATGCTGTTTCTGGGTCCAAGCCTCGACTCGTTTCACTTGAGAATGCCGTCTCGACGGCCATTTATGAGCGCTATTTATTCATATTAAACATTTAATATTTTAAAAAGTTAAACATTTAAAATACTTACAGTTTATACAACCGTCTCCGTGCTCACAGCGTCACAGACATTAATGTTTTAACATTTATAAAAGATGAATCACTGTCTGGCCATCTGGGATTTTGGTATGGAGATAAAGGTTATGATTATAATTTTTTGGTAGTATTACACCACATCGTGTGTGTATATTAGCACCGTTTGTTGTTTTCTTGTGGTATGAGATAGAGCGTTAGGACCCGGAAGCGCCGCCGCGTGACGTCAGACTTAACAACCGAATAATTTGATTTTAATATGTTCTAATATGTTTAAAAGAACATAAACAACTGTTTAAAACTGTAATATAGTTTTATATATAAGCTATCCATGGAAGGCTGAAGACTTAAAAAGTCAGTTTTAACTAAACATTTATTACATATTTGATAATGTGCTAAATACCATAAATATCTTATCATAAATCACAGGCTCTGTTTTGCATGCACTTCCTTAAAAACAGAGCCTTGGTTTTAAACAGATCTAGTAGTTAGTGTCACGCATTAGTCACTTTGATGAACGTCACCGACTGTGAGTCATAAAACAATAGATCTTTCTTACAGCATGTCCACACATCATAATCCTTGGTCTCTCCACGTAATACTCCGCTATTCTCTGCCAGTCCTCCAGAGTATCTGACGTCTGTTTAGGAATGTGGGAAACACAGTCTGTCTGTGCTGAAACCCCAGTAGAATCAACAGAAACACCTTCACACACCAGCCTACAATGAGTATTACAGCATTAATGATGTGTCATCACATCTGAAAATATCATATTAGGAATGGAAATATATATTTAGAGTGACTCGCACAGGTAGAGAGCTCGAAAGAGTCAGAACCTAAATGGTGACCTGAATTTATAATCAATGAGCTTTAATAAGAATCACTCTAAAAGAAATATCAAGAGCCGGACAGATTATACCTCTGTATGTCAGGATGTACAGATATATGTCCAAGTGCTGCCATCTGCTGGTTAAACTGTGCTGTTGCAGTGATCAGGTTCTGAGTGTGACAGATTCTAGAAGCAAGCTGGAGCTCAACAGGCACGACTTGACTGGCAGGAGTGGTACACAAATGGTGGATGGTTTTATACCCTTCAGCACTGTGGACAGAACAAACAATTAGAGTGGAAACAATTATTTGATTTTCTTCAAAATACAGAAACCCTAAGATGCCATGCTTTACTACTGTTTTTTTTTTTTAAAAGATTTTTTTTTCAGCAAGGATGCATTCAGTTGACGTGACATTAAAGACATTTATATTTAAATATTAAGAAACACTGTTTTCAACATTGATAATGGTTATAATAAGAAAACTTTCATTCTGCACCAAATCAGCATATTAGAATGATTTCTGAAGGATCATGTGACTGAAGACTGGAGTATTGATGCTGAAAATTCAGCTTTGCCATCACAGGAATAAATAGCATTTTAAGATATATTCAAATAGAAAACAGTGACTTTAAATTGTAAAACAAAAATTCATAACATTACTATTTCTACTGCATTTTTGGTCAAATAAGCATAAGAGACTTATTGGTGAGCATTAGATACTTTTCAAAAACAAAAAATAAAAATATCTTACAGACCCCAAACATATATCATGGTTTGTGGCTGATGAGAGAATAGTGAGTTATGTATACCTGAGTGTTGAGATCATGAGAATCATGATCATGTGATTAGAAGAAACAAGACAGACATTAATATTGCATGGCATCTTTAGGGTTTCTGTATCAAAATAATACAAAAAATACAAAATAGAAGCATTTCCATTAGTGGTCTCAGAATTTTAGACACCATTGTATATATCAAATGATGATGCTTGCTTGCTCACAAGTCTCAGTGTAATTAATGGTTTCAAGGTTCCAATGTGTTATTTAAAGGCCTGATATTCTCTTCCATGACCCAATATAAATAAATAAATTTTCATTACTGAAACGTCATTCAATCTAATTTTAGGGAACATTTCTTGGACCTTAAACGTAAACCATTTTGGGTGCCAACTCAATGTGATAAGGGCCCTATGTTCTGCCATAAAAAGATGACGAGTCAGTCTATTTGTACAGATCGTCTCTGCCATAACTTCACACCACTGTTTGAACTGTAGACAGCGGGAGAAACGACCTCAGAACTGACTTTGTGTGTGGGCCCTTTGTGTTCACCAAACTGCAGACAGGCAGGAGAGGCCCTCCGCCACCCACGTCCCCACGGCTCCACTGACAGCGCCAATTTATTGCGTACGTTTCGTTCACTATGGCCTGTGACAAGCCAGATTTATCACTCCACTCTGGCACGGTTAAGCCTCAACGAAAGACCTGGAAGGTCACACCAAAGTCACTGGCCCTGCCTGCACTGAAAAGAAACATTCCTGAACCGTAAGAAGGAACCTTCAACCTACCCCGCTATCCATCTGCCCCGTAGGCAGGCGGCTCTCATATAAACCCTCTCAACCGCATCCAACAGGAACCTTTCAGTGACCCTCGTGACTGGAAAAAGCTAGTAATTAAAAGGCCCTTTTTCAAGAGTGAGGGAGTGGCGCAGGTCCAGCCGCACAGGTAGTAAATCTTGCGTTATCAGCTCTCAGGTGAGTGCTGGAGAGGTTGGGAGGAGGGATGCGTGGGTGCGCTGGCTCCAGACAGACCCGCAGCACAGATGAGTGGAGTAAGTGACGGGCAATTACTCGCTGTGTTACTGCTCCCTAAATAGGGCTGAGGGGAAGCTGATGACAAGCTTTGGACGCTCTTCTCAGGTAGCGTGAAACTAGATGATCATTTGCGTCCAAGGCCACCCTCTGCGCCCTTCCGCTAGTGACGCGTTGAAAGATTGACATGCTGATAGCAAGTGGAACATGCCAATATATCAACACATAGATTAGTGAACCTTAGTGGCATATATCATAAAATGAAGTATACAGCAGCCTCAAAAGTATTTGGACATTGACGCCTTACTTAAAAATGTCTGAATGTCATTGCATTAGATGCAAAACAGCAAACCTGAAGTGTCAAAATATCAAAAAAAGAAGTGTGCTTAATTGTATTGAATGCGCACTTGTATATTTTTTAAAAACTGTACTTACATATTATAATGTTAATGAAATAGAATGCCACTTAAGTGCACTTAAAGAGAGTACACTTTCATGATTGATTCTTAACACATTTAAGTACATGCCAGTTTAAAAACTGCAAAAAAAAAAAGTTTACTTTTAATTTGTTTTACTTTAAAAGTGCATTAAAGATTACAAATTTTACTTTAAAATGTATAATCTTTTTTCGTGCTTTAAAGAAATATGCTTATTTTAATGTGTTGATTAACAGCATTATTTAGGTCAACTAATTGCATTTAATATAAATTTTAACTATAACACATTTTCATTTAATGGCATATAACATGCTATTAAGGGTCAGAAAACATTAATATAATGTACTTTGTGTGAACCGAATGTAAAGTATAATATTTCTATAACAAGTACTCTTCTTAAAAGTATACTTCTTTTTCACAAGGGATAGCATAAACACACTTTCACAAAAAAATAAACTTGTTAGGTTGGAAAAGATGCAATATAGAACAAAAAAGTCTTGGACAATTTGTGTTTGTAAAATGTTAGTGGAATATGTTCGAATATGTGAAACTGAATTCATAAATCCACTTAAATTCAAGGACTTTTTTTTTTTTTTTCTTTTGGACATTTTGTTATTTAATGCATTTAAATGCATACAATTTAAGTATGGCTTGAGTGTCCAAATACTATTTAGGACCACTGTATATCACAAAATATTTTAGATCTTTTATACTCTTTTTTAGGTGTCCAGGTTGCAAGTAGTGAAAGGCTTTGAATGGTTTTGGTCTGACGGGATGTCCTTTCTGCTCTCTGAATCGGAGTCAAGCTATGTCCACGGGCCATTATTATATCTTCATTGGTCACCTTAAAAAAAAAAAAATAAAAAAGAAAAAAAAAAAAAAAAATATATATATATATATATATATTTATATATATATATATTAAAAAAATACAAATTAGTTTCTATTAAAAGGATTGTAGGAAAATTAATGTATTTAATCTAATACATTAAACATTAGTACTTTTGCTCATACTTAACTGTCAAAATGTTCTTTGAAAGCAAACTTTCATCTAGTAGTGTGTAGTGAGTTTACCTGGAATAACAGATCCTTGAGTCCTCCACCATCGGAGCCAAACTCAGAATCCTTCTGTAAAACTGACTCAGCCATCTTGTAGACACCAGATGACACAGGTGGATGGCACATTGGTCTTGAGGAACATTTCTCTTTTGGCACACAGACGTGTGGTACTGATGTTTCCCTTTGAGTTGGCCCCTGAAGGAAAATACACATGAGCATTCAGTTAAGACCGTTGTCAGTCCAAGCCTATGACTTTACCCATCAAGATGTACAAACAGGAAATGCTAAAAATTTCCCCACTGCAACAAAATTAACAAAATATTGTCACCACAAGCTCACCTTGAAAAGCAAACAAATTCCTTTGTTGCCCCCAGGGTTTCTGAAACTGACAGCTACCCTTAGAAATTTTTACTGTTATGTTACACTTGTTATGTTTTAATCACAGTGATTCATATGAAAGATTTATGCTTTGCAAACTGACACTGTTTGGGTAATCTTGCATAGTATATCTCTGTACATTGACATATTGCCTATGCAGTGGCCCCAAGAAGTATTCGGACGCTAAAGCCGCATTTAAAAATGTATTAATGCCATTTCATTAGATACAAAATATGCTGTTTAGAATGAAGGCAAAAAATACTGTTACACTTTGTGGATGTGAAATGGTATGTTTATAGTTAAAGCTGAAAACTACACCGGTTGTTAGGGGAACTAACAACTGAAATTTAGTTATTTCTGAATTTAATTTGTTTGGCAATGTCATTATATTACACATTTAAAAAACATAAAATAAAATAATAATAAAAAACAAAAAAACAGCTATCCTCATCATTAGGGCTGTGTCCAGTTTCTCTTTCTATATATAATAAAATAAAATAAAATACATAAACAATAACAAAAATAAAATAAATAAATAATATAAAAATATAGCTGCAAGCAGCAATTAAGGGGCCAAACACAAAAAAAGGCATGATGAGTCATGGCTGGGAGCATCAGACCAACTGCAACAATAAATAATTCAAGACATTTTTAGCTGATTTTAGTCAAAACGGCTGATCACTACTAATATGATTTAATTGCTTATCACTTTTGACCAATAGGTGGCGCTGTCACCAAATTGATGTGTGGTCAGAGTAAAGCCCAAAGTATACTTCACGTGACGCGAATGTCTGAATCCACTTTTGCTAGTTTAACGATGGGGAAAATGATTGGCGCGCCAGGTGCATGGTCTAAAAGGGTTGTCCCTGTTCTCTTAATGAGTAATAGGTCTGTTTTGGGCATAACGTGCAATAAACCAATCAGAGTCTCATCCCATTCCCTTTAAAAGCCAGCTGCGTTCACACCATGGCGGATTCACTATTTACATGGTGGAATTTGCAAGCGGAAAAACTGAACACTTTTCTAGCGAGGAAACGGATCTGCTCGTGCGCGAGGTTAAAGCACGGGACCATCTACGGGACAAGCCGGATTCCAGCAAAGCATTTTTATCTTTATGCACACAATAATAATCTTTTACATTGTAATCATTTTATTTTTAATATTTGGCATGTTTGTGTGCTGCTGCGCGTCCCTGTGTGTGTAATAAGCAGAGTGCAAGCGTGTTGTGCACCCGCATATAGGCGCATATTACTAACGCGCTCTTTAAATAACAAAAAACATATTGTGCCATTTTTAGACCAGGGGCCTATACCATGAAGCTGGATTAGCTGGCTAGCCAGGTAAGTTTCATATTAGTTTGCGCCAATCCTGGGTTTTAGGTACCATGAAAGTGACTTGGCTTTTAGCGGTGTTCATCACCATAGTAACTTACGCTCCACGGCAAACCTGCTCCAGGGCAGGTTATGTTCTGGTTCAGAGATCTCAAACCGAAATTGGGCCAATCGGATGTGAGCTAAATGAACTGACACATCCAACGCAATAAAGTCACTCCCCCAGTTTCTCATCCTCCAAATTAAAGGTCACTATGTAGTAAAAAAAAATATTTAACAATGAAATTGTCTGGCTTTAATGATAATTACTTAGAATTATTTTATGATTTATATAATTATTATATGATATATATTATTATTAATCCATTACACACAAGCAATTTTAGTTTAACAGTTATTGTTAAGCATTTAGTTTAAATGAATATTAATATATACAGATCATATGTAATATAAATAAGCTGTAGAATCAATAGATAACTCTTTAAAAATGACTACATGTGACCTTACATGTTTGAGTCTCTATTGCTGTATTATCAACTATATAAACTAACTTCAAGTTTCACTTGCACTAAAAGAGCAAGATAATTTCTTTTATTTGTCCTCTTTCATTGACAAGAATTTTCTTTAGTGTAAATGCATTTAAATTCTTCATATACTTTAATCTCTTAACCTTCAGCAAAAGAGTTTTGAATCACGCTGGCTGTCTCGCGAGAAGTGAATCAGTTTCGCTCTGTTGCAAGGCATGTGATTGGCTGTTCACCACTGATGTCACGCATTCATGTACACGCGCTCCACAAACTCAGGATCAAAGCCTGAGTTGACAGAGAAAGTTGATGATCAGCATCATGGTACCAACAAAGCCAGATTGGAGTGGTTTGGTTTTGTCAACTCAAAACTAATCCTATAACCCTGAGTTTGTTCAAATACCATCATGGTACAGGCCCCAGGTTTCAGTTGGTCAATGGTGCAGACTATTTCAGTTGCCTCAAAATAGCAACGGGCCAACAATGCACCTGAACACACCTCGTTTTCAGACCAGCAGGTCCATGGGCTGGGTTTGCCAGGTTTTCACAACAAAACCCGCCAAATTGCTACTCAAATCTAGCGCGATTGGGGGTCCCACAGTAAAAATCTCATTCCGGGGGGTAAAATTCGCGGTTTTGGCGGGGCTCCCCAGGTAAAAGTCGCATTCCAGGGGCTAAATATCATGTTATTTGGGGTTGCTTCAACCCGCGGACATGACAAACAACCCGCGGCAACAGTGTAAAAGTAGCCCAATTCCGCGGGAAAACCGCAGACTTGGCAACACTGCCATGGGCGCACAAATGGGCGCAAATGCATTTGCTGTTTATACAACGTGGCGCAGGACGTGAAAATGATAACTGCGTCAGGCTGAAACTAGCAAGAAACTTACGTCGCGCCTGGCGCTGCATTGCGCCGGGTGTATGATAGGGCCCTTTGAGTACATTCAGGGCATGATCCCAATGACCCATACTGAGTTTCATAACGATACGCTAATACGTTCATAAAATACAGCATTTTATAACAAGATTCAAAATGGACGACGCCCAAAATGGCACATATGGAAAAACTGGGTATTGTTCAACTCTGTATGCTGCACTGAATCAAAAGAGACCAGTTTTAATGGTTTTTGGGCAAATCGTTCAGAAGTTATAAGCAAAAATAGCCATTTTTCATATCTCCTGGAGGCACTGTGTCAAAAAGTTGCAAATTGCCTCAGGTCATGCTTGTGATGACATGTACCAAGACTCGTCTCAATACGCTAAAGCATTGTGGAGATATGGACTTGCATCCGATTTGACATGCCTGTCAAATTCATTCACTTGTTACTCAAGAAGGTTTATCAAAAATCTTTTGAGAACTTTTGGTCTGAAGATGATCTGAGCCAATTTTGGTGAAAATCGGACAAACCATCTAGGACGAAAAAGTAGGTTTTTTGGAAAATTCAAAATGGCGGAAAAATTTTCATGACAGAAAATGACGTCATAGGGTGCAATCGAATCGTCTTGAGGGATAATGTTTCTAGCCCATACGGTTCAAAAGTTATTAGCATAAATGTAAGTGCCGGTTAGGACAGTTGGTGGCGCTAGAGGGAATGAGTTCATTTTGCTGTGGCTAATATTCAGAGTGTCCTCTATCTGTGTGCCAAATTTAACAATTTTCCCACAAGCGGTTCTATGGGCTGCCATAGACTCAAGAGCAGAAGAAGACGACGACGAAGACGAAGATGACTAACTGATAAAATAGATGCCTACGCACCTTCGTTGCTTTGCCCCAATAATAAACTAATAAAAGAAAATAATAAAGCAGCTGTGTCCAACTTTTCTTTCCATATATAATATAAAACTAATAAACAAATAAAATTAAATAAAATTAAATATAAAATAAAATAAATTAAAATAATAAACTAATAAAATAAAATAAAAAATGAACCACTAACCTCATCATCAGCTGTCTAATATTCAAAATAAAATAAAATAAAATAAAAAGCTAACCTCATCATCAGAGCTGCAGTTGTCTCCAGCTTCTCCTTCCATAGAATGTAGCATTGCCTGGTCAGAGAAAGTTTCACTACTGTCATCCTCAACAACAGGTACGTGCCCACTTGCCATCACTAATGTGTCTGCCAAGCTCTTATTTGGTGCCCTCTGCTGGTCAACCTCATCTGGCTGCTCGAGTCCAGCAATAAGTCTGGCTTCCTCCAGCAGCTCAGAGGTGGATTTAACACTCTGGATGGTGCTGGAGCCAGCGCTGCTGGTGTGACTCTGGGAGCTGCTGTGTTTGGAGAGAGTTTGATGCTTATGAGGCTCCCAGAATTTTTCAGTCTTTCCTCTCTGCACTCTTCTATCCCCATTCTGTGTTGAATTCACAGAGCTTGGTGCCTCATTGTCATTAAAGCTGCCCGGGTCCAGCCGGTTCTGTCCTCCAAAGATAGTGCACTGGTGAGTGCTGGAGATTTTCTTCTCCTCACCTGAGACCTGCTGAGCAAGTGTGCGAAGTTTGTAAGATCCACCTGCTGATAAGGGCCGCTCTGATCTGGGCTTAGCAGGAGGTTGCGGCCTTTGGGACAAGGATACTGCTTTGGTGGTCCCTGCGAGAGAGGCTATGACGGGCTTTCTGACAATCCCATGCCTGGCTTTAAGTTTTGGAAGAGCCATTGTGTTCACTGATTTGTCTATGGAGGAAATGTTTGGGCTTGCGCTCTGACCCCGACTCATTTTGTTGGTCTTTGTTGAGACATGGATTTAGGGGGCAGTTTGCAGAGGAGAGGAAAGTGAAAATCTATTTGAGACTCAACACAGCTGGGTTTTGTCAAGATGGGAGGTAAATCTGTGATGACAGGGCTCACCTGGCAAGGTAAGAAAGAAGTCTTCTGTCCTGATTGGATTCATGGGTGCTTCACATATTGGAAATCAAAAAGGATGATGAACAACTACATTTATTACACAAAAACAGATGGAAATAATATGATTTTTAAAACAAACGTTTAATATTGCTTAATTTAATTGTTTAATTTCATAAAATATAGCAATAACATTTGTGTGAAGACTGGTAAAAGAGCTATATCTGCAAAATATTTTTCAAAATAATTTTTACATGATTTTGTCCAACAGTGTTTGTTCACTTCTAGCTATGCACTAGCTTAATTTAATTTTGTAATGTTTTATTATTTATCCTCATTTTCTTTTCTAACTTCAATGAAATGGACTTTCCATGAAATCATTATACATTCTCTTCACAAGTTTGCGCTGCTTATGAAAACAAAAATGTATAAATAGTTTCGAAGAAACAGAAACTGCAGTTTTACAAAAAGCTATAAACGCTATAGTTAGCCAGCTAGCCTGCTTGCTTAAAAGTTGCTTTTCTCGTGCTGTGACAACAAATCTTAATAAATCATTTAAAAAGTATTCTTTAAAAGTATCTTACCTTTTCATTAGTGTATTCCCCCCTGAAAATCTACTTCAACTAAAACTGTTCCCGGTCTTTGCTGAAAAATAACTGCAGCTTTTTACCTCAGAAACTCAAACAGGGAAACGCCAAGCAGCGTCTCCTAGCAACCGGCCGTCCCTATGCGCGTGCCAGAGCTGCCAGTGAAAATCTGCACATAGAAATAAGAAGATCATGATCAAGTAGATTATTATCTTGATGTTAATAATTGTTATTTTTTCCATGCGTGCATTTTTACGCATATAGCACTAACTGGCTGCCAGAACGGCAATAAACACCCTTTATCCACTCAAATGTTCATGATTTGCAGAATGGAATGAAATCATGTTGAGCTATAGTGCAAAGATGCCTTTCTATCTACAAAAAAAATTAACAGAATAGAGAAAAAAAATGATTTAACAGATAAAATGTACATTCAAAATAAAGGTTCCAATTAGAATCAAAATGATTTTACATTCTAATTATTACATATAATATCCTTTTAAAATCCAAAAAAGTACTTTTTATTCTCTAGTCCTGTTATCTCCAAAGAACCTTGCCTTTTTTTTTTTTTTTTTAAATAAGAACACAAAATTGCTGCACAAAAAGGAGGATTTGTAGTAGGCCTATAGCATAACATTTAATATCAAATGCAATGCACTTTGTTAAAGCGAATATATATTAAATAGCCAGTTTTTACATATTATTTTATAAAGCATGCATTACATCTACTGACAAGACAGTCATGCTCCTCTTCCTCCCTCCCTCTCTCTCTCTCTCTCTCTCTCTCTCTCTGTCTGTCTGTCTCATGGGGGCTTTGACATGGTCTAATGTTCTTTGCTTCAAGGGCCATTTCATTCCGTCCTGTGAGGAATCGATCTGTGCTCTAATGGTGTGAGAGATCACTGGAGATAATCCGCTGTAAGTGGATGATCAGGGCTGTCATTCGCTCATTAGCAGGTGTACAGTGGGAAATGTGATCTCTTGTTCATCTGAGAAATAAAAGGAGGGAGATGGTGGGGTTTCCAGTTCCTTCCTAAACACCATGGATTCAGTGCCAAAATTAATAGGCTCCAAAGTTGTTAAGTTAGAAATATTTCATCTGCTATTCTGTGAAGCTTGTGTAGTTTTGGTACCACTTTTCCTAACATTAGCACACATTGGAATACATTAGGCTACATGATTTGTTAAGTAGCCCAAATAAACAATTTAAACAGGCCTAGTTATGTTAGAATTCATATTTTTTCATACATTTTGATATTTATATATCACACAGCATCCACATTCTTTTGGTAATAATTTAGTAAAACTTTATAAGAACATTCTATTATTATGGATTAAAATGTCATATTAAAATGTAATTACTTTAAATGTAAAAGTATTGCAACTCACTATTACTAACGTTCATGAATAACATATATCAATGTTACAACAGATCATTATGTATTTATGTATATTCAAATAGGCCTAAATGTCATGATTCATATGTTTTGTATGAACATGATGTTATCATTATATAATGTTTTCTAAAATTATTGAAATATATTAGCCTATAAAGTACCTATTATAAACTTAATATGTTATACAAGTTTTATACATCTAATAAACTATATTACCTTAACATACATTACTGTATTGTATTATATTTTCTTATGAGATCACTATAGTTCTAATGTCCTGAAACGTGTTACTTCATCTGAATTCATAATTAAAGTACACTTGTGTCTTAAATTATATAACATTATAATGCTGGATTCCTTAATTAAAGCTATAAAGTACCCTTATTTTGAAAAAAAGAAAAAATAATAATTTAATAAAACTGCTTAAATAATTTAAAATGTTTACATTTAAAATCAAAATACATCAAAAAAATACAATGTGCCAAAAATGTTTCGGATATTCAATATTATGCATCATAATGTGTTTATCCCAATAGTGTTAAAAATAAAATATTATTCGTTTTTTTAACCTTTTTACTAATAATAGTATTGTGCAATAAAACACGGGTCATTCCCATTTAAAAACAGCAGAGTAGACGTGTTCCTGGAAGAAGGAGAGAGATCCAGACAAATGAGACATAGAAAGTGGGCTGTACCGTGTTCTACGTAACAGGCAGGGGAAGATCTCGAGTTCGGTCCCAACATTTCCTCACTTTACCCAAAGCCACGCACAACATCCCACCAGTGACTGCGCGCGGTGCCAGGACACACACACATACACACTCACACACACGCGCTGTGAGTCTGCGAACTGCATGTGCACGAGCTGCGGATTTCCACCATAATGTTGGGCGCAGTGAAAATGGAAGGACACGAAACTCCAGACTGGAGCAGCTACTATAATGATGCACAAGAGGTGAGAGACAATTATTACTGCCACTCTGAGCTGCTGGAATAGTCAGAAAGTTTGTAGCTGCATGCACGTGAATGATGCATCAACAGACTGAAACTGAGGCTTACGCTACAAACCACTTTTAAAATGGAGGAATTAAATGTAAAATATGTATTCTACAGAATTGTGTCTGAAGCTGATAAAAATATCAGCCATTGATTAACCCACTTGGTGGCAGTAGTGATGCCACTGCAAGTGACAATAGTCACAATAGTCTGATATTGTTAGAGTTTATGAAATATACTAATTTTATTTGTTTATAAATAATATAAACTAGCTATTTGAAAATGTTTTCTGACTAAACTATTTTTATTCAATTTATTATCGATTATGTATATATGTCACATATTTCCATTACAAGATTCTCTGTTTTGTCTCGTTCAATATTGCAAACTTACATTTAATTAAATGAAACGCAATAAAACTGTCCGTTTCTATTTCTGCTGTCACGTGCATCAGTAAATGCACATTCAATATTTCGTTATTTTAAAAAGAACATAAAATAAAAACATTACTAGTTGCAGTACATCTAGATTAAAAAATAAAATTTATGTTCTCACAATTTTTAATGGTCTTACCTGAAATTATTTTTTTTAATTTATGACCAACTAAATCGGTTAATTCTGATAACTAACATAGCTACTTAAATATGAAAAAAAAAAAAAAAACATCTTGGAGAAAAGATGCAAAATGACATTCTATGTAAATAAAAGTGCTGAATACAGATATATTACAGCACTAAAAGCCACGATTTCTTTCTTTCAGGTCTATTCTCCCATGACGAACAGCAGCATGAACGCTGGGCTGAGCTCCATGAATAATATGAACAGTTACATGAGCATGTCCACCAGTGGGAATATGACTTCCAGTTCTTTTAACATGTCCTATGCGAACCCAGCGCTGAGTGCCGGACTGAGCCCGGGCACCATGGCCGGGATGCCCCCGGGCGCCACCGGCGCCATGAACGGGATGAGCGGCGGCGTGTCGACCATGGGCACCGCGCTCAGCCCGTCCAACCTGAACGCCATGACGGCTCAGCACAGCTCCATGAACGCGCTGAACCCGTACTCCAGCATGAGCCCCACCATGAGCTCCATGACATACGCGCAGCCCAACCTGAATCGGGCTAGAGACAACAAGACTTTCAGGAGAAGTTACCCGCACGCCAAACCACCCTACTCCTACATCTCCCTCATCACAATGGCTATCCAGCAGGCACCCAGCAAAATGCTTACCTTAAGTGAGATTTACCAGTGGATAATGGACCTGTTCCCCTACTACCGTCAGAACCAGCAAAGGTGGCAGAACTCCATCAGACACTCGTTGTCTTTCAATGACTGCTTCGTCAAAGTGTCCAGGTCACCCGATAAGCCGGGAAAAGGCTCCTACTGGACTCTGCATCCTGATTCTGGGAATATGTTTGAGAATGGCTGTTACCTGCGAAGACAGAAGCGCTTTAAATGCGACAAAAAGTTGCCGGATGGAAAGAGGTCAGACGGAAAGAGAGACCAGTCGAGCGGCTCTGGCTCACCGGCCAGCGACAGCACCAGCACCAAACCAGTGCATATGGACTCCAGCTCCATAACCTCCTCGAACCAGTCGTCCAGTCCTCCCAGTTTGGACCACAGGAGCAGTAGCACCGCCAACTCTGAACTGAAGAGCACCGGCCCACAGGTGCACCCCGTGTCCACGTCCCTGTCCTCGCTGCACTCTATGGCCCACGAACCCCAGCTGCACCTCAAAGGAGACCCCCATTACTCCTTCAACCACCCGTTTTCCATTAATAATTTAATGTCCTCTTCAGAGCAACAGCATAAACTGGAATTGAAAGCCTATGAACAAGCGTTGCAATATTCCTCCTATGGCTCAGGGATGTCTTCCAGCTTGCCCATGGCCGGGAGAGCCAGCATGGACCCTTCGGCTTTAGAGGCCTCTTACTACCAAGGTGTGTATTCCAGGCCTGTTCTTAATACATCTTAGTCAGTTGCCGACGGGGGGATTAAAAAAAACTTTATTTTATTTTTTGCATGCACCTGGTGCAAAAGAACTGTTACTTTAAAATATAACAAAATGTGTATGTGTATAATAAAATATTGTAAAGTGTTTCCAATGATTGTATATCCCAGTTATAAATCATTGCTAGTGTATTTAAATCATTTTGAGCTTGTAAAATACTTGTTGTGATCCCCCAAACTTGTAGTTCCCTATTGTGTTACAACGTGCACGAATGAAGGTCAACTTTGGTCTTGTTGCTGGTATAAAAGCGAAGCCCCTGTCTGTTGCAGATGTATTTGAATGTTGTCATTTTACTCATTATTTTTGGGGTTTACTTACCTCGTTTTGACGAAAAACACTTCCCAATCTTGTATTGAAATAAATTAATCCAAGGTGGAAATGCATTGTGAATAAAATATGTATTTCTTAATCAAGCAAAACGTTTGTGACATTTTTATGCAAAGAGGTTCATGTATGCATTTTTCTTAGTGACATTACATTTGCAATTATTCAAAGACTATCGATTAAATCTAAAGATTTATAAGTAAGTATACCTGATTTTATTTTATTTCGTTTTCAGAAATATTCTCTTTCGTCTTTTTTGCATTATTTTATGTCCAAGCAATAAATGCTCAATAAGACCTGAAATAAAATAGAAATAGATGCTATTTTTAATCGAATAAAATTCTTTAATATAGGCTGTCTGCTCTCAAAGCCAGCTTTTGGCTGAGCCCGTCTGGTTTTGACTTGATGTTGGTAAAAGACCAAGAGAAAATCCAAGTCTAACACACGCGCAGCCTCAAAGACTCGCTTCATAAAAGATCCGATCTCGTTTTAAATGGGATTTTAAACAATATCATAGAGAGGCCAAATCATCTTTTTGTGGAGCGTAACCTACATGATGGGCACGTGAACCTGAACAGATTTGACTTTGATCATGGTATTTTGTATACACGCATTTTGGCTGAGTAGCCGTGAAATTCATTTAATTATCTTGTAATTCCCCCCCGATGCGTAAATAAAATGGATAATTGACTTCAGGCTTGAGAAATCTCGATATGTGCAGCCTATATAAAAATAAAGCTTTATAGCTTATATTTTCGCCTTTTATTTTTAATTCGAATTAAAAAAAAATAAGACCACATTGTTTTTCCAAAATTAGGGTCCGGCGCGGTCGATTTATCTGATATTGAATTTCAGCTCGCGACAGAGATATTTAGCCTAATAAAAGATGATAAAGTAAATAACTGCAATAATCGATACTGAAATTTGTAATATATGCATTAGAAAATAAAATTGTATACTTTTTCATGCATGGGAACGATCCAATATTTTGCGAAGAAAAAAAAAATCTGATTTAATAGCATGTTTATGATATAATCTAAATTAGGCTACCTTCTTTCATGCGCACGATAAGTGCATTATAAAGCTGAGTGCTTCATATTTTATTAACTAAAAAAATGTGTAAATATCTAACAGAATTTACCTGCTTACACATAACAAATAAAATATGTGGGGTTTATGGGCTTGATTAATTGAAATACAAATTCACATAAAACTATAGCCTAAATAAAATACAAATGTAAAACATTATACCATTGATTCTAATAATTTTATTGAACTCATTATGCTCGATGATCTACATCATTTAAAGAAACTTCGCGCCATTATCGAGTTCAAATGTCGCAGCCGTTACACCAGGTGTAATTTGATTATGTATATTTGGTTCTCAATCAAATGCTTTATCGGAAACATCGTTTTGTTTAAATATTTTATAAATCTTTATGACTCGAAATGGTCTACTTACGTCAACAAGAAGCTGATGATAATGAAACTAAAGCGTCGTTAATGTGCGGTCTTGAAAATCCAAGAACAAACCAACTGTTTACAAATATTTAACACGTTTTGTGAGAAAACCTCTTAACGAATGCATTCGAACTGCTCATTTATTTCCCATATAATCATATATTTTACATATTGACATGTATAATTTAGATATGCTTTAATTTGCATGGGAATTTTATTGTTTGTAATTGGCGCAGTGATTGTAGATGGCAATTACATTTTAAGGTTTTATGTCTATATAACGCTCTTCGATTCGACGTTGCATTGTACAATTAGTGCACGTCTTTAAACGAGCCAGACTTCACGAAGGCATAACATATGCGATCAGCAGGCAGTGTTCAAACTTATGTGGCATTTCTCGTTGCCCCATCAAAAGCTCTGGCGCTTTCTTCAGCCTTATGGAGCAAAATTTCGACAACAATACGCACGGCCCTTTAGTTCAAAGCGCCCATCAGCGGGTCTACCCGTAGACCTTTCTTCTCCCTCTTTTCATTCTGAGTTTGGAAAAGCACTACAGGGCCAAGGCGCTCCTAATACCTTCTGATGGGGATTGAATTAATTATCTCCAATAACACAATTGTGCTTGGCCAACGAAAAGAGCAAAGCAATACCCCTTCAGAATCACACACACACGAAAGAAAGGGGCTTTCAAAGGGCGAGAGAGAAGAGGGAGAGATCTCTATCCGACATCAGCTTTAGAAGCAGCTGCTTTTCCATTAAAAATGATACGGGAGAAGTTTATTAGAGCTTTGTGCCCCTCTAATATGCATCGACCATGTCAGGTTGGTGGTCTCGCGCTCCCCTCGCGCGGTGTTCCGTGTTTTGTGTCTTCATTATTCTACAGCAGGGGATTTGGAGAGAAACAGCCAGTTGGTTTCTTTGGAGTTTCATTGGGCGGACGCAATAACGCATTTCTTGTTTATGTTTATATATATATATATTATGTAGGCTATTATTCGATGGGCATTTAAAAGTTTTAAGAATAAACAAAATTGAACGAATAATGCAAAAAGAAAAAGCTTTAATTTGCAATTTCACTTAAAAGGATTATGATAGAAGATTAATTAGGGTATTATGAAATCGCACACTGGCCTAAATGAATATTTTATATTATTAACCATAAAGTTATTTAGCATAGTCAATTTGAAGGTTATCAAATCCAATAAAGCATCGTTTTAACAGTAAAACCAACACACGTTTATCATCTTGATTAGAACCTGCATGGGAAAAATAAAAATGTCCCATAGAAACTAACTATATTTGTATAAATAAACAGCTACTATGAAAAGACTGGAAGCAGAGAAAGAGAAAAAGAGAGAGCTTGAAATATTTGGTGTCGTTATAGCAACCGGATCAGTGGTGCTTTTCTCTGAGGGTCATTCAATATGTGCAGCCGAAACACGGTTTTAATTAAAGCGTATAAAAGTTTTTTTGTAAGTCGATGATCACGCACACTGAATTTGGGGGTGGTAATGGGGTATTTCACTCCACATGCCACGATAAACACAGTCTCGAGCCTCCACACCCACATATCAAACAAGTCATTTAAAACATGCACACCTCAAACAAATCATTTAAGAATGCACATCTCAAAACAAAAGTTTTCGTCTCGAGAAAAAAAAGTTGCAGCATCAAAGGGCAAGTGTTTTCCATAGGGATGTGTGTGGGGACACCCAGGTTGTGCCATCTCCACGGTAACCTATAGGAGGAAAATCGACAAGCTTGTCGTGGTGTCGGGCGTTTATTTGAGGGGAGGGACACTCAGCGGCACGTCTGGCCTAAACAGCCCTTTCTTTATTCACCGCTGCATCTAACATATTTCTGAGTACATAATCGATCAGGCTTGAAGAACAGCTCTGCTGAAGGACGGACAGGGAAAGGCAACATAAACCATGCTTATATAATTGTTTGGGGTATCTAGTCGTTGGTAAAGGTCGACAGATCTCTTTGGCCCATTTTATGTTTGTAAATTATCAGCATGCAAAGCACTCCCCATTAAACACTCACAGCACTTTTTTAAGAATTCAAAGAATCATCAGGCTTTTTAAAAAAATATATATGTATTTTAGTAGTTTTTAAATGTACATTACATTTAAATATACCTGAAATCCCCACAATATATCTGATTTTGTTCTTCAAAAAATATTTTTTGTGTTTTTTTTATACTAAAAATTCAGGCTATGAATTTAAATGGTGTTTACAATAAACAAAATACATTTAAGAACATACTAAAAAGTATTAAAAGTAAAGAATAACTCCAAATGTTCAAAAATATTTAGGATATTCAGCTTGAATTAAAAAGAGCATTATTTACAGGTTTGATTAAATAGTTATGTTTAGACAAACATGATTATGTAGTTTTAATATGAAAAAAGAAAAAGAACTTAAGACTGATATTTGTTTTGTTTTTGTTTGTTATTTGTGTTTCAAATGAATTCAATTAAAGAATAAAAAATTAAATAAATAAGGGTGTTAAATTATTAATTTTTTGGGTCATGTAAACTAGTGACCACAAAACCAATCATAAGGGTAAATTTTTTTGAAATTGAGATTTATACATCATCTGAAAGCTGAATAAATAAGCTTTCCATTGATGTATGGTTTGTTAGGATAGGACAATATTTGGCCGAGATACAAAATCTGTAATCTGAGGGTGCAAAAAAATCAAAATATTAAGAAAATCGCCTTTAAAGTTGTCCAAATGAAGTCCTTAGCAATGCATATCCACTCACAAAAATAATTTTTTTATATATTTACAGTAGGAAATTTACAAAATATCTTCATGGAACATGATCTTTACTTAATATCCTAATGATTTTTGGCATAAAAGAAAAATCGATAATTTTGACCCATAAAATATATTGTTGGCTATTGCTACAAATATACCCGTGCGACTTATGACTGGTTTTGTGGTGCAGGGTCACATATTCTCTCTAAGTGGACTGCACAGTTTGATTTGATTTAAATACATTTTAGGGTTTTATTTGATACTTTCTATGTTCAATATATCTAAAACCACTAATTGATAAGCACAAAATCAATTTATTATTAAATAACACTGAACAAGCTTTCATGATCATAAATACTGATTGTGTTAACTGATACACTGTATGTTGTTTTAACTCCCTTTATTAATTTGGGAAAATGTAAAATATATAGTCTGTCAACAAATTCAATAATAAAAAAAAAATCCCAGCTTGGTCCAAAAATAGCTGGCTTTATATGGAAAAAAAAAAAAGTCTCAGTACCTCACAAAGTAATTGTCCAATCAAATTTCCCTTGTTTAACCAGACTTAGCGTCATACTGTAAGTAAAAATTGACCGAGAGGAGAAGAAAGAAAACCTTTGGAGTAGTAGAAAAACTACTGGCAGCAGTAGTTTCATTGGTGACTGCAGAGAGAATGTGGTTAAACATTTACGATGCCGTTTCTGAGCATGGGCTGGAATGAGAACAGGGCTGAGAGAAAGAACGCCACTTCCAGCCTTGTGTTTGCCCAGGCCAGGCTTCGGCTGTTTGCTCAGAGTTAAACGCTGCAGCCTGGTCACCAGATGTGGCCGTCTGCTCGGGTCGCCCGACGGCCAGTCAGTCAGATGACTTTTCGGACACTGCCAGTGCCCACTTTCTTCCGTAACACCTCCACCAACCGCTCCAACCTGAGAAAGGAAAAACAGAGAGAGAAAAAGCAGAAATAAGTGATTGTGTAAATGAAAGAAGAGCAAGACAAATGCAGGCCAGCTCTTAGCTGTTTTCTCCTCACACAAGGGCGCTCTTGGAGGAACGGAAAATACGGAGAATGGATGTAGACACTTCTTAAAGTGGGTGAGACATCCATGCTGGTGTCAATGCCCAAATCCTCCAAATATCCGCCTGCCTTTACTCCGGCAAACAGAAGCCCATGTGTGGTGTCATGTGATTGGTCGGGGTGAGTAAACCTGTGCTTATGAGGGTGATGATCCCAGAGACTCTGTGGAAATGGAGGGAGATCTAGATGGGTGAAGGGATTCTTTGGGAGCAAATGAATAATGGGGAATGAAAGCAGACCCGCTTCTCTCCAGCCAAACAAATGCTGGTTCTGCTCCAAAAAGACACTCTTCAGAATCTTTGACATTACTTAAAATGATGTGATAATATGGAAAATTATGTGATAATAATAATAATAAATGAAATCAGACCTTTTAATTTATATACCAAAATAAATTGAAACTGGGTTACATTTCTTAAAATGATTAGATCAACTTTTAATTTATATATATATATATATATATATATATATATACACACACATATATTGATTAAAGTTTTTTAAAGTTGATTAAAAAATTATTTCATGTAGCTTGAGTATTATAAAAAAGATTATATATATACATGATTAATATGCTTTAAATATAATTTGAATGTGAGCAAATCTCAAATTAAAAGTTAAAGACAAAATTAAAACTGTATGCATGATTTTCAATTTCACTGATTTATTCTGTACAAAGCATAAATTAACTAGATTTTTACACTCTCTTTTTTTCTGTTCTCAATAATATTCAGAGCGAATTTTTCAGTATTTACTCAGTGACCTGAAAATCATACTTGGAAGTTAAAAATTAAATAAATTAATTAAATAAATAAACATCATGCACGACAATAGTAGTAAGTTGTAGAGAGCTCAGGATTGTTAAATCCAAGCATTTTCAAATAAAAAAGAGTTAGGTATTCACAATAAAATTGAGTTCAAGCAGGCTTACAGCAACAAAGCGGGCGCTAAAAACAGCCCAGCTCTATCAGAGCTTTCACAGCATTGCTGATAAGATGTGCTTGGCATACCCAGTGCTAGTATTGTCTACTGAGGTTTCTCAGTCTTATCAAGTGAGCATATGGGAGTGGTCTGACCCAAGCCTTGCTCCTGCCGAAGTCTCCACCTGTTTTCCCGTACAGAGAGATTGAAGAGCAGCCGCAGGACCATATGTATTTCTCAGAGGCGCTCTGTGGCCGAGAGAAATGCGTCACGTTGGAGGGAAAAGGGGGGAAGGCGAGGGGGAGGGGATGGTTCAAAACAGTAGACTAATATTTATAAAAGGTCATTGTTGCTAAATTAACAGGCCACGCACACGAGTATATATACATATACAAGCAAACAGCCTTCATATCACACATGCACAACCCACTTCCCCCCCAAAACACACAAACATGCAGACAGACACCACAAGATTGTCTCTCTCTCTCGCCTCCATAAACATGCACGGAAACACCTTTCCCCCTTGTGTGCAAATTTTTAGCGTTTTAAATATATTCATTAGCCTCCCTGTCATGTTTGCACAATTAACAGGTCTGCCTTTCCGTGGCAGGATCTCCAAGGTGTGCCTGCGGGCTGGGGAGGATTTGGTGAACACTGTTTGCAGAGAGTGGCCGTAAACCCAAACATACACGCGAGGGAAGAGCCGGCAAAAGCGCAAATCCCGATTAAGAATTCACGGAGTCGCAAAACCAACAATTCCAGCTCAAATAACACAGAGTAAACAGCAGCCGTGCATAAATTCTAAACAACAGCACGTTTTATGTATGGCACGACAACATATCCATGTTTCAATGCAAAAGAAGATCCTGTTTGTAATCTATAATTATCCCATGACAATGCCTGACAAAAACCCTAACACGAAACACTATAAGATCTCGCGTAAAACTCCAGCAACTATAGATTGCACAGGAAGCAGATCGGCACAAAAAAAAGGCCGCTGAGGAGGGTCAGCCCTCGCTGTGCCAAACAGAAGAGCCTGCGAGACTGCAGCATGATGGGACACACAAGCCGCAGCCCATTTGTGGGCCGTCGGGCCAATGAAAAGGTCCTTTGTGTGCTTCTCATGGCCAAATTTGATTCAGCAGGTCATTAGACATTCAGCTCAGCTCCTCCGTCAATGGGCCTGCAGGAACGGCACTCAGGTGCCACATTCTGGGCCGGCGCTGGGCTTCCTCCTCCCCGGTTCGCCACGCTGTGGGAGCCTGGAGGCCGATCGCATCACCCCTGCATTCTTCTCACAGCCATGCGACGAGGCCCACGTCAGAACGGCTTCCCACAGGCCGCCCGGAGCCTGGTGAGTGCAGGGCATCCATCTGAATGTCAGCTAGCGGTCAGGTGTGACCGGTCTACTGCGGACAATCCCAGTCATGTACGCACGTAGATGCTCACCTTCATGTTATCCTTTGCTCTATAAGAAAAAATAGTCACCTCGACCCTAACCATCACTATGCGAGGACAAAAAAATTGGTAAAAGTTGTTCCAAATTCTGTCACATTTACTCACCCCATAAATTTAATTATAAATTTAATTATATTTTTTTGTCTTATGACAAAATAATCGAATTGAATAATCTTCATATTCTTTTGCATACAACAGGTCATACACTCTCAGAAAAAATATTGTACCTTTAGGGCTTGTAACTGGGGCAGTACCCTCAAAGGGACATCTTTGTACCTTATTTACCTCTAAATGGTTCATTGTAGTACCATAAGGGTATATTTTACTACTCTCAAGTACTAATATGCACCTTTTAGGGGTAGATAAGGTACAAAGTTGTCCGTTTAAAGATACTGCCTCAGTGCCAAACTGTTCTACAGCTAAAGGTACAATTTTTGCACATTTTTTCTGACAGTGTACACAGCTATCAAGCTCTTAGATAGAAAGCATCAGAAAAACACCAGAAAGCATCAGAAAAATAGTCCACACGCTAAAACTGAAAGTGTTTTGGAGTCATATGACAGCTTTGTGTGATGAACGGACTGAATTCTTGATGTTAAAACCTTGCTTAATGCTGAAGCTCTCAAATCTTCTTCTCCATTGCTCATATTCAAAAATGGAGCTGTGTTTTTGTTTATGACACACGTGAGAACCAATGGCATTTCACCGTCCGTGATTTTTTTTTCACTCTGAAAAAAATAATGCTTCATTTTCTTTCGGTTGCTAATAAAAAACATTATTGCATTGCTTCAGAAGTCTTGGAATATGGCACACAAGTCATATGGACTACTTTTATGATGCTGTTTTTGGAGCTTTACAGTGATGGTCACTATAAACTGCCCTTGTTTCCTATATAATATATAAATACTGTATATCCAATACAAAAACAACAGTAGCCTATACAGTTTTGAAACGACAGGGGGTGGAGAAAATAATGACTGAATTTTGTCTTTGGGTGAAGTATTCCTTTAAATGGACGGTTCAACCAAAAATGAAAATTCTGTCATTTACTCACTCTCATGTAGTTCAAAAAGCTGTTTAAAGGGGTGGTATAATGCCATTTTTACAAGATGTAAAATAAGTCTCTGATGTCCCCAGAGTGTGTATGTGAAGTTTTAGCTCAAAATGCCCCACAGATAATTTTTTATAGCATGTTAAATTTGTCACTTTTTGAGGGTGAGCAAAAATGCTCAGTTTTTGTGTGTGTCCCTTTAAATGCAAATGAGCTGCTGCTCCTAAGCAGAGGGCGGGGTTTCAAGAGTTCCTGTTAGCACATAGTGTTAGCAGCGCCGATTACCTCACGAAGACTCACTGAAAATGTCAGAAACTGTTCAGCCTTTAATGTTAAAACCGGAGTCGGACAATGATGAAGAGACTCAAGAAGAAGTGACAACATGTAGAATGCAACAGGACGTTTCTGAATGGTTAGTTGCTTAATTTATGTAGCTGATGTGGAGTTAACTATCTTAAAGTCATTTATTAGCATATTCTGTCATGATAATCTATAAATCGCTCGTGTGGGATCTGTTTTAAGATGCTTACAGAGCCAAAGAATATATGCTGCATGAAGATAGAACAGGTATAGTTTAGTTTAATTACGGTTATAACTTATGTTTGCATCTTGCTTTTATGACATGCTATTGCATTTGTGTTACATACTGTATTGCAATAACATGGCCTCACCCCTTTGTTGCGTGTTCTCGGGGGCAGGGTTTATGTAAATTTTAGGGTTAGTGATGTCACTAACCCGGTAAGAAGCTCGTTGTAGTCCCTACCAGCTGTTTGTTGTAGTGCTTAAACAGAGAATTGTTTAAAAGAAAATATCTCCCTTTGCCTTGAACTTTGAGCGTCGTAACTTTGCAGATGTTGTTTGTGCTCTAACAGTAACATTACACACTAACTAAAGTTAAAGAAGTGAAATCATAATCAACCACCCCTTAAACTACTGAAAAGAAATCTCAATGTTTTTTTTTTTGCCCATGCAATTAAAGTCAATGGGGTCCAACATTCTTCAAAATATCTTCTTTTGTGTTCCACAGAAGAAATAAAGTCATGAGGGTGAATAAATGATGAAAGAAAGTTCATTTTTGGGTGAACTATTCCTTTAAGAAATGATTTGGCACTAAGTCAGGGCCTCAAGCAATAAATAACATGCTGATTCTCAGAATACAGGGAACTTGTTAACTTCCAGTAATACTACACAGAGACTCTTCCAGTAGCCCTGCACAGGGGTGAAATGAGCAGTTCGACTCAATGCTGTACTCAGTAGTGACTCACACTGCTGAACCTTGCACTGTGGACGCCGCTTGGTCAGGGATATACACAAACAAGCTACCCTGACACACACTTGCTGTCTAGGTGAGGACAGTAGCACAGGTCAAAGCAAAGTGCATTGTGGTATTTGGAGTTTCATGTCATGCAGCAGAGGCTGTGTGATCTTTCCTCTGAAAATGGAAACCCTTCAGAGCGGCATGTGTAAACAGTGCACTAAAGTTCTCTCATTGTGATGGGGTGGTGGGGGGTTCTCTCTGTGTTTTGAGCACCCCCTCAGCTCAGCATCTCCACCCCCATTTGGTTAATTCATCATGTAAATAGATCAGCAGGCCGGCTTGTGTTTGCTTTGCGTGGGGAGCCCCCCATGTGAGTGAGACAAGAGGTAGAGAGAGAGAGAATATCTACCAGACACCCAGTTTTTATACTTGTATATAACAGATCAGGAGACCAAGGTTAGGGAGACTGAGAGAACAGGCTTTAAAAACAAAAACTTTAAAAAGTTACATTTTTAGGCTGGTCTGCCTCAGCGGTCTAACAGCACTCGTCAGTGTCAAAATGATGGCCAATCAGATCAAAGAAGGCGGGGCTTACAGTTCACTGAAGACAAGTGTGAATTCCAACGCGATGCTTTTAGTTTTTACAGTGAAAAAGTGTGTGTGTGTTAAGATATATGTAGCTAAACATTTAATATTTGACAACTGTTTTACAATGGATATGTTTAACGACCCACAGTAACATACAGTGATGCAAACTACTCAACATTTTTTTGAATTTCTCCATTTTGAATTGAAAATATGCTAACATTTAAGTGATGTCATTCATAACTGAATGTGACAACACAAGATTTTTTTTTTATTTACATTTTTGACATATTTACCCCCCCCCCCCCCTCAAAACAACAACAACAAAAAACTTTGGCCCGCCCCAATGTTCAAGACATGGTTACGGCCTTGCCAAAAGATGACCAAAAAGCATAATAGAAGTACCATTAACAAGCCCAAATGAGACATGTGGACTTTGGACATTATAGACTGTTTTTGTAATCCTTTTATGGAACTTTTTTTTTGTCATTTGACAGCATCTGTCTTTATTCACTGTCACTGTGGAAAAGAGCAGCATGAACATTCTGCATAACATCTCTTTTTCTGTTTCACAAAAGAAAGTCAGTTTGGAACTTGGAACTAATAAAGGGTTAGTACAAAATTCAAAATAAATCAATTAAAAAAGATTTTAGGAATAATTAAAGCTTTTATTTGATCAAAAATTCAAACAGTAATATTGGGAAATATTATTACAATTTAAAAAATTTCAGAGAATAGAATACAAAGAATACAATTTATATATATAAACCTTGTGACCAGCAGTGCACATGTCTGTACCTCTGAACTTTCTCATTGGCCTCTCTCTCTCTCTCCTGGGCCAGACACAGTTGGGTCTGAGTGCTCTGATGCTCTGATGTCAGCTGCTGCAGACGGTACAGCAGGGGCTGAATCTGGCTCTGGCTTTGGTTTGAAGTGGCTGGACTGTCTGGACAGGTCTCATCAGTCTGATGCTGCAGCACACTAAAAACACAAAAACAGTTTTGACAAATGTAATTAGTGATTATAAGAAGTGTTAGCACACTTAATGTCAGTATTGAAAAAAATCATTTGAATATTTGTTTTTTATTATCATAATTGCATTTCGAAACATTTTTGCTGCTTCATTACAATATAAAATGGCTTATTTGCTTATTTACCGACGGAAAATGAAAATTTGAATGAAAAAATGAAAATGAAAAAAAAATGAAAAAACATCACTATGATCAGATGCTTTCTTACCTGCTGTTTTCTCACCTCTGTCATTTTTGTTGTGTTTATTTTGTTACTGAAAAGGAAATGCGCAGCACATATTTACATTTTCATCTAAACGTCGCTCTCAGCAGCGTGGATGGTGTCGGGTTGTTCATTAACAGTACATCACTGCAAAGGTATTTCCAACTTCTTTTTACTACTTAGCGAAGAACGGAAAAGTGAGCATATAGGGGCACTGAATCACGTTCAGTCCTTACGCGTTCATGAGTGCGAGCAATAAGCTGCTGGCTGCAGTTCAATTAATGGCCACCGGTGTCGCTAATAACAAGGGTTTCTGGTTTCTACATACAGTATCCCTTTAAAGGGGCTATACTGTATGTAGAAACCAGAAACCCTTGTTATTAGCGACACCGGTGGCCATTAATAGTTCACTCAAAAATGAAAATTATCCCATGATTTCCTCACCCTCAAGCCATCCTAGGTGTATATGACTATCTTCTTTCAGACGAACACAATCGGTTTGCTTCAGAAGGCCTTTATTAACCCCCTGGAGTCGTATGGATTCATTTTTTCATGAATGGGTGCATTTTTTTGTCTTCAAAATTTGGGCAGCCATTCACAGCCATTATAAACCTTGGAGGACTAAGGATATTTTTAAATATATCTCCGATTGTGTTCGTCTGAAAGAAGATAGTCATATACACCTAGGATGGCTTGAGGGTGAGTACATCATGGGATAATTTTCATTTTTGGGTGAACTATCCCTTTAAGCAGAATTCTGCACAATTTCCCCTGCACTTAGTGTAAAAAATGTGAAAAAGTGCACAGATTATGCATAGGCCAAGCTTTAACTTAAACCATAAACAGTAAAATAAATCATTCATCTACATTTTATCAACAAAACAAACATTCTGACAAATGCAGGGGCAAAATAGTTTGATTGTTTATGCATTAAATAATATTAAGTTAACTAATATTAACTGAATTTGTGAGTGTTTACTTCCAGGTAATAACAATTTTAATCCATATAAAAAAGAAATAACTACATATCTTTGTTATCCATCACAAACTTCAATAGTTCTTTCTTGAAAGACAATCATCAAAATTACAAGAACAATATAACGGCTGAGTGATGGTGTAGCATCAAGCTTATGTTTCATAAACCAGGAGAAGAAATGCCAATGGTCAAATTTCTAACGCAAGCATGAAACTTGACCCAGACACAGAAAGCATGCTTGCAGTTTACCTGGAGGTGTGGAATCCTAACTCTATATCAACAGACACATCCAATATTCAAACGGAATGTCAGTACAAGAAACAATATCTGGGGCTAATAATTCCTCGGAATGTCAGTGGAATACATTAGCGCTCTCACAGCGCTGCATCTAACTGGAGGTGAAATTCAGACAGGTGTTTTTCAACAAGGCGTGAAATAACGAAGGTCAAACTAAAAACGGAAGGGTGGAGGTAGAGGATGAGAGATACATATCAGTCTAACTAACGAACATGAGTATAGATTGTGCCAAGGAAACCCTGAGCTCCCATAAACCAGTCAATGTTGAAATGCCACATTAAGCTAACATAAAAACAACTTCTTGAGAAAAGAGACGTTTTGAGGAATAAATAAACATTTCTAATGAAAATATAACAGTGCTTGCCTGTGCAAAACAATGCCACCACACAGGTAGATTGTTGCCCGCAATATTTGCACATATCATTTACGGTTCAGGTGATTGTGCACAAAAAAAAATGCCCAGAACTTTTACGCCAAAGATGGCAGCATGCGAGTTATGTGCTTTCAGAGCTGCATGTGCCAGCCAAACAATTACCATTTTGATGAGTAGAAATGCTACCAGACAACTTTCTCCAGGTATTATAGACTTCCTTGGCTGCTATGTAGTTACTTACTGTACATCTAAGAGATTTGATTGTCCGTCAAACGAAAAGTAATTTCGCCTCGCCTCCACAAGTCGCAAGACAGATATAATTTTCTGTGCTTAAAAACAGCTGTCAACAAACTGCAGAGGAATAATATGCTTCAATATGACACAGAGAGCACGGGGATGTCAATATCAGGTCTAAATAATGATGACACCTGCTCCCCTTTTCATTCAAGCAGAAACAAGATGAATGGCTTTTATAATGCAGACAGGTACACCGCGCTCACCTGCGGCCACAGACATACAGAAAACCACAGCGCTATTAAGTGGGCATTCATATTAGCTAGGGAAACAATGCTTTTGGTACAATGCCCCGATTAGCTGACAATACAAAACGTCTGTCTGGCTCGCATGCCGGCATATGTCTTAGTGACAGAGACATCATGGCAGTAGCTTTTGTCTTTTAGCTTAGCCAATGTGCGTGTGTGCTGTTGCCCTACAGTCATATTACTCATTCAGTCTTGCTAATTAGTTCTTCCATGTCAGGTTCTTCCTTTATTTTATTTTTTTCTGTTTTTAAGGCAGGAGGTAATCAATTCTGATGCGTTATTGATGGTCGAGAAAGTGATGTAAAGTTGTGTGCTTTGTTTAATTAAATGCAAACATATTGGGTACAAAGGTCCAATGACAGTGACAAACAAGGGCAGAGAAGCATTGCCACACTATGGATTATCTTATCTAAACCCGCCCCTTCACACACACAACCGGTTCTCCGCTACACGGCTTTCCATCCTGGCCCCAACTTTATGAGAATCATTATAGTTGGATATATGACGTTCCTGCCCCGATCAGAGGAACGGAGATGCCGGTATGACGGAGTTCCATAAATAGCCACATAAACACAACCTGTATCAGTTCAATGAATAGAAGGTGTGATGGATGTGTGAAATTATGTGTGATGATACTACATGCCTTTTACTTTGTTATATTCAATATTGAGTTACTCCTTAAAAAAAAAAAAAAACTAATTGCTTTTTATGGAAAGTAATGCGTTATGTTATTTTTGCGTTACTTTTTTTCCACCTGGGCTGGGCTTGCTTGTTTGTTTTATAATGAAAAAAACAGGCAAATGTAAAGGCCCTTTCACACTAAAAGTGACATGACACAGGAGAAGAAAGTTCACACTCTTACTTCAGCAATAAAAACAAAAAAATGAAACAAATGTGATGTTTATCTGAAGTCATTTTTGCTTATTGTGTATGGTTGAATTGAATCATCGAAGGTCAGCAGCAAAGACACTGGTTAATAAAGTGAGATTAAATACATAAAGTATATTTGTGTTATTGAACAAATTTAATTATTGCAGGTTTACATAATATTCTGAGTTTGCATTTCACTGTTTTTCTTCATTTTGTGGAACATTGAATCTGTTTTTGTGCAAGTGAGATGAGTAAATTCATGCTCACATTTCTAGAACTACAATAAGCATCATGTTTGCACAGCGCACACAACGCCTCGGCACTTACTCACGATTTCTCTCATCATAGGGACAGGAGAGCTGTCAGTTAATAAATGGGAAAACAAAGTAACTTGCGTTACTTATTTGAAAAAGTAACTCAGATATTTTGTTGTAAATTTAAAAGTAACATGTTAACATCTTTAATTGTTTCTTGAAAAAAGTAATCTGTTTACGCAACTCACATTACTTGTAATGCGTTACCCCCAACACTTGTTATATTAGTTAAAAACACAACTCAAGGACTGTCTGTTGATAGAGTCAGCCTTCCTACAAGAAGTTCAATAAAACTGAAATACTTCCAAAGTTCCAAAAAATGTGTGTTGCTTGCACATGCATAACTCGCCGCTAGAGCTGCACGATTAATCGAAACAAGATCGCGATTTTGATTCAAACACCCATGCAATCTTATTTTATTAATGACAACGATTCGTCCGCGTCTTTTAAACCGTTGACAAAATCATACCGGAAAATTCAAATCTGTGTTCGTGCTGCCGCTGAGCCAGAGAGAGCAGTTTTGAACCACACAGTAGTTATTTCTGTTACAAATATTCAAATTATCACATAAGTACTGAGATATAAGTTTAAAGTTAGGATATAAACACTGATGTCTAGTGATCAAAATAGAGCAAACAACCTTTTGAAACGAACTTGACGCTTCAAATAACGGTTGTATCAATTACATCTTACGCCACTAGGTGGCGACAAGTGACTGTTAAAAAATGCATTTGTCATTGAATCATTCATTCAAAAGATTCGTTCAAAAACACTGATTCATCCAGTAATGAAACAAGTATTTATTAATGAGTCATTTAATTCATTCAAAACCTTTTTTTTTTTTTTAAATAATTCATTCAAATTAATTATTAATTAATTAACATTTTTCCAGCAATTAGAGTCCAGCAATTAATTTGAAACCAAAAAATCGTGATTCTCATTTTATCTAAAATCGAGCAGCTCTACTCACCGCCATGATTCTAGAATGTTGAGGGTGGTTGCTAGGGTTTTGCTCTGTAGTAGGTAAGGTGGTGTAGGTGGTTGCTCGGCCAATTCTAGGTGGTTGTTTATTGCCTCAAATCAAAAGTTTAAATGAAATGGATCCAGGGGCCGGTTGCATAAACCGCTAAGACTAGTCTTACCAGTTAGCCATCAATGCTTTTTCTTTTAGACTGTTCATAACTTTTTTAAGTTATTTCCCTAAAAACGTAGATTTGCATAATTTGATACCGAAAAGTAAGATTGAATGCCCTTTGACTAAATGCTAGTGGGTCATACTAGATCTTAAGACACTGTCTTAACATAATGGCTATGTTTATGCAACTGGCCCCAGGTCGCACCTTTAATTTAAGTCTATGGGATTTTATTTTTTAGTTGTTTTACTGTCCGCCAGGTGAAAATCAGTCTGAATAAATGGCACAATTTTGAGGTTTCATTCACAAGATTAGGGGTTTGTTTATATCAGTAATCTTAAGTACACTAAAAGAATGGTGCAGAAAAAGTTTTGCTCAGAAATTGCTAGTATTATTTTAAAATTTAAATCAATTATTTATAAAGAAATGGCAAGTAACACATTGAATTAAACATGAAATTTTGAAGTAGAAAGACTGAAATTGTATTTTCTTGTAAAATGTACTTCAGTAATCTTTGTTTTATTAACAACTTTGACAAAAATCATTTTTACAGTGTATGAGCAAAAGTAATAGTGACTAATCAAATAAATACTTGTAATTTCCTTTAAAATCTATTCAATTTGTTCAACCAAACATACAGTGTGCTGCTCGTTTAACACGGTGTGTGTTGCTCTAGTTATAAAGGCCGCCAGACAGGCAATCCGAGCAGTAATGTTAAACATTAACCAGAACCGTAAGATACCTGATCACAGGGGAGGGATCCCAACGAACCTGTCCTCTAACTCTACAGGCCAGTTAAACATTAACACTGCCACAAAATGCTATCAGATGGGAAATGTAAAATACCCTTTTAATAGACAGCATTTATCTACAGGCAAAAAAGTACATAGAGACCGCAGCCAAGACAGAGACAGACATTCTACTGACAGGTGTCTATGGCAACCTGTAGTGGATATAAACTAACTATAACGACCACATCCCACCGTCAACCATTCCTTACACCAATCACTCATGCTGACAGCTGCTCTTGTTCCCTCAACAGAATACAGAAATATGAGACCACACCCAATGGCGAACAAAAACACCAAAGTTGTGATCATTCGCTAATGAAAAAAGAGAATTTCTTGCGCTGAGCCTGGGCAGGAACGCTGCTGTGCGTTTGGATAAAGGAGCCACTGCTTGCCGGGAGGGGTTCTATGCAATCTACAAAATGTATTTTGCTGCACAGAACGGCGAAGACGACTAATGCAGCGGCTGCAGTTTGCTCTGTTTTGGGGATAAAGTCTGTTAATGCCACAGGCGTTATAAATATCACAAATTCAAAGTTTCCATCTAGCAATGTGGCATAACTACTGGTGTTATCAACATCCAAGGATTTCTTAGAAATAAGTCATTTCAGCCCAATCGGCAGGGGTTTGAATGAAAAGGGGGAAAACATAAGAAGAATGGAAATAAATGCCACTGATAAATAATCAGTTCGCTGAGAGATGAATGATTAGAAATCTCTGTAAAGATCAGACAACTTGCTACTATGTTACCTCATACAGTATATAAAGTTAATAATAAACATAAATATCAAATAACAAAATGAGAGAGACTCCGCAGTAGAATGTGGCTCAAATCGTTTTTTATACATGTATGTACACCGTTCAAAAGTTTGGGGACAGTAAGATTTTTCTGTTTTAAATAAATTCATTCTTTTATTCTGCAATGAAGGATTAAATTGATCAAAAAGACTGTATAAAGACTGTAAATTTATGAATTCTATTTCAAATAATAGCTGTTTTTTTTAACTTTCTATTCATCAAAGCATCCTGAAAAAAAAAAAAAAATGTTTCCACAAAAACATTAAGTAATATTAAGTATTATTAAGTTAATATTAACCGTTTTCAACATTGATAATAATAATAAAAAATTTCTAATATTCAGCAAATCAGCATAGAATTATTTCTGAAGGATCATGTGACACTGACGACTGGAGTAATGATGCTGAAAATTCAGCTTAGCTATCATAGGAATAAATTACATATACATATATATATATATATACACACACACACACACAGACACACACACACACACACACATACGTATATATATAACATATATTATATATATATATATATATATATATATTTGTAATAAATATTTATAATTTTTAATGATAAAAATGCTACAAAATATACAAGAAAATTTAAACACTATAAAAATATTTTATAATATATGACCATATAAAAGTATATAATGTAATACATATTTGCATTAACAATAGGAGGTAATGTTCATGTTAATGCAAATCCATAGATGTAAGATTGATTTATGAATTTCTTCTAACTTCATAAATAATATATCATATTAAATGATATTATGAAATGTGTTGATTTTTGTGTTGATGTTTTGATGAACATATCAAAGTAAGTTGTTTTATGTATACAGGTCAGTTTAGGACCATTCATTTGGCTATTCAGACCAGTGGGTCACATTTAAAAGGTCATGTGAACAACCTCCCAAAAAAAAAAAAAAATTGGATTTGAGCTCTTTGGCTTGCAGTATAGTGAAAGAGTATTGGAAAAGAGAGCTCATGTATGTGTACGTTGTATCTGCTAATGACTATTGAGCTGTTGACAGGTCGAGCTGTTAGCATGTGTGATAATGAGTGATCACTAGGGAGTTGGGTCGTATGGGGACCTGCGGTGTTAATACACGTCTATACAGCGCTGCCTCCTTCCTGGCTGACGCTCAAACAAAGCACCTTAAACTCACAGTCTAACCTCTCCTTCACTGGCCGGCCAATGATAACCTATTAAAACAACCCACCCCAAGTGAACAAAATTGCCTAAGTGTTTCTCTTTATCAGCAGGGAGCGTTGCACTACTCAGAGTTGGCTCTATCAGAGCCCGAGGTTCACACCGCAGACATTTTTTTTCTACCACCCCATTCTCTCTCTCTCATCTGTTCACTGCCCTTTCATGTGACATAGACTGTCTGTTATCCTAAAAGACACAATGGAGGTGGTCGGGCAATCCTGAGAGCAAACACACGCAGCCATACTCTGGCCTTTGTTGGGCCTGGAGGATTCTCCTTTTAAAGGTTCAGCGCTGAAACCACATTGGCAGGGGCTGCAGACCAGCGCTGGACACCCTGACGCTCACACAATGCAGAGTGTCTGAGGAAATACAATGTGTTCCTTCTCCTTCTCCTGCTGGGACAGACAGAAAAGACTACAAGAGTGAGAACTCTCTTCTCAGATTAAGTGAGTTTGGGAGTGTATAGCATCAAACTGAGAAAGGTTTGCAGATCCCGTAGTTGAGCACCATATACACACCAAACGAGGTATATTTAGTTCTTAGGAAATTAAAAAGTTCCTCAGAACATTAACAGATTATTCAGATAAGCAAATTAGTTTCTGGATAATTTCTAAAGAACTAGAGAATAGTTTTTTGTGGACCTTAAAAACATTTGGTAGCACTTTATGGTTCATTTTGTTAATGTTAGTTAATGCATTAGGTATCATGAATTAGCAATAAACAATACAGTATTTATACATTTTGTAGATTTTATAAAGAATTGAATTCTTTTATTCAGCAAGGATGCATTAAATTCATTAAAAGTGACAGTAAAGACATTTATAATGTAAAAAACGATTTCCATTTCAAGCAAATGCTTTCTATTCCTCAATTAATCCGGTTTCCACACAAATATTAAGCAGCACAACTGTTTTCAACTTTGATAATAAGAAGAAATTTTTCTTGAAAATGTATTAAAATGTTTTAAACTAGAAAATATATATTTTAAATTGTAAAAAATATTGTACAATATTACTATTTTACTGTATTTTTCATTAAATAAACACAGCCTTGGTGAACAGAAGAGACAACATTAAAAATCTTAACAAACCCAAACGTCTGAACAGAAATCTACAATTGCTCATTGGTAATTCATGTTTGTCCATAAAACACTGACTAATGTTAATTTATTTGAATTGTTAAAAATGTATATGTTTGAAATGTTAAAAATATATATGTATTAATTAACATTAAGTTAGATTAATAAATGCTGTTATTAACTAAACCTACGTGAACCTTATTTTAAATTGTTACCGAAAGTTCTCCTATGGCATGATCAGGGGGTAAAACCCTTTTAGAGTGAAACACAAACATGAAATCATGCACAATGAGATGCGGAGGGGATCTAATAAGATGTGACGAATGCAAATGGAAAGTCCTTGATACACACGGATGTACATCTCGATGAAACCGGACACAGCTCACTTAACCAGCACGACCAGTTTATGAGCCAAATGTATTTACTCCATATCATCTATCAAAGCCGTCCTCACTGACAGATAAACCCCAAGTAAAGCAAACAAGCCCTCTGGCAGGAAGACAAGAACCGGGGAGGGCGGGTCTGCGGTAGTCCATCACGGCCACTGGGAACAGTTTGGTTTGGTTATTTAAGATCCCGACTATCATTTTGAATAAAACCTTAAATAAGCACAGAGTTCAACTCGCAGGCCAAAACAATCAGATGTTAGGTGGTGCTGAAACGTTTGCGGTCGGTACCTCTGGAGGCTTTTGCGTTCTAGCAAAACAGCTACGAGAGTCTCAATGTAGACAGACCTCTGACAGCGTCTGCAGGAGACATGGCTCGAGATCATAACTACACGAACGCTCCAATCCTTGAGAACATGAGTTTGCGGTAATCTAATGACTCACTGCACTCAACTCGAGCGATTTATTTTTCCCTGGACAAAGCAAACAAAACACATAAAAGCCAGTTTCAATGTTCATAATCTGTTATAAAGCTGGACGGTGATCAGACTAAGTGCATGATGCATGCTTTCTGCTTCAATCAGAAGCACATGATGTTAAGTTTGAAGAGTGACATGCAAAAAGGATCTTTTTTAATTATGCAAGTTTTGCGATTAAAAACCACCTCATCAACATTCCAGCCATTCTACAGCTAATTGTCAAATAAACGACCAAAAGAAGGAGTTTGACAGGTAAAAGAAGTTTTAAGGCCCTGATATACCTCAAGCAAAATCAAAGAACAAACAGGTATGACACCATTTTGAACAAAATCAGGCCAAAACGTAGTTCATTTGGGCTGGTGAATACTTTCATACTACCATTGGTCCATGGTAATGACATAATAGGTGGGTGTGGCTCTAAGGCTCCGCCTTATTTGACATGGAAATATTCCTCGGTTTCTTTTGTTCAGTCCGTCGAAGTCGGACATGAGTATGAACATGAACACATTGGAGAATTGCTTTTTAGAAGAAACTGAAGTTGTACTTCTAACTGAAAGTACTTCTAACTGACACTGTTTTTCATGTTTTATAGTGTACGACTGCTTGATTTAAAGCAATCTATTGTATAAAGTGCCGCTGTCGCCTTTGGCTTGCTTAGTTGGGGACACTTGACATTTGACTTGACATTTGATATTCAACAGTGCTTTGATCTGCCTGCATTGACACTATTCTTTAAGAGCTGCTGTGCAGCCAAATAATGTACCAGTTATCAATGTAAAGCTGCTTTGACACAATCTACATTGTAAAAAGCGCTATATAAATAAAGGTGACTTGACTTAAAGTGTTATATAAATAAATGTAACATGAGGGGAGGGCTGAATTGCAGAGCTTGTGCAAACATACACACATTGCTATGATGAGATGCTTTCTTAACTGCTGTTTTCTCACCGATGTCATTAGGGGTTCGCTGAAACCCTATTGTAAATGTTAAAATTTCCAAGGATCAGCATTCTCCCCTAAAAGTGATCGGGCAGACCGTAAGTTGTAGAGACTTGAAACTTTGAGGGCTGTTAATACTCACACCGTCTACAATGTCACCAAGGCTTGCCCCGATCGGCCTGGCGGGGGCACTACAGCGGTCAAAAGTACAAATGGCTCATAACTCCTAAACTGTTAGGCGTTGGTGAAATTTTCGGGTATTTTGAATTTTTTGACCCGATCGGAACCAAACCAGTGCAGCAAGATTCTCTGGAGTCTGATTGTCAATAGTTATCAAAAAAAAAAAAAAAAAAAAAAGTTGAAATTCTGGTTCTAAGAGCCTCTAAAACGTTCAAAGTGGGTGGAGCCACTTTTACTAAAATGGCTGTAACTCATGAACGGAATGAGATATTTTCACCAAACTCAGCACACATATGTAAGAGCTCATTCTGTGGTCGCGTGAAAAAGGATGCAGCGACTGGCCACTTGGTGGCACTATAACAGGAAAAAACATGAAAATGGCTATAACTACTTCACCGTTAGTCCGATCGACTTGAAAACTGTCATGCAGTGTCTTCGTCTGAGGTGCCCTGAGTGTCTATGAGGACACTGACGCATCTCAAAAAACATGTCCGCCATCGATCGGGCTGATCGCGCCTCTGTCCATCAAATTGTTTGTTAAATATTGGCAATTATTTCAAAAACCAATGTTGGCGAACTAGTCCTAGGTTTTTGGCTCAACTTCGATAACTGTTAAAAAGCATTAAAAACTATATATTTTCTATGGTAAATTGCCTGTATTTGCTGTAAATGGTCTTTTCCATCTATGATCAAGATGGTTACATGCTTGCTAATTAAAACATAATACCTGTTTATGCATGTGTGTAAAGGCCTTAAAGCGCTTGAACTCCGATAATTGCTGCTCGCAGCTATGTTTTTTGTTGTTTTTTTTTATGTTATTGAGAGGAAAGCGTGTAGCGCATATTTACATATTCATCTAAACGCCACTCTCAGCAGCATGGACGGTGTCAGGATGTTCGATAACACTATACTGCTTTCAAACATCTTTTTACCCCAAGTGAAGAAGGAAAAAGAACTTGTCTGCGAGTATATCAGGGCCTTTATACTGTTGACTAATGTGCCTAGGAGAACAACGGTACATGTAGCTTCAAAGTCTGCAAAACATTTACAAGATCCCAGGCTGCAACAATGAACGCTTCTGGGAATAAACTTGTGACATGCATAAACCTCCAGAACCTCTGTTTATTTGCAAGTTCACTAAACACTTAAGGCATGTCAAAGCAGGTTCATACTCCACCACAACTCAAACAAACTGTAAAATGTATCAAATGAGTCATTTAAGGAGTTGTTACTGTGAAGTGTAAGGTGAGGTGGTTCAACTTGTGATACCTGTGTATGGTTTGTAGCTCTTCTTCCAGTGTGTGACTGAGCACCAGGGCTTTATCTCGTTCTCTCTGGGCTTCCTGAAGCTCCTCCTCAAGCTGTAGAGATTGAAGAAATGCATGTCAGATCATATAAAGCTCTCTTACAACACACTGTTCATGTATGGACAGCTCAAATGACAAAACTAAACCTTTAATAAACAAAAGGAAATAGAGAAGAACTAGAGTATGGCTGATATAGGTTCTACCAATAGCAAAATAAAATAAATAAAATAATAAAATAAAAAATGAAAATAAAAATGAAAATTGTTGAAATTAATACATAATGTTTATTAATTCTTATTTACTTTATTGCCTACTAACTAAACCTCCAAGAAGCACAAATAATTCCACGAGGAGATAATAACTAAATAAAAAAATAAATAAAAATAAAAAACAACAATAGAAATATTATAATAAAAAAAAATGAAAAGACATTAAAAATAATTTAATACATAATATTTATTCACAAAAAATATTTTAGTAAAACTAGTAAAACTAGGAAACTATTAAAATTAATTAGCCAAGTGGACATGATTTTTTGCCAATGCTGAGTCCAAAAAACGTCTGAATATTTGACAATTTATTGACTTGGCTGATACAAAAATACAAATACTAAATTGTTTTAACAGCAAGGAATCAAACCAGATAAACAGAAAATGTCACATGCACTGTGCTTTCATCAGTATGTGAGAGCAAAAGCAAACTATGCAAGCTCAATTCCACACAAAATGTGTCTGAAATGCAATTCATAACAGCATTGCCATGCGAGCTCTATGGTGAACATTAACATAAATGGTCTTCTTCTACAGTATAAGGTTTTCCTTCTATTGTTATGTAAAGCTTACGGGTCTAAAGATTTAATGAGCTTTTATTTATCGCCAATGTCAGACAGATAACCATCTGAACTCCAACTGAACTTCATTTATTCGTTCGTGTGCACACAAGGAGAAACTCACTCTGAGGGGGATCCAATTGACTCTATTGTCTTCTAACTCAGCACCTACTCAGCAGCGGTGTGTCACGAGACAGAGGGATCCCTGAGCCGGTGGGTGTGGGGAAGGCCGGGTAAACACGGTCCCCTACCTCTCAGTGCCTAAACCTGTGGCACAATAAAGCCCTTGCTAATGACCTGCCGTTGAAACAGATGTATTGATGGGCTCATCCTTTCAACAGCTGGGTGAGGAGACAGACACAATGGAGACTGTCTAAACAAACATGACAACCTGCGCTACTGTAAAGTCCTGCAATATACTCCCGAGAGACAGACAGAGGACAAAGACAGGGAGAGTTGGGGAGAGATAAACAGAGAGGAAAAGACAAGAGAGGGGTTTAAAAGAGAAAGATGAAGGTTCAACGTGCCCTTTTTGTGTTAAAGAAACAGTTTACGCAAAAATGATTTTTGAAGTTGAAGTTGTAAATAAAAGATTATTGGAGTACTTTTTACAAGAAAACACTATTACAGTTTTTCTACTTCAATAGTTAATGTTTAATTTAATGTGTTACTTGCTGTTTCTTTGTAATTTTATTTCATAATTGTTTTTTAAATTTACTAACAATTTCAACCAGTGTTGGGATAACCCATTACAAGTAACTTGAGTTACGTAATCAGATTACTTTTTCAAGTAACTCATTAACGCATTACTTTGTCAATTTACAACAAAATATCTAAGTTACTTTTTCAAATAAATAACGCAAGTTACTTTTTCACATTTATTGACTGAGCTCTCCTGTCCCTATGTTGAGAGAAATAAAGTGCAGAGGTGTTGTGTGCGCTGTGTAAACATGATGGTTATTGTAGTTCTAGACTAAATGTGAACATGCATTTACTCATCTCACTTGCACAAAAACATTCAGTATTCCTCAAAATGAATAAAAACATTGAAATACAATCTCAGAATTTTAGGCAAACCTGTAATAATTAACTATATTAAATTACACAAATATACTTTATGTATTTAATCTCACTTTATTAACCAATGTCTTAGCTGCTGACCTTCAATGATCTAATTCAACCATACTAATAAGCAAAAATTACTGTAGATTAGATTTAGAAATAAGAGTGTTGAACTTTCATCTCCTGTATCCTATTCTTCTTTAATCCAGATTGGCAGCACAGCTGAAAGGTTTGTTTGAGCTGCGCCCTCTACTGTACAGGCATAAATATGCTTTTCCTTCAGCCTGAGGCTTATTCATTTCACTTTTGGTGTGAAAGGGCCTTAACATTTGCCAAAAATAGAACTTTTTTGCTGAATGTATCGCATTACTTTTCATAAAAAGTAACTAAGTAACACAATTAGTTACTTTTTTAGGGAGTAACGCAATATTGTAATGCATTACTTTTAAAAGTGACTTTCCCCAACACTGATTTCAATTACGTGGCCAATTCATGTATTTGTCGGACCATAAACAAACCAGTCGCTAATACAATTATGGAACTAAAAGCTACTGAGCAAATACAGAGCACTGAATAATTTTACATAAAACAACAAAAGGCCAACATATTTGAAAATTCGACTCATTGATATCATGAAATATGTTTTAGACCACCAGATATATGTCTTAGATACACAATATCAGCAGTTTTACCATGAATACAGACAAGTTACCATGATACCACCACCACCACCAAAAGTAATTGATTGTGTCTGCTCTACTATAAAACACACGCTCATTTCGACAGCTTAACTAAGTAACGTAACACACTTATTGTGACCGGTTTAACAGATGCATAACTTTATGGTAAGTTTGAACAGCCAGAACAACCTTTGACAAACAATAACATTACAGTAAAATAATCAAATAACTATGACCAATTATCTAGCCCTCCAAACATGAAAAAAAAAAAATTTCATCATACCTTTAGCCTACTAAGTAGAGCCGCATTCTTTGTGGCACAGGAAGTTTGTAGGTTAATACGTGAAATGTGCCAATCATAAATGTGACTGTAAAACAGACTGTCCTTATTTAAAATGTTCTATAGCAGCCTAATATTAATGCTAGAAAGCCTATGCACTTGGCAATTGTGATTTAAAAAAAAAAAAAAAAAATAGTCCATTCTATTTCATCATTAAAATTCGCCCCCTCACCCATATTATCCTGTCCCCTTCAGTCAAGATGAATGTGAAAATAGATTTTGAGGTAAATTATGGTCTGTTCTTCAGACAACTTCAGAACACCTGAAATATAGAGCACATTCATCAAAGAGTCTCCTTTTGTGTTCCACAGAATAAAGACATGCAGGATTGGAATGACATAACGGTGAGTAAATAATTACAATATTTATATTTCTTTGTTGAACTATTCATTTAAATGAATGCAAGACTTGGAGTTATCATAAGCTCTAGAGATGAATGACTCTAGTAACTTTTGTTATATTCTTGGGTATGTTAAATGAGGTGTGTCGTTGATAGGCTTGAAATTTCAACAGTTTTCTTCAGAAACACAGGAATGCTGTCCGTGCCTTATCTTTGGGGTGTATCGTAAACGGTGATAAACTTTTAAAGGTTTCATCTTACTGAATGCTTCTATGAGGCACCTATTTGACATAGAGCAGAATCTTATCAAGATGCACTGGATGGTAGTTTCTTTTATACTAAAATCAACCAGCAATGCTTCACTGCAATGTGGGCACAGTGCACCGTTATACGCCTCTGATGCGGCCTGCGATAAAAAATCTTCAACTGCAGGCTAAAGACACAAATGCAAATACAATCTTTGCATGCTATAGATAAGTCTGCGTGCTTTCTTACCACAACACATGGCTGCAACGGAAACCAGCCTATGACTCAAACGCCGATGCATTTAAATCCCCGAAACACTTTTACCCATAAGCCCATGCAGCTTCCGCTGGTGCAGCCCCAATCATTCTAATTACTGGAGTGCAGGTCTCACAAGTCAAAGAGAACATCAAAAAGCCTCAAACCTCTAAAGTCAATATGTACTTTTCTCCAACAGGGAGGGGAGCTCGACTTCAAAGCGCAATTCTTTTAATCTTATGTATTTTATCAGCATTCATTACAATATTATCCAAATTAGGTTCCCAGAGTAACATGTTAACCTGTAGAGATTAAGCCCTGCAAAGGAGGGTCGCAGCCTTGACCTTTATGAGTGAGCGTTTGGTGGGGCAGAGGTGGGCTGGTCGTGGCCTTTCTGACCCAGTGGGGAGAGGAGGATGTGATGGAGGTTATCAGCGGTGTCACAGTCCGCTCTGTCGCTGACTGAAGCTCATTTAAAGCAGCACGGCCCGTATCATGTCAGAGGTCACAGAACGCTGGCTCTTCTAAGTGGTTGTGCAAAATGTTAGATGGGACATATCACAGAATACAGTATTTTTCTTGCTTTATTTAAATATATATACTATAAGATTCACAAAGCAGTCTATTCAGACCATTTATGAAATCTAAGCTGCAAAAACGGGTTAAATCATCATGGTTATGACAACATGGCAATAACCACATTAACATATGACCGCCCAAATTTACATTTTAACCCCTACTCTGTATTCTGCACATTGGCCTGCCCTGATGGACAACAATGTGAACTATACCACTACGCAAAGGTTAGTTAACCATGGAACATTTCAATGTAAAATGTACAGTCTTAAAGGTACAGTAACAAAAACAGGAGGTGAAAGTGGCAATGCAAAAACTATGACTGTTTTTAATGCAATAAATCTTACATTTTCTTACTAACCTTACTAAGCCTTATACATGTACCAAAGGGGGAAAAAGTGCATAGGCAACTAAACCCATGTGAAAAAGAAGTGCACTTAACTGTACTATATGTGCACTTGTAGTGTACTTCAAATCTTAAAAGTAGATTTTTGAAAAACTAGTATTATTTGTAGATAATATAATTGGGGATGCACCGATATGAAAATTTTGGCCGATAATTCTTTATATTTGAAAGCCGATAATCGATATATTGGCCGATAAATCTAAATTTTTATATAATTTTTGACAGCCTGATTACAAAAACAAAAGTCTCACCAAAAGTCTACCACAATGTTCTCATTATAATTTTATGTAGCCTTTATGACAGACTTGCACTGCACATGTTGCACTTCCTTTTTGAAGTGATTTCAATTATATTTCAAGCAATTCAAAACCATCATTGCGAACAGTGCGCATCTGAAGTGTCTCAGCTGAAGGAACTAATCCATTATTTATCGGCTTTAATATATACAGTATTGGCCAAATTTGGGTCGATAACGATAACATTAAAAATGAACTCATATCGGCCGATACCGAAATTGTTGATACTAAATATAATACTAATGAAAAGGCCACTAGATGTACTTAAAGAAACACCTCTTAACACACTTAAGTACACTATTAAAAACTGCACTTTGTAATAATTTCAAATTAAAAGTTTTACTTTTAAGTAAATTTTAAATTTGCCATGCTTTAAAGAAGTACACTTACTGTATTTGATTGTTGACTAATATATTAAAGCACAATTATATGAAAAACTATGTGAAAAAATGTTTAGTATGTGTTTTGAGGCCCTATTTCAGTGACTTATTTTTTTGTTTGTTTTTTTTAAAAAAAACAAGCATATATGTAATTCTCTCAAAAATACAAACATGTACATACTTGTTGCTTACATATTATTGTAGCCTAGTTTCTGCTGAATACAGTGTAATGACACTTTTGTCATTAATATGTTTATAAGCAACTGAAAAAAAGCACAAATGTCAGGGCATGTCAAAACTACTCCAGGACCCCAAATCAGCCTCAGACCCCAGAGGGTTAAAGTACTAAAGTACTTAATTATAACAGTTCGATAACCTGATTATAAAGGCCTGTTTACACCAAGAACAATAACTATAAAGATAACTAAACGATAACTATATTAGTGTCCACGCAGCATACGGTAACGTTCTGTTTATTCTAAGCGCGCGCTGAGTTTTGTTGTCTTCCATTTTAAATGTTCGAGCTCTTTGAAGCAGAATGGATTAGCGGTAACTGTTTTTATTGTTTATCAGCGGGAATAAAATCGTTCTGAAAGTGATTCCAACAATATAATTTCTCTGTGCTGTTATCGTTATAGCTGTGGTGTGTGCTGTGCTATTCTTTTTTATTCAGAACAATTTTTAGAACTATATAGTTATCGTCCTTGGTGTGATATATACTATATAGTTATCTATCATGCTGTTCGATATTATATATAAAGTTAATATATTTTAAATGTACTAAGTTGCAACTTCATCATTACAAATGTGGAGTTACAAATATATTTAAATACACGACATAAAAGTATTAATAAAAATTACATTAAAGTATATTTCAGTTTACAATAGAGTTGTTAGTTAGTTCACACTTATATTCTTTTAAAGCATATTATTTCAGTAATAAGTAATCTTTTTAAATGTATGCTAAAGTGTACTTCTTTAAGAACCCTTGTGTAAAATATACTCTACTGTTTGCTGCCAGATTATACTCACATCTCTAGAATTCACTTTTCTGACCAACATCTAATTAATGCATAAAAGTTTCTGCTAAACTGTTAAGCAAACATTAAATTGTTGTGAAAGATTACACTCTTTTCCCATGTAACACAAATGTGAACTGGACTCAACAGCCATTTCATTATATGGACTAATCCTGTGAAATGCACGCACCCCTTTTCTATTTCCGGGCCTGTTTCACCTGATGATGTTTGGTCAAACATATTCAGCTCTACAGGTCAGAGACAAAAGACTCCTCGCATTGACAACAAAAAGCCCAAATACATGAGATCCCTCCTCCGCAGAACACACTCATAAATCTCTCACACAGCACAAAACAGCAGAGCTGATGCCCCTGGCTTTAAATCGCCAGTAAGACTCACATCTTGTACAACTAAAACATCCCCAAAAGATTGGACACTCTGAAAGAAATGTTTTTATGCAATCTTTATGAGGACCCACCATCATTTATTAGAGGTGGAACAGAATCAGGACATGATGCAGGTCAGATTTGAATGCATGAGCACCAAGGCTCAATGTGTCTACAACTTGTGTGCTGTTAGGCCATGGCTCCTAAAACAGAGAATAAGTTGAAGGAACAGTTCACCCAAAAATGTAAATTTTGTCATTTACTCACCCTCATCTCATTCCAAAACGGAATGAATTTATTCTGTGGAACACAAAAGGAATTTTTTTGCAGAATGTTCAGACTTTTCTAAAGGACAAAAGTGTACAATAAACATTGACTAGCAAAGTCGAAAAAGCACCATAAAAGAATCATAAAAGAGGCACATATCAGCTTATATAGGAGAGCCCAACACACTCTCACGCCAAAACTATTTTACAATTTGGCGAATTGGTGACTAATCAGTATGAATTTGTCCAATGTCATGTGTACGTTTCCATATGATCTGCTTAAGGGTTAGTTATTAATTAGTATTTTCATTATTATTTTATTTTTATTTTATTTTACAGAACAAAATGAAAATTCTGTCATTAAGTATGTCGTTCCAAACCCGTAAGACCTTTGTTCATCTTCGGAACACATATTAAGATATTTTAAGAAATGTAACACCGTTTTAACGCATTGGAGGCTTTGAACCCTGGCTAACATGGCTGCCAGAAGCAATCTGTGGGTTCATGTGGGTCACAATTTTCAGGTCGAAAAATATAGAAATACGTATGAATTAGTGCTGTCAAATCGATTACTCGCGATTAATTGCATCTAACGTATAAGTTTATGTTTACATAATCCGTGTGTGTGTGTATATATACATGTGTATAAATATATGTGTATATGTATATACACACACAGACATATATAATATATGTAAATATAATAATATATATACACATATATTATGTAAACACAAACTTTTATGTTAGATGCGATTAACTGCGATTAATCGATTTGACAGCACTAGTATAAATATGGAAAAATAACAGCCCTGAGATGAAATCAGCATGGGTCCTGCAGAAGAAGTTAAAGGTGAGGTCTGGATAAAACGATGAAGGCCAAAAGAGTGATGGGGGCAGGAGCAGGCGTGTGAGATCACTTCGCTGCTGTCAATGCATAGAGAAAAGCTGCAGAGCAAACACAGGTGGTTCAGAGCGAGGGCAGAGCTCTCCACAACGGCCCCCGTGATCCCGTCCACATCCCCCACTCAGCATTTAGAGGGACTTGCATGCTTCAAACTAAAACCAGCCAACAAACGCACATATACATGCATCTCTATTATTTTAATGTAAGCTTATTTTAAAAAATATTACAGACTAACTGAAACGTTTAACAGTCTCTGTCCCTTAAATAACCTTGTTTCCTATCAGGACATTCCCAAAAAGGTTTTGCTTTTCTTCTCATGAAATTACCATAAAATTGTTTCACACAAACCTGCTTTCACACACATTTTACAATATAGTCAAGATTTCCCATTAACATATTCTTCTTAAACGAAGGGTCCAGATGGGATTGACAGACATATTTTGCATGTCATATGCCGAATTTAGAGGGAAGAATCTGAGGAGTTCTGCAGAATAGATTTCAACAGTAAAATGCGTTGAAGTGATAATCAAATTAGATAAAGTAACTAGTAAACACACATACAAGGAGTAAAGATGCAAACAGATTAAATGTGTGCTTGATAATTATTGCATCTTAAACATGCACACCCTTATATACACTTTCTCTCTGTATTATAATTTTCGTTATAGAGACTGTATTGTAGTTTATTTTTTACTGCGGGCAATTGGTGACCACAAAGACAGCAAAGCCTGACCCACAATAAAGCTCTTAGATGGTTGTTGGACAGGTTCTTTTACATATGCTGAAGTGAAAATGAGACTGAAGAGTTAGGATAAGGAATAGCCCCGGGTGCTATCAACTGACAAATGTCACGAGCCAAAAAAACACTTTGCAGGTGCTTCGCTATTCTGATGAAATATGATGATGAAATGACAAACTCTAAATACGCCCCTAATTTCCATCTTAATTGAAAAGGAAAAGAAAAAGAAAAACAACTGGCCTATCTTTCATCATTATCTTCCATGATAAAAAGCACAGTGGTTAACGTTCTCTAAAGAGTCTGTCGATTAAAAACCTAGAAATTAATCATCCAAATGAAATCCCTGAATGTTAGTGTGAGCTAAAAGCTAAATATAACGATTTCAGAAGGAAAAGTCTTTGCTCATCATCCTAAACTCAACTCTTTTTTTCACCCTGAAGATTTTCTCCGGCTTTCTTAAAAGTAAAATGTCAATCGATAAGTGGAAGTCCTGTTCATTTTTAAATTGTTTTGTGGATATGTTCCTGGCACTGTTGACTAATTTTACGACAGCTGTTCCCATTTCGTTTTAAATTAAAAACCCCGCTCTATAATCCCAGGAGTCAATCTATAATTAAGGGGATTTATAGAAAAACCAAGTGCTACATTAATAACAAAATTTAATATATTTCTTAATAAGCCATCAGCCGAACCATCTTAAATGTGAAATATAATTTTTTTGAAATCTTTAGAAAGCTTTGCCTGGAGACAGACTGGACTTTTTACCAGATTATAAATAATCATTCTCTTTTTTATCTACTGGTAATCGTCGCCATGTGGCACAGTTGAATCAATCCACATCATCACATCTAAATACAAACAATCCAGTATCTATTTGTTACTCATAATAACTATGATATCATGAAACTGGAGTATCATTATCATCAGTTTTGCCTCTCACCATTGGTTTGTTTCTGTGAATCCGACAGCAAATGTTCATCATATGGCTACACCATCAAAGAAAGTGGCCTAGAAAAAGCCTAAATAAATATTTGAAATACATTTCCTTAAACCACTTTTTAAAATCAGGGCTGAATTAAAAAAAAAAAAAAAAAAAAAAAAAAAAAAGGACCAACAAGGTAATTTTACATTTATCTTCAGGAATAAAATAAGCAATTAATAAAATAATACAAACAACAACCATAATAAATTGAGATAAAATGAATTAATAATAAAAAATTAAATAAAAAAAAAATATTTAGATTAATTTTTTTTTTTTTATTAAATTATCTACATTTTTTAACTTTTTATAATAATAATAATGAAGTTAATAACAAATCTAGATTATAAATAATTTATTTACTTTTCTGAAAGGGTGTTTTACCCGATCAAACTATCAAAAAAGGTTACATCACATAATTTGTTTAATTTGTTATATATATATATATATATATATACACTCTCAAACACATACATATATTTATATATACAGTCAAACCAAAAATTACTCAGACATTTTTGATAATTTTGATATATTTTTACTAGTGGGTACAGGACACTATAGTTCATTTATGTAAGTGAGGATAGCAAAATAAAGTAAACTGTGACATATTATACCCAAAAATTCTTCATACAGTGGACTACCAGTAAAATTGATAAAAATTTGAAACCAAAAATTATTCAGACACTTTGACCTGACAATGTTTTGCTTAAGTGTTATCTGGCATAATTAAGATTAATTTTTTTCTGACACAGTTTAACTCTGAGATCTTGTCATATTTTATTATAATTTTTTTTTTGTTTTAATGAATGAAATGTTCAAGGTGTCTGAATAAATTTTGGTTTGACTGTGTATATATACATATATACATATATATACACATATATACTGATACAAACGTCAGTTGTTGGAAAATTAGTTGACCATCATGATTTTTTTTTTTTTTTTTTGCAATGCACAGCCATTTAGAGATGGTAGACTATTTCACAACCATTGCACTGATATGCATGTGATGAATAAAACTTTGTATGGTTGAAAGGAACAATACAATGATACTAAATCAAATAAAATATTTTTACTCATGAATCACCATGAATGCTAATAATAACACAAGCTCAACCTCCCCTCAACTGCAGCCCATTTGGGGTTAAGTGGATTATTACAACAAATGCAGTTAGTGCGTTAATATATTCAGTTAAGATGCAAGTTAGTCAGTGTGTTCATGTCGTAAAGGTCCAATCCTGACTCAGCACCCCTGCTGAAATCAGCCCCCCTGCTCGCCCAAGTCTCTCTCAGTGCATGTTTACTTAGCTCTATCTAATGACGGCCCTTTTACAGCACTCTGCATTAAACTCAAGGGCTCTGGCTGCATCAGATAAATACAGCAAATCAAATAGGCCCGTGTTTGCCCTGCGTCTCCCTGACAGACCCGCAGCGAGGCATCGCAGCACACTGACCAGCCTGTGTCATCCTAAAACCCTGTCAAACAGACACCTGCGGCCGCCAGTCTATCGCTGCAAATCGCTGGAAAACAAGAGCAGCAGAGAGCAAATAGAAGTTAATGAATGATACAGTGGAGAGTGTAATGATGGGCTGATAAAGGGTCCGGGGGCATCCGTGTGCACGTATGGGGGACTGCACGTACCGCGAAGGTCGGATTCGAGGATGGTGTTGTTGGCAAACACCCCTAGTGTGTTTTGGAAAGCGTGTGCATTCTGTGAAAGCTAGCGCGGGCTAACCCGAGGGCTCGTGTCATTCATTTCCAGAGGCTTCTTCCCACGTGGGAGGTGTGTGTGCGCTTTACCTTGCTCATTCGTTCCCGATTGTTTGGGGCGGCCAGGTGGCGGGTGCTGTTTTCAGAATTAAGGCATGGCTCTTTCACACGAAGAAGCTCTTGTTCCAGACGCTTGCACTGGGGAAGAGAGAGAGAAGCGGGATCACTTGAATGCATTTAATCACAATTTTACCTAGATGATTAGACCAGCAATAAGATGCCTGCTTTTACACTTGGTTCTTGCTTTAACCAAACAAGCCAAAACTATGTCAGATTAACTACTGGTGATTCTACTTGGTCACTTTCTGTTCTGTTTTTGTACAGTAGGTTTAAACACATCTACACATGAAAATCAGATGTTTCTCAGAAGTGCTCAGAAATTTCCTCTATGCATTATAATATATTATATTTACATTCCAAATAACTGATTGTAATTTACATTCTTACAATCTTATGGTATATATTTAATTGTTTTATGAGGAATAGGGGTCATTTTATTGACAAAATCATTTAAAGTGCAAACACTGGTGCACAAATATGATTATAATGTTTTTGAAAGCGTTTAAACAATATTTGCATTAAAGTTGGCTCAAGAACCCTGTGAAAACCAGTTGCACTGCAACAAGAAAAAATAATGTGTATGTAAGCCTGTTCGATGAGAGGTGAAATCTCTGCAGGGTATAAACCTACATTCACAGTTATAACTATATTTACTGTAAGAACCTCAGCACACACTTGCTGATATGACTCTCCGTTTGTGTCTGTGATCCCTGGAGGGACAGACTCATTTGTGGTATATTTCAAATATAGAATCACTTTCTTTTATGAAGAAAAATATGTGTGCTGTGGATCATCCATACAGTGGAAAGAGAAGTAGTTTTAGCCACTCAATAGCATTCATATATTTGGAAAATTTCCATCACAAATGACTGCTTGTGTTTGAGAAAAAAATTGGTTTTCATTATTTATTTATTTATTTATTTTCGCACATATATTTTCGTAAATGTTATACATGTCAAACAAATTTAGCAAAAATAAAAAAAATAATAAATAAACTACAAAAATGTTAATTTTTAAAATGTACAAAAAAGTTAAATTGCGCATTTTCCCACTAATAGCAAATGTAACAAAGTAAATGCTACATGTCAAAACAAATTTATAAAAAAATAAATTAATAATTAAAAAATAATAAATTAAATTAATAAAAATGAATTTACATAAAAAACAAATAATCAAAATAATATTTATAACCATGTTAATTATTATTTGTCTAAGAAATTATTAAATTATGCATGTTCCCAAAAATAACAGCTATACGGCTTGGGGGTAAACTGTGTCAGTGGCTCAACATAGTAAATGAACCAAAAGAAATTGTTATACAGTTAAAATTAATTACACGTTAAAGCAAATTTATATAAAAGTTCTCTAAAAAATACACGCATTATATATATATATATATATATATATATATATATATATATATATACACACATACATATACACACATTATATACATACAGTACACACACACACACACCCACATACACACACGTATATATATATATATATATATATATATATATATATATATATATATATATATATATATATATATATATATATATATATATACACACACACACACAGTTGTGGTCAGAATTATTGGCACCCTTGGTAAATACGATCAAAAATGACTATAAAAATAAATCTGCATTGTTTATCCTTTTGATCTTTAATTCATAAAATTAGCAAAAATCTAACCTTTCATTGAAGGAAAAGAATTGAAAGCGTGGGGAAAATCACATTATTAAATAAATGTTTTTTTCCAAAACACATTGGCCACAATTATTGGCACCCCTTTTTTATGAGTAAAATATCTCTTAAGTATATTCCCATTTATATTTACATTTTTTTAGCACACCAGGGTAATCATGAACATGAAATTGTCCAGCCATGACTTCCTGTTCCACAGGACTATAAACATGAGGAAACACAAAGGCCAAATTCCCGTAATCATTCATCACAATGAGTAAAACCAAAGAATCTGATGTGCAGCAAAAGATTGTAGAGCTTCACAAAATACAAAAGTGGCTGTAAGAAAATAGCTAAAGCATTGAAAATTCCCATTTCCACCATCAGGGCAATAATTAAGAAGTTCCAATCAACTAAAGATGTTACAAATCTGCCTGGAAGAGGACGTGTGTCTAAATCGTCCTAATGTGCGGTGAGGAGGAAAGTTTGAGTGGACAAAGACTCTCCAAGGATCACAGCTGGAGAATTGCAGAGATTAGTTGAGCCTTGAGTCTCAGAAAGCCTAAAAAAAATTATCAGTCAGCATCTACATCTCCACAAGTTGTTCGGGAGGGTTTCAAGAAAAATCCTCTGCTCTCATCCAGAATCAATCTCCAGCATGTTCAGTTGTCAGACACTACTGGAACTTAAAACGGGACCGGCTTCTATGGTCAGATGAAACTAAAAAAAGAGCTTTTTGGCAGCAAACCCACCAGATGGGTTTGGTGCACACATGGATAAAAAGTACCCCATGCCCACGGTTAAATATACTGCTGGATCTTTAATGTCGTGGGCCTATTTTTCTGCTGGAGGTCCTGGACATCTTGTTCAGATACACGGTATCATGGATTCTATCAAATACCAACAGATAAAAAATCAAAACCTGACCGCTTCTGCTAGAAATCCAATAATGGGCCGTGGTTGGATCTTCCATCAGGACAATGATCCAAAACAAACATCAAACCAACACAAAAATGTGTCACTGAGCACAAAATTAAGCTTCTGCCATGGCCATCCCAGTTCCCTAACCTGAACCCTATAGAAAATGAGTGGGGTGAACTGAAGAGAAGAAGCACCAACATGGAGCTGTTCTCCAAACTCATCAGGCATTATAGGTGAAGGCTCAGAGCTGTTATCTTGGCAAAAGGAGGTTGCAAAAAGTATTGAATAAAAGGGTGCCAATAATTGTGGCCAACGTGTTTTGGAGAAAAACATTTATTTCATAATGTGATTTTCCCCCCACTTTCAATCCTTTTCCTTCAATGAAAGGTTAGATTTTTGCTAATTTTATGAATTAAAGATCAAAAGGATAAACAATGCAGATTTATTTTTACAGTCATCTTTGATCATATTTATCAAGGGTGCCAATAATTCTGACCACAACTGTATATATATATATATATATATATATATATATATATATAGAATGGTCAGAATTATTGGCACCCTTGATAAATATGATCAAAGATGACTGTAAAAATAAATCTGCATTGTCTCTGCATATATATATATATATATATATATTTTTTTTTTATTTATTTATTTATTTTTAAGAGGGTTTTTTTCATATAAAAAGTGGTTTTACATGTTTTGGGGTACATGTTTTGGGGTAAAGTGGCTCAACTACTGGTTGTGGTACACTTTACCCTCAAATACTATTAAATGCTAAAACTATTACAAATACTATTATAAAATGGTTGAAAATTGTTTCACTACATTCAAATATGACAGCTTACTGAGCAGAATTGAGTAGTACAATTCAGTACCACAAGTGCCTATACATAATTCCCTATCCACAAAGTCCTCTCCTCATTTTTCCATATATGAGACTCTCCGGCCGACTTTCAGACAGACATACTGAGAGAAAGACAGGCGCTTTAAACATACACCGAAGTGACCAGCTCTTTGGTGGGTATTATTGTAAGCAGGCTTGTTTTCTACCAGTCCATATGTGCTCCTCTCCATGTGCACATTCCAGGATCGACGGACACTTACCAGGAATGTAAACCATCCTCACGGCCTGACAAGTCCCAATGTTTCAACATTCAGCCGTCTCAAAGAGCAGCGCCCGCGCAAACAAGCCTCTCAGCCACCGACCCCACTCCTGTCTCTTTCCTCTGCAGACTAAAATAATACTGCTGCCGTCCAGACAAAACACACAGCTTCTCTTTAGTGTCAGCCTGAGTTATGGTTCTCGGGCAGCAGATGTCTTTTAGGGGGAAACGTATTTTAATCAGAATGCACCTCTGCGGTGACGCAAAAGGCCAACATTGCCATCAGCGGCCCAAAAATAACCGGGGCGAAATGGTGCATAGGAACAGACACATTAACCCATTTTAACTTTTTAATCCACCAATCAAAGTCTCAGACGATAATATTAAACAGCACAACAACACAAGAGTAGAAATAAGAGGTCTGAACCACGTGATAGCATGTTCTACGACTGAAAAAAAAAAATCAGCGGAATAAGGTATCAAGACAATCAGCCAACCCTAATTCACCATGAGATGCGACTCAATTTCCTCTCTCACTTTAACATCAGCACTCTATCAAGATCAAGAGAAATTCAATAAGCGCCCAGCACAGGGACATAACGAAGCAGATCTTATTCTCTGCGTTAACTGTGAGGAGAGGAAGGAAGTAAGAATAAGATTTATTTCCTCCAGCACTTATCCAGCTTTTCATATTCTGGCAGGCCAAAGGGATGTGGCGGCCCTCTGCCTGCAGCCGGGCTCTAATCCCTATGAGATGAGGAGAGAGATGGGTGGAACGGCAGGGGAGGGAGATATCCTTGAGGATAGAGAGAGGACCCATTCCCGTCTCAAAGGGATTAGGCGTGGGTTTGCAACTTACTTCTGAAATTGCCCCACAGATTCAGGTTTTTGGCCCCAATGAAAAACCTTCTAGGAGACGTTTCGCAGCCATGTTCTGGTGGGTTTTGGGTGGAGTTAGAAGAGTGACACCTGGCCTTCTGTTCATTTCAGAGAATTTGACACAGGCTGTCATGGTCAAGCTGTCACTGGCTTTCCAGCTGCATTTATCTGCATGACAGGATTTATTTTATGAATCTGGCCTACCTATAATAAAGCACTCAGTCGATCAGAAGAATCCGAGCTATACAAGTACATTTACAATATGAACAGGGCAAAATCTAAATATAAGGGGCCCTATCATACACCCAGCGCAATGCGACGCCAGGCGCGACGCAAGTGTTTTTTGCTAGTTTCAGTTTTCATTTTCACATCCAGCACCACGTTGTTTAAATAGCAAATGCACTTGCGCCCATCTGTTCATCCATGGGCGTGCTGTTCTGAAAACGAGGTGTGTTCAGGTGCATTGTTGGCGTGTTGCTATTTTGAGGCAACTGAAAATGACTGCGCCATTGATCAACAAAAACCTGGTCTAAAGTCAATGGCGCAGTATTTTTTTTTGTTATTTAAAGGCCATATTAGTAATATGCACCTATGGGCGGGTGCACTATGCGCGCACCCTCTGCTTGTTACACACATAGGGACGCGCAGCAGCACACAAACATGCCAAATATTAAAAATAAAAGGATTACAATGTAAAAGATTATTTTTGTGTAGATAAAGATAAAAATGCCTACATGTCATAATGGATAGTCATTACATGTATCAGAATGACCTATTTGCAGTAATGACAAATGAAATTGGCTAATTATTTGACCAATTGTGGCAATACACATATGTATTTAAACTGACTCGTTAGGTTGAGGGTGTCTATATTCCGCCATGTAAATAGCGAATCTGCCATGGTGCAAGTGCACCTGCACCATTAAAGGGCTTTTAAAGGGAATGGAAGATGACACTCTGATTGGTTTATTGCACGTTATGCCCAAAACAGACCCATGACTCATTAAGAGACTAGGTCATGCGCCATGCGCTTCAGACCATGTGCTTAGATTGTTGAAATAGGACCCAAGGTCTCTATAAATCCATTTGTCCATTGGTGTTTCCCCCAATTTTTGCATTTTTCTTTTTTTTTTTTTTTTTTTTTTTTTTTTATTAAATAAGTCCTTATCTTAGACCCTCTTATATCCTTTGGACATTGAAAATTAATTGCTATAATAGCATATTATTTAAAAAATGTCATTAAAATATATTTTAAAAATGAATATAAAAATATACACTACAGTTTAAAGTTTAAAGAGTTAGTTCACCCAAAAATGAAAATTCTGTCATTAATTACTCACCCTCATGTCGTTCCACACCCGTAAGACCTTCATTCATCTTCAGAACACAAATTAAGATATTTTTGATAAAATATGATGGCTCAGTGAGGCCTCCATTGTCAGCAAGATAATTAACCCTTTCAGATGCCCAGAAAGCTACTAAAGACATATTTAAAACAGTTCATGTGACTACAGTGGTTCAACCTTAATGTTATGAAGCTATGAGAATACTTTTTGTGTGCCAAAAAAAACAAAATAACAACTTTATTCAACAATATCTAGTGATGGCCGATTTCAAAACACTGCCTCATGAAGCTTCAAAGCTTTACGAATCTTTTGTTTCGAATCAGTGGTTCGGAGCGTGTATCAAACAAAATCACGCCCTCCAGTGGTGAACCATTGAAATTTCGAAACACTTATGATGTAATGAAGCCTCATTTACTGAAATCACGTGACTTTGGCAGTTTGATGCCATTTGATACACACTCCAAACCACTGATTCGAAACTTTTTTGTTGAATAAAGTCGTCATTTTGTTTTTTTTTTGGTGCACAAAAAGTATTCTCGTCGCTTCATAACATTAAGGTTGAACCACTGTAATCACATGAACTGTTTTAAATATGTCTTTAGTAGCTTTCTGGGCATCTGAAAGTGTTAATTATCTTGCTGGCAATGCAGGCCTCACTGAGCCATCGGATTTTATCAAAAATATCTTAATTTGTGTTCTGAAGATGAACGAAGGTCTTACGGGTTTGGAACGACATGAGGGTGAGTAATTAATGACAGAATTTTCATTTTTGGGTGAACTAACCCTTTAAGGTCTGTAAGTCTGTAAGAAGTTAATTTATCAAGGATGTTTTTTTTTTTTTTTTTTTTTTTGCAACCTTTTATCCATCAAAGAATCATGAAAAAGAATCATTGAAATATTAAAGCAGATTATACCTTGCAACCACCCACAGATGAATTTACAATCACATGAAGAGTTTCCATCTTTACTCTTTATGCTTATCTACACTGAATTTTGTTGCAAAAGTTCCACTTTTATTGCCAGAATCCCCCTTATTTTTGACAATATAAAAGAGTGTTGTATCACTTTCCAAAACATCACCTCATATCCAGTAAAACTGATTACAGTAAATTACTAGTCTAAAATACCGTTCATTTCTGAGTGTCACAAGTCTGGGAAATCAAATAGTCAGAAAGGCCTCGATGACCTGTACCATCACACCTGATTAAAGTTACAACACACAGTACCCAATGACCCAAAACAACACCGGGAATGACCATTAGATACAATTTCGTGTGCAAATAATGAACTCAAGCACATTATATAACAACAATTATGAAATGTAGGCAGCATTTATCAACAAAGAAATCCCAGCAAATACATCCACTGCCCCACACTTGAACTCCATGATGAAGCTGAATATCTCGATGTCAATATTTAGCTACCTGCTTGTTTGTTTTCATTTGATTGAATTATGTGTGTAGGAACGATATACCAAATATTTGAGGTTATGCAGCAATATTTGTCCCTACATGTGAATTAGGTAGCTGGTGTGTTGATTCTTAAATCAGTGCAGGATCTGTGAATAAACACTGATGTATGTGCTTTAATAGACCAATAATCAAAGTCATCTTGCAGAGGAGTTAAAACGCAGGAGGAGGAGAGATAGTCAATATTTAGAGAGTTGTATTTGATTTTTTTTCTATGGTGTAAAGGTTTCTGGCTTGGTACACAACTACTGTGAGTGGAGTGTTTAGGGCTGGTGTGTGTTAGGATTGACCCTTAGCATGTACTGTGTGTGTCGTAGGTTTGTACCTTGGTTAAAGCAGTGTCTCTTTCCTCTATGACGGCTTTCATCTCCTCGGAGGTGATCTGGGAGCGACGCTCTCTGGCCCTCTGGATCTGTTCGATGATGGCCGCCCCGCTCTGCTCGATAGCGAGGGCAGAGTCCGCGCTGTTAACCCTGTTCAATAGCTCTTCCAGGTCCTGACCAGAACATACAAATAAAAATCACAGTTCATCAGGCAAAAAGCATTTTTAAATATCATTTGATTGCATATTAAAGTTCAATAATTTTATTGCTTAAAACACATCTTTGATCACCAAAATTACATATTTAATAGTTTTTTCCTGTGAAAATAATTTCTTCATGCCTGAAAATAGCTTGAATGTAACTACACTCGTGCTTCATTTAGTATACGCGGAACCATGAATATGCAAATTAGTCCCCGCCTCCAATTCCAATAATTCACCTGCTATATTGATAAATCTACCCGATTTTTCAAATGAACAGAAAAATATACCGGGATAACCTGGCTTCTCTTGAGACCCCCTGCTTTGCAGCATAGTTAATGATATGCTAAAGCCCACCTCGCATGTTGATGGGATTGGTTACAACATGTTTGTTACGTTTGTGACGAACAAGGGCGATTTTAAACCGCATTTTTGAGACGGTCTTTGGTAAACTGCTGTTTTAAGGAGAAAATACTCAGCGATGGTGTTAACTGATGAATTTGCACATGGTTTGTCTTAAAGTCGCTAGGCAGTTATTTAATGGCCCAGGTCAAAAGACCCCCCACCAAGTCTCTATGAACATGTACACAACTATATGTACAGTTTCAGGAGTGATAACAGGGTTTAACACTGTAAAACTTGGAATAGTTAAAGCTACAATATGTCAATTGTTTGCCGCTAGAGGTCGCCTATTCAAAACAAAGGCGTAGCTTGATGACACAGAGTTTGAGCGCAGAATCTTGGGAAATGTCGTCTTCACCTCACGGTCAGTGGAAAAGAATCGGGATGGGACTCGAGCAGAAATCATGTTCATGGATGAGATTATTAACGCTACTGTAGTATAAAGCAGCGCAGGGCCGAGTGATGTTGGAGCTGAACGAGGCCGCTGGAGCGATTCCTAATGAGAGACGAACGCGACATGCCTCGCGAGCAGCAAAACATCTGAAAGTGTAAAGTATCTTGCTGGCAATGGAGGCTGAGCCATCGGATTTTATCAAAAATTTCTTAATTTGTGCTCTAAAGATGAACGAAGGTCTTATGGGTGAGTAATTAATGACATGATTTTCATTTTTGGGTGAACTAACCCTTTAAGTGTTTTTTTTTTCAAACTAGTGAAAAGAAAACATGCAAAAATACAATTTTAAGTCTATCTTTTATAGCATTTTATCAATCTGTGTCTGTAGATTTCAATTACAGTACATATCTTTAAAGGCTGTTTTCTCAAAATGAGTTTTTTTCTCCTGTCAGAAATCTCCACTTCAGTAGCACTTACATACACCAGACTTTATAGTTTTATTCTTCTATATTCTGAAGGTTTTTACAGATGGGTTTGTTCATATATAATTTGCCTGATTTTATGCAACATTTTATTTCTAAAAAATGGTGAAAATGTATCTTTTCCTGGCTGTTGACAGTATTTTCTCATTTATGGAGTGATGAAAAGAGATATCCAAATCCCCTCTGTAAAAACCTTTGACTCTAATATGTCAAAAAAAATGAAACAAGAATTTTGAACCTGGCTTAATTCAGAGTTTTGTTCTAGAAATGTATGCAAATTAGTGCATATTTAATCAGATAATGCCTCATTTGCATATTTAAACATATTTCAGAAAACTTGTAATACAAAAAATGTTTGCAATGTAATCAATCAAATGGGGAAGTATAGTGATATCAAATTTTTTTTTTTTTTTTTACACTATTCATCTGGGGTGTCTTATGCGGTACAGTGAATCACTCCTGAAATTGCAATGGTTGACATAGTAGCAGGCTTATTCGCTATTTTCAAAACAGCGACTGGAGATGTTAACGTTGAGCAGTTGTTAGTAAAGCGCTGTCAATAGAAGCACATTTCAGTGTATGTTTTGATTATTTTATTGTCCACCAGGTAAATATCATACGTCTGATTGCTTAGAAAAGTACTAGAAAACCACTCCTAAGCTACATGATTTAAGGTATCATTCATGTTAATGTGCAATAGATGCGCCAAAAATTAAGAAATCAGAGTAAGCATCAAAACAAGCCTTTCCTGTGGCTGTTTTTTCATTTAAGACAGTCGGACAAAAAGGGTACACAGAACAATCAGAGATGAAATTCTCCAGTGAGGAAGGCTTACCACATCACTTTCTTCAGGTTTAATATTCTCCAGCCTAGAGAGAGATGGAGAGAGAGAAAAAATGTGTGAGAGAGAAATAGAGAAATGAAATGTAGTGAGCTTCCTTGAGTTTCCTTTATGTCACTCTGCAAAATGAGATCACTTCCCAAATCCAGTAATTGCATTCTGTGGGTTTTGGTATGAAAGCAGAAGACACACTCAGAGATATTAAAAGTGCCACCCGCTCGTGCTGTTATTCCACTGTAATGCCCATTCTGCTCAAAACTGACAGCGAATTGTTAAGTTATTAATGTTTACTACTTTATATGACTATTGGGATCAATTGTTCATATGTGTGGGGAAACGGAGAGGCGGATTAGGCCTGAACCTTTTGTGCCACACCTGCCATGAGCATCTTTATAAAGGCAAAGACAACAGTAATTATGGAGCCAAAAGCCTGGAGACACACGGGTCACAAACTGGTGGAAATATTTATGATTTTGAAGGTTTTTCATATGGACCTCTATAACAAATGCACAGTCACAAAGATTTGCTCATGGCTAATGTAGATCAACGGCATGGCAAGTAAAATCTTGAGGTTTTGCAATAAATGTATGAAATATATACTGTGAGTTCCAAAGGTCTGAGATCACACATTAAAATCTGGAAATAAACAAAAAGCTGTAGGATTTTAAATGATTTTAAATGTTTAAAATTAAACATTTAATTATAAAAATTCTAAATATAATAATAAACAAATGAAGTATATATACACTACCATTCAATACTTTAGGGTCAGTAAGTTTTTGAAAACATTTAATGCTTTTTATGCTCATTAAGTCTGCATTTATTTGATTAAAAATACAGTAAAACAATAATATTGTTAAATATTATTATAATTTAAAATAACTTTCTATTTTAATATATTTTAAAATGTAATTTATTCCTGTGTTGGCCAAACTGAATTTTCAGCATCATTACTTAATATTTTTTGGAAACCGTAATACCTTTATTTAAAATTATTTGATCAATAGAAAGTTGAAAAGAAACAGCATTTGTGACCCGTGCTGGCAAAATGAGTCGCAATGAGCAAATTTTCAAAAATGAGTTATTGTTATTTTCACAATCTATTAAAAAACTTTCAAAATGATGTATGGTTTGTTGGAATCAGAGAACAAATGACCGAGCTACACCTGTTTGAAGTCGAAAGAATCAGCAAAGTCAATTTTGAGAAAAATCAAGTTTTCTGAAGGTTCCAAAACAAAATCACCTACGCTGTAAAAAAGATTTTTTGGTTTAACTTAAAAAAGTAAGTTACCTGGTTGCCTTAGAATGTTGAGTTTACTGAAATTAAAAATTTAAGTTAATACAATGAAGGCGAATGGTTTAATCAACAGAAACTCAAAATATTATGTTATCTAAACCACATTAATTATCTAAGTTGATTTGACAAAAGAAAAAATGTTGTGATAACAAATCATGAAAATAATTTTTTTACAGTGTAGCAACCATACCTTCAAATTCCTGTTAATAACACCTAATTTGGCACACACACCTTGTCAAAACCAAATATCTAGGAAAAATATATATTCAACATTTTACTTCAATATTTTGAAGTAGCTGATGTAATTCTGTTTATATGTGCATATCGGGATCACGCGACATCCACAAAGTTGGAATGTTGCACTTTAAAACAATGCCAAACTTGTGCTGAGGGGAAGCGCGAGTGGTGAAGCGAGCAGAGAAAAACGTGCATTTTTCATGGTCAAAGGAAAGGTACTCTTCTCAGAAAACGTGACTTGTTTTTCCTGTAGCTCGTAATTAGCCTGTGCGCATTCCGAATCATTTTGCCAGCACGGATCACATGAATTTAAAAATAGAATATTTTGTAAAAAAAGAATATTTTGTAACATTCTAAATTTCTTTACTGTCACTTTTAATCAATTTAATACATCCTTGTATTAATTAAAATAAATAAATAAATAAATAAATCATACTGACCCGAAATTTTGGAATGGTGTATGTAAATACAAAATATTAGGTCTTTTTTGTATCTCACTGTATATTCATACAGCCATAGTTTCAGTGGGTTTATTGAGAAAGAAAGCAGATGAACTACAGAAATCCGTTCTTCCTGCTCTTGCAGACCCCACTGGTGCGATGCTCCTTTAAGAGCAAATCAAATTCCTCCATCAGCCACCAGACAGAAAAAAACAACAACCCCTCAACTCATTTACAAAGGCATTACATGGATCTCCATCCATTATAAAGGTACATACTCATTCACACAATGGACCCAAGAGTGACCTCCGAAAATAAGGGCTTAGAACACGTGCGTCCATATTCTCCAAAAGATAATGGGATTCCACTTGGCTATCAATTATCATTTTTTTTGAGAGAGGGGCCAGAATGGAGCCCTTGAAAGCAGCTAAGAGAGGGACGCGATTTTATAATTAGATTTTGAAGAGATCCGGAAAATGCATTTCATGCCTTTCAATAATTGCGGTTTGTTTGAGAGAACTATCAATAAATCATGAGGCCGACTGAAATATTAAACAGGGTGTAAGGTGACGAATACCTCTGGAAAAGGACGTCAAGCAATAAAGAAGTACAAAAACTCATTGGTAAATAAATTTAAAAAATACTAGTTGTTGGGTACTCATAAACATTGACGTCGACAAAGCTATTTTTTTAAAAGCACAACCGGTATTAAACAGGACATAATTTCTCCCATCCCCTGAAGGGCACAAGGCAATATTCGAATTATTTGAAAGGCCTATTATCAAACAACAGCACCAGTTAAACATACAAGGAAGAAGATCATATTAATTATAACCTAGCAGGCGGGGCGGTAAATGGTAAACATCCGCAGGTCTAAAGCACAGGATTGATTTCCTATACAGTGGAACTTCTGACTGACAAGCCAGAACTAGGACTCTTAAGAAATGTCACACCTCTCTGATATATTTCCAAACCAGTCGATATTTGATTTCCCCTCAAACCCTTGTCTGTTCATTCAGCTTGTCCTCTAGCAGGAAGAACAAAGCAGCTTCCCATCGCAATGGTTAGTAAAGCCGCATGCCTTGCGTGCTTCTCAAACCCTTAAATCCACTGCCTTTATATAAAAAAAAAAAAAAAAAAAAGCTGAGAAACTTTAAAGGCACTTGGACTAAGAAGTGTGGAAACAAAACCTGAGGCTTTCCGTTTATCACCTCACGGAAGCTTCTGGATCATAAAATGTATGCTTTTGAGTTATTTATCATCGATGAGTTGAAAAATGTCATTAAAAAAAGTTTAGCAGACATACTACTTTTCTGTATTATTACAATGTCACCAAATATAATGCTTTTTCATTACTTTTATAAATAGATACCAAAGAGAGAGCAATGAGTGGAAAAATCAGATGTGTCGAGATGTATTAAACTCTACTGACTGTATGAGCACTAGGGCTGGGTAATATATTCAATATTATTTCATTTTGCCAATGTACAATTTTGCAAAGATTTCACAGCTGTTAATTTTTTTAAAGACCACACCTTTTGTCATTAGGAAAGCACCACACTAGATATTTTAATTTTAATTAAAACTTTGTGAGGTTCCATTTATTTTCAGTATAAGATTTTCACTGAACTGGTTAAAAAATTGTTTGTGTCACCATTCAAAAATGCTTTCAAACAGTAAAGCATAGCACTAGCAACACCAAGGTCATGGGATCAGTTACCAAGGAATGGATGAATTGATAAAACGTTTACCTTGAATGCAATGTAAGTCGCTTTAATAATGAAAATTATATGCTTTTACACTACCATTCAAAAATTTGGGGTTTTCATGTTTGTTTGTTTTTTTTTGTTTGTTTGTTTGTTTTAAGTTTCTTATGCTGATCAAGGCTGCATTTATTTGATCAAAAATCCAGTAAAAACAGTAATATTATGAAGTATTATTACAATTTAAAATAAATGTTTTCTATTTGAATATATTTTAAAATGTAATTTATTACTGTGATGCAAAGTTGAATTTTCAGCATCATTACTCGTCTTCAGTGTCACATGATCCTTCAGAAATCATTCTAATATGTTGATTTGATGTTCAAGAAACATTTCTTATTATAATCAATGTTGAAAACGAATAAAAATTTCAAAAGAACAGCATTTACTTGAAATAGAATTTTTTGAAACAATGTAAAAGTCTTTACAGTCAACTTAATGTGTATTTGTAGAATAAAAGTATTAAATTATTTTAAAAATAATAAACAATATACCTAACCCTAATGAGCACCAAACCTTAACATGTCTAGACTACTAGGCCATGGCTTTAACAAATAATGGGCCTCATTCACATATATGTGAACAAATATGTCTGTGTAAATTGTTTGTTAAAAAAACAACATCAAAAAACAGTTTTACATAAATAATGTTCAAGTCAAAGTGAAAACACTTGTTTTCACAAACAATTTACACAGCAATTCATTCTGCTTGTGTTTTATAAATAAGGCCCAACGAGATATCAGCCTAATTTGAGTATGATGGCACTTGACCGTATGAAAATTGCAAATCGAGATTATCGATTTTCATTATGTGAGGAGCTCCTTTGAGAGAACAGGAATGATTAGAGCAGCATGTATGTAGTTGGACAGGCTGAACTGAGGCTCTGTTTTGGAAGAGGTTTGAACAACACATACTCCAGCGTCGCCTCCTGAAGCTTCTTGGCCCGAAGTAAAGCTTCATCCCTCTCCTCGTTAGCCAGACGCAGTCTGGCCATCACAGCCTGGTCTCTCTCCCTCTGAGCCTTATAGATTTCCTCGACTAACGCTGAGAGAGAGAAAGAGAGAGAGAGAGAGACAGAGAGAGAGACAGAGAGAGAGACAGAGAGAGAGAGAGAGAGAGAGAGAGAGAGAGAGAGAGAGAGAGAGAGAGAGAGAGAGAGAGAGAGAGAGAGAGAGAGAGAGAGAGAGAGAGGGGTTATTATTCTGGTATTGCACTCCAGAGCTCCAGCTGCACAATAACAAGGCTAAGCTCCTCGGGAAAGAGGTTATTGCAGTTGAAACACTATGGCATAAGTATTAATAACTCTAAGTGAGCCTTATTTTGAGAAGACAGTTTCCCCTGGGGAGGTGTGTGTGTGTATGTGTGTGTGCATGAGTGCCCAGAGCAATAAAAACAGCAGCAACACCCTGAAGTCAGAGTTCCAGGCTCTTGGAGACTGTGGAGACATTTTATTTATGAAATTTCAGCATGGAAACACTCTGGTTTATCAACATTGTACGGGAACAGTGAGCAATTACACCAGGCTCATGGATGTCAGAAACCATCAGAAAAATATCCTCATATAGGAGGACAAACATGACTGTGTTTGACCTGCAGGCCTCAGAAGGTCCACAGGCGTGCTGACGTATGCATTTCCAAAACAATATTGGAAATGAAGGCCCCTAGTGAATGCATGAATGAACTAATGAACAAACAAACAAGCAAATGAACAAACAAATGAGCGAACAAACGATGAACGTAAAAGGTCCAAGGGCATACTGATGAAAGAATCTCCAAGCAACAATAGAGACAAAGATCGCTAGCAAATATAACTGAAATGAATAAATGACTGAATGAATAAAGGAACACACGCACACAAGTTACAACCAATGAATGAATGAATGAATGAATGAAGGATCATACAACCAATGAATGAATGAATGAATGAATGAATGAAGGAACATACAACGAATGAATGAATGAATGATTGAATGAATGATTAAATGAATAAATGAATACACAATGAATGAATGAATGAATGAACAAACAAATGAACACACAATAAATGAACATACAACGAACGAATGAATGAACACAACGAACGAACGAATGAATGAATAAAACTAATAAATGAATGAACGAACACAGTGAATGAATGAATGAATGAATACACCACAAATGAAAGAATGAATGAATGAACGAACAAACAAATGAACGAATGAACAAACACAGCGAATTAATGAATGAATACACCACAAATGAATGAATGAATGAATGAATGAACACAAAACTAATGAATGAATAAATGGAACACACAATGAATGAATGAATGAATAGGCCTGTCAAAGCAATATTGACTGCTAACAAATCTAAATGACTAATCAAACAAACAAACAAACAAATGGACGAACGAATGCGAACTAATGAGCAAAATGATCCATGAGCATTTCCAAAGCATTATTATGAACAAAGACAACTAGCAAATATACGAACAAACACAATGAATGAAAGAATAACGTGCAGATAACATAAATGAAATGAACTAACAAACATAATGATGCATGAGCCAATTTTCAAAGCAATACTGCCAATATAAATGACTAAATGGATGAACAAACAAAGGAATTAATGAATTAAAATGGACAAAGGACACATAAAGGAATGAACAAAATAACAAACAAACAAACAATAAAGGTACAAAGAAATTAATAAATGAAGGAATGAACAAACTAATGAAAAAACAAATGAAAAACTAGGCACAGTAGTCTCCAGCTAAGGGAGGTTTAATCAAACCTCTGATTTTAATTCACATAGCCAACCTGACCTGCACCAAATTTAAGAATCAAGGAGACAATTTGGTAAAATCCACAGGATTTTGGCATTACCAAACGGTCCTTGGCACCATCTCTAATCCCACCGAAAGCGGCACTGTTATCCATCAAATCGCATCAATTCTTTCCTGCACGATAAACAGTCATTCCCACACTAAGCCACTACAAAGTTCACAAAGCAAATCAATATTGCTAGAATTTGCTGATTAAACATCTCCAACCCGAACCATACAAATCATATTGAAATGAGTGCGGTGAATACATGCATTATCGTCGCCTTATTAAACGAACAATTTGGCTGCCTAATTGTGTCATATATGTCATGTGTCAAGTATTTTCGTTTAATTAACAAACTGTGAAATGGCGCTTTTTAGCTAGTTAAGATCAAATGAAAAGTGAATATCGGCTAAATTTAAATATTTGTTCAGCAAAGGTGAGGAGCGTGTAGATTTCATTGACAAAATAATCAGTTAGAGAGAGGAATGATCACTCCTGATGAGGGCGCTTTATGTTAGACATATTGGTTTATGTTTACAAATGTCAAAGTGTGCAGGTTATCCTGACATATACTAACTAATTAATTAAAAGTGTTTATCTTTCGACTGTGTTGGAAGGTCAGACATTTACATTTCGAGATCTATGCAATGTCAAACTTCACATAAAAAGGTTTGATTGTCTGAAGAGTATTAAGGTAAATTCTGCCATATTAAGCAAGTCTACTTATTTTTTATTCCCTCCAACCAGTCATCTATCAATCTCTTCATCCTACCTGCTGCTCTCTCGCTGGCTCGTGCCTCCAGCTCGGCCTCCTGTAGCTGAGAGTCCAGTAGCTTGGTTTCCAACTCTTTCTCCTTCAGCGCCAACTTGTCCTGGAGCTAAAGATACACAAAAACCAGGATAACTGTATAACTGAGTCACATGTGTGTGAGTTTAGCCTTGTCACATTGATGAGGCCAACCAAAATAAACAAACAAACAAACAACATACCTGCTTGGTAGGTAATCAGAAATTTTAGTTTTGTTTGTGTTTAGCAAAAAATGTAAAAAAAAAATAATACTAAAATAAATAAATAAAATAATAATAATAATAATAATAATAATAATAATGAAACTGCAGAACATTTCAGGTCATAGCTTACCCCGAAATTAAAACATACACTACTGTTCGAAAGTTTGGGATTGGTAAGTTATTTAAAAAAAAAAAAAAGTTTTCTATTTATAAGCAGAATTTTCAGCATCATTACTCCAGTCTTCAGTCACATGGTTCTTCAGAAATAATTCTAATATGATGATTTGATGCTCAAGAAACATTTTTTATTATTATCAATGTTGAAAAAGTTGTGCTGCTTAATATCGTTGTGGAAACTGTCAGGTTTTTTTTTTTTAGGATTCTTTGATGACATTTATTACATTTATTCATTTTTCAGATGCTTTTATCCATAGTGAATTACAAATTGATGAATGGAAAGTTAAAAAAGCATTTATTTGAAACACAAATCTTTTGTAACAATGTAAATATCTTACTGTCACATTCGATCAATTTAATTCATCTTTGCTGAATAAAAAAAAAGTATTAATTTCTTTCAAAACACTGACAACAAACTTTTGAATGATAGTGTATTTTGCACAAAGGAAATAAAGCCCACTTATATATTGTGAACTATTACATTTACATCTATGACATTTATCATATAAATTTAAGTATATGTTATGGCAGAATTTGAAAAAACAAAACGTATGCTTTAAAAATGAAACAAAAAATGTTATATTTAGACAGAATAATTTTCATTTTTCAGTAATGTTTTGCTGTAATTATATTTTTGTCTAAAAATTAATATTTATTTATATATATATACACATATACATATATATATATATATATATACACACACACACACACACACATACATATATATATATATATATATATATATATATACACACACACATATATATATATATATATATATGCATTATAAAAACTTAGCAAGTGTTTTTTTTTCCCCTGCACAGGGCTTGACATTAACACCTGCCAACTGCGAGTGGATTTCAGCAGCGGGTTGAATTTTATATATAATATATACATATTTCAATTGTAGTCTTTTAAAAAGGCATCTGAAACAATAAACTAAGTGCAATGTAGTGTTGTCAAAAATATAGATTTTTTGATACATATCGATACTGAAATATCTGAAACGCTTCCAATACTAATTTTCCACAGAATAGATACACGATACCAGCTGAGCTTTCTTGCACTCTCATCTCTCCGACAGCGAGTTGACACACAAACCCGCCTCCTCTCACTCACTCGTTTTATTTGCTCTGGATGAATATTGTAACACACAGTGCTTGAATTTCAGGGTGGGACTGTGCGTATTGTGCATAATTTTACTCATTCCCGCAGATTTTGTGTGCACACCCAAAGCGCGCACCCCTATTTCAGGACTAAATTGAGTTATTTTTCACTGCTTATTGCGCTTAAACAGTCAAATACACACAAAATAATTTCAAAATGCCGGTCTTGGCGAGTATTCACGAAAAAACAGTGAGTTATGTTTTAAGTAAATGTAAACAGCTGAGGAAGAAAATGCATGTGTAACAGTGTAATGGATCCATGCATCCGGTTTTAAAGTGACAGCAGCCTAATATACCTGCTGCCAAATAATGAGAAAATATTAAAAATATCTATATGGCAGTTTTCCCAATGGTTTCGATGTCAAAATTGTGGCCAGTAAAAATGCTGAGTGGCTAGTAACTTTGGAAAACCACTAGCCACAGTGGCTAGTGAGCAAAAAGTTAATGTCAAGCCTTATATATACACACTCCTTCTCCACTGGCCACCCAGCATTTAGTCAGTCAACCACAACTTCATAACCACTGTCAAGCTTTTGTATTTGTACCACTACATCATATAATTCAGGATGTCTTATATAAAAAAAAGAGGAACTGTTGTGTCTTGGCTGTAAATCTGGATTGGTGAGTGATATTTTACGAGCATCTGAATGATAGATTTAACCTCCTGTCTTAAATATTTTCATCCTGATTGTTTTTGTCCTCCCAGACTTTGAAAACATGATGGGGTTAGGCCAGAGTCCTCAAAGGGCTCTCTCAGATCACTGCCAGCAAAAACACACTCTTGGGACATGTTCCTGCCCCTCTGTCAGGAGTCACAACTACTTGCAAACCAGGGACATCAATTACAGCCGTTTCAGAGGGTCTCCCCCCTCTCCGGCCCCTTAAACTCCAGATGGGTGCAGATATGCCACAGACACTAATAACATTTCAAGGCTCTAGTCCTATTCCTGATGTTTATGAAAGGACAATGATGCAGCAAGAATATAAAGCAGAATAAAATGCAGTTTACTAGAGGTCTTCTGCCCTTTTAGCTTCCCCTCCAGCCATGGTCACCTGACATATAGCAACAACCTTTTACGATGCAATCAATTCCTGATGGATTAAATCAAATCCTGCCATCGCATTATAGAAGTAAGCGCTAACATCACTGGGAATTTGGTTATTAAACACTTTCATTAAATCATTTTTCAAGTAGTGCACTACCTACAATCGTGAAGCAAATGCCACCAATCACAGAAGGACAGCTAGTCTTGTCTCTAAATGGATGAGCAGATTACAAAACAGTTTCCAAATCAACTCAAATAAAAATTCAGCCTTGCTAAAGCACTATTTAGGCACAGAGTGACTTTATGAACTTCTTAATGTGTGAATTCACCTTCTTATTGAGGTCTCTAAGAGAATCCAGCTCCTTCAAGAGGAAGGCAATGTTTTTCTCTTTATCCAGAACTGGCACTTGCTTTTTGGAGTCACTGGTAACTTTGGAATTTCCCTGGTCCTCATGAGCATGCCTTCAGAAAAGACAAAAGTTCATTAGAAATGCTCTTATATTAGACTCCCAAACGGGCAACAAAAAAATGAATCACATTCTGACATGCAATTATCAAATACACAAGGGATGCGGTCTCCCACTTTCAAGAATATTACTGTGACTTATTTACTTTGAGATATTAGTCAAATCATACAGTTGACCTTTAAGGTAATATTAAAGTATTACTGCACTGTGTTGCAGGGTAAATTACTTCCCTCTTGTAGCCAGGAATTCGATTCAGTTCTTATTAAGGAGGCAAAGAAAATGCATTGAAATCTATATTTATCATAGGACGATTCACGCTGTGATATAATTAAAATCATCTTATAATGGACAACAGTGCTAAAAGTGAATATTAATGCTATATACACATTCTATAAAGGCCTAGTACTCAAGACAGGTGAAACTAAACAACTGTTCCATATAGGATATGTTTGCAATGGCTGCTACCAACTATTTTAAAAGAAATTAACATACATTATAAATACTGTGCATGAATACATATTTTTTGCACACATGGAACAGTTTGATGACCTACTACTTTTGCTAAAATGTGTGGAAGACAGTAGAGCACACTGCATGGTATAATGTGTCCCAAAATGCAATGCATGTGATTTGACAATTTTTTGCATTTTTTACATGTCTAAACTATTTGAATAGCTTGCCAAACATGAAGGCATTTTACATAAAAAGAATATAAATAACTTGTAAATATTAAAATATGAAATAAATATGCATACACACACACATATGTATATATATATATATATATATATATGTGTGTGTGTGTGTGGATGCAGGACACTATGGTTCATTTATGTAAGTGAGGATAGCAAAATAAAGTAAACTGTGACATATTATACCCCAAAATTCTTCATACAGTGGACTACCAGTAAAATTGATAAAAATTTGGAACCAAAAATTATTCAGACACTTTGACCTGACCAAATGTTATCTGACATAATTAAGATTATTTTTTTCTGACACAGTTTAACTCTGAGATCTTGTCATATTTTATTACCTTTTTTTTTTTTAAACTATAGTGAATAAACTGTATTAATGAATGAAATGTTCAAAGTGTCTGAATAAATTTTGGTTTGACTGTATATATATATATATATATATATATATATATATATATATAATGTTTGTAATAGTTGCATATTTTATATTTTAATTTAAGTACATAAATATTAAAATATGCATGTTTATATGCATATATCAACATATATAGATAATATATGTAATTTATATGTAATTTTATATATTATATAAAAATATATATGTGTGTGTGTGTATATATATATATATATATATAATAACTGTTATAATAAATATTATTTTGTTAATTGTATATATAATTTATTTATAACTATTTATTACTAGAATTAAACATTAAAAGTAGTGAAACCACATGACAACAATGAAGCATACTACTGTAGGAACGTTTATTATTGCATACTGTTTTACAAATACTTTTTAAAATATACATAAAATAGAATATATATAAAATAGAATAAAAATAACTTGTAAATATAAAAATAATATGCAAATATTATATTTATAATATATATTTGTAAGAGTTGCATATTTTATTTTTTATTACAAATGACTATATAAATATTAAAATATGAAATAAATATGCATACTACTGTAGGAACGTTTATTATTGCATACTGTTTTACAAATACTTTTTTAAAACTACTGAACATAGCCATTTGAGAATTGCTTCAAGCCAACAGAAAATTAAAATCAACTAAAGAAAACACTTTCAAAAAAATTTAAAAAGTAAAAAACAAAGGCTGAGGATGAAAAAGCAGCAAACTAAAATAAGAATTAACTTTTCAGTGCAAATGATTACATTTAGATTATGTTTCAGTGTAACCGACTGTGTTCGTGTGTGTACACATGCCAGCTACAGTCTCTCTCTTCTCCTGACCTGAGCGCGGCAGACCCTGCCCTGCTGACGTGAGGTGTGTGGACCGGATTGCTGGCTGTCTCGTTAATATCCTGCTCCTGCTGTGCTGCGGGTCTCTGTGGAGACCGTTTCTCCTCCTCCATGATTCTTACTTCAGCTGCAACTGGGCCTGGCACGGGTGGAGGAGGAGGGGGTCTGGGCGTCAAACCTTCTCTGGGCCTGGGAGTCTTAGATACTGCACGGAAAAACAGAGTAAGAAAGAACCACAACAACACAGAAAGATGATAAATAATTTCCTAACTTAACTTTAGTAGTACCACCAGGTGCTGTAATGCATCATTAAAGTAGTCCACTAGACTATTGCTCCATATTATTACTAAATTCAGACTGTGATGACTATTGATTTGGCACGCTATGTAATCACAGGAGGATGCAAAGAGGGATGCAAAGCATATCTTCATTTCTAATTGATCATTTTGTTGAATTGAATATTTTTCAATTGAACATTTTTCATTTCTGCAATGAAAAGTACAGAATATAAGTAAATTTGATTTATAATGCAACATTTTTAATGAATTTGAAATTTAAGTCGTCATTCACTGAAAATCTTCACTACTGCCATTGCTCTCAAACCTTGTTTACTTATTTATTAAAGGGTTAGTTCACCCAAAAATGAAAATTCAGTCATTAATTACTCACCCTCATGTCGTTCCACAACCGTAAGACCTTCGTTCATCTTCAGAACGAAGCTTTACAAATCTTTTGTTTCGAATCAGTGGTTCGGAGCGCCAAAATCACGTGATTTCAATAAATGTTTCACAAGTGTTCACATTACTTTGGCAGTTTGATAGACGATCCGAACCACTGATTCGAAACAAAAGATTCATAAAGTGTTTTGAGATCGCCCATCACTAGATATTGTTGAATAAAGTCATTATTTTGTTTTTTTGGCGCACAAAAAGTATTCTCGTCGCTTTATAATATTAAGGTTGAACCACTGTAGTCACATGAACTGTTTTAAATATGTTTTTAGTAGCTTTCTGGGCATTGAAAAAGGAAATGATCTTGCTGGCAATTCAGGTCTCACTGAGCCATCAGATTTTATCAAAAATATCTAAATTTGTGTTCCGAACATGAACGAAGGTCTTACAGGTGTAGAACGACATGAGGGTGAGTAATTAATGACAGAATTTTCATTTTTGGGTGAACTAACCCTTTAATTCACATCTTCAAATATGGCATGCTGTAACTTGTTGAGACACATGAGATCTAATGACATTATGGGTCTATGACTTAAAATCTGGTTTGATCATTTTTGACTCGCTATATTTGAATAAACAAACATGCATGAATTTTAAGAGTTACAGCTGAGTGAAGATTATCAATGAGAAAAAAAAATCTACTTAAATTTCAGCTTTTTCTCAAACAAATTACTTAGATTTTATGGAGCTTTTATTTATTTTTGGATCTTAACAGACTCTGGTCACTACTGACTTTCATTGTGAGGAAAAGAACAGAGATTTGAAACAAGGTGAGTAAATAATAGCAGAATTTTCATTTTTGGGTGAACAATTCCTTCCAGTGTTTCTTATATCCAACACAATTACAAGCTAGTGCAAAAGTCCAAAAATAGTGATTGTTTTCAAACAGGTTTTCCGAACATTTCCCTTGTCTGTCATTAGTGAGCCAAACAGATAATCCAGCCCCAAACTAATGCTATTGGTTGAATCAATGTTAAGATGCTCAAACAAATAAAGCATGTTTTAAAAGTGCCACAGTGTTTACACCATTCAGAGAAATCATCTGACTCTGCATATTAAAGAAAAAAGTATTTTAGCATCCAGAAAAAGCTTTAGAAGCTATATGAAAAGGAAAACCCACAAGAAAGACGTTGTAACCATAACATATAAGACTTCCATTCTTCTGCTGTGAGATTACAGTCTGACGGTTTGAAAGGCAGCTCTGTTGGTTGGTTTGCGTCAGCTCTCTGAAAAGGAAACTAGGTCTGGCCTTCTTTCATGAGGGAATGTGGCGATCCATGCCGAGTGACTGGCAGGAGGGGGAAACGAGGTCTTCTGTCAATGTTTCTGTAGCGCTCAGGGCCAGAGATGCAGGCAGAGAGGCAAACACAGAGGCCTGTCTCTCTGGCAGCTTTTCTGAAGCAGAGCCGGGCTCTGCTCCTCAGGGAAAGCTGTATGTACCCCGGATTGTTTGTGATCAAAACTGAAGAGCGACGGCCCTTATATCAGAGACATTTTAAATGAGTGCAAATTTGTGATGGCAAAACTGGTCAAAATACAGACTTGAAAGATACAACAAAGGTTGAAATTGTAATATGAGAAGCAGATCAAAAGGTGAAATGTGTAATTTCTGCGTCAATTTGCATTAGGTACAAATAATAACGTCTTTCAAACAGGTTTCCTGAACACACCCCATGTCTGCCATTGGTCTGCCTAACAGCCTCCAAACTCACACCATTGGTTGAGTCAGTGTTGCTGGGTTGGGCTGGTCGGGATGTTCAACAAACAGAACAATGTTTTGATAACGCCACAAAGCCAAAATGTTTACACTTTAGTGGAATCCACCAACAAATGGTTTCATTATAGCATGAAAAAAATTACACACTACAAGCAAATTAAACAGATAGTAGCGCTAAGTGCTTGCACAGGGTCAAGTGCTATACAAAAAAGCAGTGTGGCTGTCCTGCGATTATAAAATATACATAAATCAGTTCAACATCAATGCAATTCAAATTGAGCAAAACTCAAACACAGAGCGGTTAAATCAAAAGCATCAAAAAAGGGGGAAATCATTCTGTGTTAATAAATGCGTTGTGATGCTCGAGTCTTGCGACCACGATGTCCAAAAAGCTCCAGCTTAGCTGCCACAATTATTTAGCGAAAGGTCAGGTTTTGAAGTCGAGATCAGGGAGGTCTGCCTCATGGCTTTGTTGCTAGGGCTCTGCTCTCAGGATTGCTGGAGACAGTTATTAGTATTCCCCGTAAGACTCACCCGTGCAAACACCAAATTCAAACCATGAATAATAACGCCAAACACACTTATAGGAGCCCTTTGTCACACTGCAAATATGCGACTTTTGGATACATTGTTCCCTAACCTGGGTTACTTCTTTAATTTTATCTCCCTCTCTGGGTGTCTCTCACAAAGGTAACTGCCCCTGAGAATGTGTGTTTAAAGCGCCATTTCCCTCACAAATGGGGTGAGCAGGGCTTTTAATCTAAGCGTGCAAAGTAAAGGCCCATTTCCTATGGGAACCAAGTGAGAAAGGACTCTCGCTTTAAACCCAGCACTATGAGCAAATTCAGAACTGAAGAAGTGGCTCCCATTCGATTCATGAGTGTGAATTTGAATCTGAACTGGAATGACAGAAAGAGGAATTCAAAAGAAACGCAATATAGCCATACAACAAATTATCTACATTTGTCCCAAATTACAACAAAATGGGCAAGAATAGATATCTTGGCTGTTTGGTTTAAGGTTTCCATCTTATAAGATTTTTGCCTCCATTTTAAAGACTTTGGGGTAAATTGGAGCATTCTGGATATTTAAGTCTTTTTCCACATGCAGGGGACCATAAAATGAATGTTAATAAAATAAATCAATAATTAAAAATCAATTAACATTGACTTAAAAATGAATATGTTGTGTGATTGTTTAAAAAAATGTAATTCTACTTCCTTAAATGCAAATTTGAATTGTGCATTCTGCTTACTGCCTCAATTCAAATTCAGAAACATAATTGCAAATTTAAAAGGTATTCTCAATTCAATTCTGAATTGTGCACAACACTATGAAAATACATTTTATGTGATAAATGGGGCAAAAAAAAATTACCAGACAGGAGGAGAGAACACTTGTATGTCCATTTGCTCCATTCACTCCTGATTAAAGAATACAACTTCCAACAGTCTCGTGCCATCTTACTAATGTCTGTCACTAATAATCAAACACAGGCTGATTAACCGCCTGCAAAAAGATTGAAGTGTTTCACCAACAGCCCAAATGTATATTTGAGCAGTGAGGCAGAATAAATTTGCATATCAGGAGCGTCTGGTGAAGGGTTGGTAAATACTCTGTTTATCTCTCATTGTCATTCCAACCAGTCTATCTAAATAGTGGCTCTTCCACAGCGTTATGGCCTAGGTAAAGTTATTATGCAGCAGCCCGGCATTATGGAATAATGTAAATAAATGTTTATGTAGATAAATAAATAAAATATAAACTGTTAATGTATTGTATAGAGCATTTAGGCCACGGAAAGCCTGCAAAATAAGTCTTTAGTCATGAAAACAGACACAATCTGGCAGGAAATGGTTGTTACACTAATATCTACATAGTTAACGAATAAAGCCAAGATGTTGGCATTTACAAAGAGACTTATATAACTGTGCTTTTTAATGTGATATATATTTTTGTTATTGGAAAGCAATTATCATGGACACAAAAAACTAATTTATAATGTATTACCTTGTATGAGTTTTTCTTCCAGGGCTTTTGATAAACTCTGACATTGGGATGTAGCTGAAGTAGTTTCTCCTATAGAGGATCTGAAAACAGATGTGAAAACGATGAATATGCAAAACAAATATATAAAATCAACCCACTTTTTTTGCTTGTCTCCTTAACAGCAGTGCATTGTGCGATGCCCTGTCTGACACTCTCAGGTGAAGACAGGTACAGGATATTGACAAACTGTACATCAATGACACTGCTTTGAAGGACCTGCATGTTTTGTTTCAAAGCGTTGAGTAAAGCTAGGACATGAAGCAAATATCAAAGACCTTCAAGAGTTCTGACCCCAAATAGGACAGAGTTAACTCATTTTACAAGTCAAATTTTATTACAAACACAGTCATAAATAATAACTTAAATACAAGAGCCAATTCAGTACTGAATTGCTTTAAAATAATTACCATAAAATCTCCCAATGCACATTAAACCTGCAAACATTGCACCTGTAATCAATTTATATTTGCATTGCACTAAAGATGAACAAACTAAAGTAGCAGCCGATTTTTAAATATTGTAACACCGTTTTGGATTTAGAAAACACATCTCTGCAAAGATATTACAGCGTGTAATCATTGCCTGCAATGTACACTGATAAACATTTCGCACATATTAAAAAATCGTCCTTAATTGTAACATGTGGAAGAAAGCCATTGACAAACACTGTAAAATGAGCCGAGGAAGGCATCTTTACCCAAGTTGTGGTGTGGTCTCTGAACAATGGTGCTTTACAGGGGACGGCAGCCTTTGTTTCAGTTCTTCATTGACTTTAGGATTAGCTGGAAATATATAGAAGGGATATGATTAATTTCACTGCTGAAAAAAAAAAAATGCTTTTCATCACAGGATCGAGCTCACTTCTTTTCCATTAGACTTAGAAAGGTTAGTATTAATTACAGCCTGTCAATATGATCTCGGGGTGCTTGGTGGAGAGCAATCTTTAATAACCTCTGGAGTAGAGGCAGCAAAACAAGACAGGCGGCTTTTAATTTGCCGTGTGAAATTATGCTTTAAGACTTTGTCTTTATCTCATCCACTGTGTACCAGTGCTTTACCTCACAGTTTATGGAGGACTAATGAACGCGGGCAATTAACAAAGCATAATCCCACCATGCAATCGTTTTAATGCTTTTCGCTATCAGAAAAGTAAACAGCCATTTAATACAGCTCAAGCCATATCAGATCCTAGTCAGGAACCGCCAATTAAAGCGTCATCTACTCAGGTGTAATTAAATAATGGTGGATAATTTAGTTCCGTGAACGGAAGCTAATTCATAAGCAAGCAACAAACAGACAGGAGGCAATTAGCAGGAACGCTGACATTCAAACGGCAGAGCCTGTTGCTTGCTGGCGGTAGGAGCCGTGGTGGAGAGCTACCCTCTAGTGGTGGAGCATCTGAGACAAGAACTTCTTAACACAACACACACCGGGGGCTTACAGTCGTTAACACTAACAATTTCATTTCTGTCAACCGCAGGTGCTTTGTGGCGTCACATTTACAAACCAAACGAGTGCAGAACATCTTCAAGAAACAGTTGGACTGAACCCAGCAAATGCAGAATGTTTCACTTGTGTTATTGTATGTTTCCTGGTTGGTTATTTTTTGGGAATCACTTTGTAGAAAAGGTAAGGAAAACATGTATTCCAAAGGGTTCCAACTTCCCACACCACTAGGATTTTCCACACACACACACACACACACACACACACACACACACTCTCTCAAAAAGGATGTGTTAATTAATAACACATTTTTTGTGTTATTTTTTTTGTGACACGTTTTGTCATTTTGTGTACATAATTGACACAAATTGTGTAAATATAACACATTAGTGTGTAGAAAATGAGCAGGAATAACACATGGTTGAGTTAAAAGTAACACAAAATGTGTTGTCCTTAACTAGACACACAGATGTGTTAATATATAATACAAGTTGTGTTGTTTTTAACACATCTGTTTTAAGAGTGCACACACACACACACACACACACACACACACACACACAAAAAAAACCCACACTCACAAAGAGCAATTTCTAGCCAAAGCAATATTTTAGAGCTTAACATAACCTACCAAAAACAAAAAACAAAAATCAGTTTCCCTGACATATTATATTTTATTACATTTCCCATATCCAATGAAATGTAAAAATGGCCTAATATTTTCAGTTGGAATCCTGCATCTTGGCTTTGAAAAATCTTTATAAATTCTGGATCGAAACATTTTGTACTCCACGCATCTCTTAAATTTTCAACTTTCTGTGCTGAACTGCTTTCATAATGTTTTACTAAAAGTCCATAGGAAATCACTTGATGGACACTGTTTTTGTTTCCTGTTTTGATGTACACTACCTTTGGGGTCAGTAAGATTTTTTTTTTTTTTTTTTTTTTGCTTAAAGAAATTCATAATTTTATTCAACAAGGACACATTAAATTGACTTTCATAATACAAAAGATTTCTCTTTCAAATAAATGCTGTACTTTTTAAACTTTCTATTCATCAAAGAATTCTGAAAAAAAAAAATGTACCACAGTTTCCACAAAAATAACTGTTTTCAACATTGATAATAATAAGAAATGTTTCTTGAGCAACAAATCAGCATATTAGAACGATTTCTGAAGGATCATGTGACACTGAAGACTGAAGTAACGATGCTGAAAATTCAGCTTGGTGTCACTGGAATAAATTACACTTTAAAATATACTCAAATAGAAAACTGTTATTTTAAATTGTAATAATATTTCACAATATTACTGTATGTTTGATGGCAAGTGGTGGCAAGACATATCAAAATATACTTTTTAAAATACCCAACAGGCTTTAGTTTACATCATATCAGTGAACCATAATTTGCTATACTTGCTATATTGAAAACAATTAGGACAAGATTAGACAAAAATTTGGATATGCCCATGAATGCATGTTTAATATTTTTGGTCTGTTTTGTCACTGCCACTCTTAGAAAAAGGGGGAAAAATTCTGTCGAGTGCTTGAAATATAATAATTTTATGGATTTAGTTTTGATAAATTAAAGTCTAATTAAATTTTATGAATTAAGCAGCTTGTAAACATACTTTATCACAAGAAAATAAAAAATGAAAGTATTATGCAATCATTTAAGAGATTTCTCCTTATATAGAACCTTTTTGGCATAAAGCGCTCTTTAAAATTGAGTCAAGAACCCTGGGGTTCTATATAGAACCCCATTGAACCTTTTCACTGCAAAACCTCTTCACTACACTGCAAAAGGTTCACTTTATCAACGTTTAAGAGTACACTTTCAAAGCACATAAATGAACACAAAAGACATGGACTGAAATCCATAAATCCAGCTATTTTTTAATTCCTGGCACCTTTAAAGATGGTATAGCACAAATAATGATCAGTTTCTTGGGAAAAGGAAACAAAGGTCATGAAACGATATAGGGGATGACGGACAGCATGAGAGAAAGTTGGCAGAAGAGAGCTAAGAAGACATAAAAAGTGAGTGCTCTTGGGAGGTTGTGCACGAGGCGGGTGGGGGTGACCCCTGGGGCAGATGCCAGTGGAACGTTATCCCCGCGCTGTAAGCCAGCACACACAGCTCACACCGCTCACACGCTATTCAGCTCAGACACAGTCAGGCGTGAACGGACAACTGGCTTTTTGTGCCAAACACCACAGGGCTCCATTAATCTCAGTGATAGACTCTGAGCGGGAGCTGGCCCCGCGCACCGCACTTTCACAGAGAAAGAGAGGAGGACGAGGATGAAGAAAGACTAAAGATAGTAGGTATGGCTAAGACGCCTGGTAATCCTTTAACACTAACAAGAGAAAGCAGCTTTGGAAAAGACAGAAAAGGGAAAAAAAACAACACAAAGCATACAAACCTGACCTTTTGATGTTCACGTAATTTTCAGCGAGGCACGTTAAATAGTTCTCCGAAAAGATCACTTTTCCAAATAAATTTGGACCGATTCATTGATTGACACCGTTTCCTGAGAGAATCACCCCCAAGAAACTTAATGAAACTGATACTATCCAATAATCCGATATTGAAAAACAGGGAAGAGCTCGTTCTGGCTTAATGAAAGTTTGAATTGTGCTGAGTGCAATAGGAGGCCTGTTTCTTTGCGGCTGACGCTCCAGATGGTGAATTAGCATCGCATCTACATTTTCTACATAATCTGCAGGAGTTTCATGATAGATTAATGAGCTATTAGCCTTGGTGCTCACAGGGCAGTGCCGAAAATTACATTCACGCCAAATCTTGCAGAGTTTAACATGCTACAATGAAGCCAATAACCAGTCATTGTGTATAAACAGTGGCACTACAGCTAGATGAGGATCTGATACAAATCAAATCATAGCATTTTTATTCAGAGGCATAAACTATTTCAACAAGCTCAAATAATTAGCAAAAAAAAAAAAAAAGAATCACAAACTTGATATGGTTAAACAGTTAAAAGCAGCCAAAGCTAAGTTAAAGGCCACTGATTGAATTTGTGTGATTTTTTGAATGTTAAAATAATACAGAAACTAAAAAATGTAAATACTGTGGCGAGGCTATCTGTCTGACTGACCAATGGCAGACATAGGGAGTGTCATGGAGGAAGATTATTTCTGCAATTCTATTTTGTGATGATAGTAGTGGATAAATACACGATTCAGCTTAAAAATATTATATGTGTGTGTATGTGGTCCTGGTATTCCCTATGTTATGGGGATAAAATGGACTTTTTTTTGGTCCCCATGAGGAAAACAGCTTATAAATCAGACAAAATTATGTTTTTTGAAAATGAAAAAATGCAGAAAGTTTGCTGTGAAGGTTGTGTTTAGGGGTAGGGTTAGGGTTGAGGGATAGAATATACAGTTTGAACAGTATAAAAATCATTATGTCTATGGAAAGTCTGTATAAAGCATGGAAACCCAACACGTGTGTGTGTCTGTGTCAAATACAATGTGAAAATGTAAAAGTCTTTGACTGTGTGCCCATTAGAGTAGTTTAAAAACATATCTGTCAACTCTCTAGAAACGTGAAAAAGATACAAAAGAGGACTATCATTTCCTTCAGATAACGTAATATTTCATCAATATTCCTTCACAGGGATAAAACATGAGTAAATAAAGAAACATTAATAGGTTAGAGGCACGCATCAAATGTAAAAGACGGCTCAAATCTTACAAAACAGCATTTGCCACTTAAAGCCACTTTATCCTTCCTTCAAACTTTTCTCATTTCAATTTGTCCTTTGCTGTCGCTCAGTGATCTTCATTTTCCTGTCTTGTAGACTTTAAGCTAATTGCCTCGGTGGGCTACTTATTATTCATGTACAATTATTGCAGTGTAATGTCTTTAAATCCTTTTAAATGACCATTCATGCGTCGCATTCATTGAAAATGCCTTTGATGTCTGTCAAAGATGGAATTCTTCAAAAAGAAATGTCTAAGCCCAATTTCAATCGCTTGATGAGGGGGGGTTGGCGTTTCCCCTCTAATATAAACTAAATTCCATTAATTTTTTAAGCTGCATTTAATGCATTTCCTCTGCAAAAAGTTTCTAGATTCTTCAGGCTGTCATTTGTATTCCAGCTGACTTTATGAATATTAATAACAGTGTTATCCTGATTAAACGGGCTTCATGCGAAATCCCTGTGAATCTACGAGCTCAGGATTCTCGTCTTACCGATTCTTTATGAATTTTGATACGGACATTAATGTGGAGAGAGTCTTAAAGCAGGTTTAATTGTACAGCATGAAAAAGGCAGACATGAACTGATTTGATATGGATAAACAGGCTCTTTTATATGGGGAGGTGTGCACAAGCACCTGGGAGCACCCCGTCATGTAATTTGATTGTCACGGGCTGTTGTGAAGCTTTGAATGGTCTTGACTTTTCCTGGATCAAAAGATTTTATTGACTCCCTGACAGATATTAACAATAGAAACTGTTTTTTGTCAATCAGTTACATGTACTGTAGCCTCATTCTATCTCACTGGAGGGCTGGCGTTTATTTTTCATTTTCCAACTGTTAATGCCGATTAGTGAAAAATGTTTCTGACTCAAAAATATCTGCAACTGAGCGAATGGGAATGGAGACAAAACAACAACTTAATTTTTAAAAGTTGAAAAACTTATAAAGTTAAAAGTCAAACTACATGAATTGGGATTCAAAACTCTGAGGCCACTACTGAAAATGCTTTCATTTAATGAATAATAAAAAAGCTTTTTAAACTTTTTATTTTTTTCAGAATAAATTAGCATAAACATTTGGGTGAAAAGTTGTGTTGAAAAACTTAACATGATTTTAAGAATGTCTTAGTATTAGGCATGTTGCATTCGAGTTACAAACACAAACTCAACAATTATTTTATGTCTTTATTGTTTGTTTGTTTTTTTTTTAGATTTTTTAATGGCTGCTTTTCAGTGTGGTCTCAGACTTCTGAACCCCGCTATAATATATATATATATATTAACAAAAAACTGTTTATATTTAATAATCATTTTTATCTATTTGCAGAATGTCAGTCTTTGAATCTAGACCAAGACACTATACAAACCATAACTATATATTTACAATTCAGACAGTACAAATAAAAGTTAATGATTCTTCAAATGCACCTGCTGGATGCTGAGAGTGAAGTTAGGCTATTCAACATGGCACAAATAAACTTTGAACAAAAACCAACTTTGTACTCTGATTTCATATTTAGCTGAAATCCCAAAAGAAAAATTACTCAACAATTCTTAACTTGTGGAACTCTTAACTAAAAATATTGATTGGCTCAAGTAGATGATTAACCAATACTGATCAAAGATAAAACTTGAGGGGGTTTAGACTGAGCTTGTTGGACCTTCAGCAAACAAACCCACTCAAATGGGCTATAAATCAAAAAGATTGTGCCCTACTTGAAAAGGTTACTTGTATTCAGTTACATCATCACCTTCAGTGACAAAAACAAAACATTTTAGTTCAAAAATGAATGAGACTTTATCAACCCATCCAGATTTTACTGGATATATGTATATAATAGTTTTGTAAAACTATTCCCTCTGAACAATCTACTGCCAGGTGGTGAGTTAAAAGATTAACTAATCAAAATTACACATTAAAAATCCTACAGGACCATCAATGTCACTTTATTGAAGGTCTATAATTACACAGTCTCTCAAATCAAAGCATAATTCCTCGCATTACTTGAAAATTCTCCAGGTAGGCCTTATGTTTCTTAGATGATGAAGACGTCTAGCAGGGAGAGTGGGATCTGTGAAGCAGGACGTGCGTAAAGCTCATTCTCAGAGCAGACGCAGTGATAATTGAATTGAGCCTGTGGGAATGAGCTAGCGCTAGCATCTCAGATCTCTCTGATGGATCCGTCCTCGGCGGCGTCTATCAGGCCGCGATTCACTGATCCTCCTGCATTAACAGGGGAGGAGAAATGACCCTCCAAATCTGCCAGGATGAGTGCCTCAATTTCCCCATATCCAGCTAATTTGGGTGCGAGAGAAGCGTGAGCCATGGTAGGAATAAAGAAAGCGCGTCCCCCACCCCACAACTGCCTTTAAACAGCGCTGCTTTTGAATGAATAAAAGCAGGCAAAAATGCCCCCCAAGATGTGCAATAGGATAAACCCTGAATGCTCTGTATTGTGTGTTTGATCCTGTCAATTATCAGTTATGACATGAGCGATTTGATTCACGCCAAAAATAATTCAACTTAGCATCAAGGTTTCACACAAATACTATCTGCAATCATTGCATGAAAAAATACAATATTAAAACATGACAATTTTTCTCTTTGAGGCGAAAAGCTAATTTGCGATATCAGCATGACGGAGTTGAGTTTGTGGCAAAACCTTTCACAGCACTTGCATTATACTGTTCTGTCTTTTACTGGATATGATAATTCATACTCAGAAAGTAGAACTGAAGTGACATTCATTACAAGATGTTTAGTTAAAACATTTCAAAATGCCTGGATTCTTTTGCATTTTATGACTTTCAGTTGAATAAAAGACTTTTATATATTCCGTCATTGAAGATTTCTTAAAAATAGTGTTAAAATATCATCTCGTCTCGTTCTCGTGAACCCAATGTTGTTTATCGTCTCGTGAACTAAGTGTATCATCACACCCCTAATAATAAATATAGGTTTCATCCTACAATTCTGTGCATTGCAATGGTGAATGCAGTGTCATTGCTCATATCATGTTAACAAAAGAATGAGTTATAAAATGAAATCGAAGTTGTATTATTCATATCAAATTTGGAAATAGTGAAAATTTACTTTCATGCATGCTTTATATTCATGAACTGACCCTTGACCTCCAACCTCAATCACCCACTCACACCACAGAATGCTGGTTTTGTCTCTGTTGTACTACCACTACCAATAACCTCTTAATTTAATTCCTAAATTCCAAACAACCAAAAGTTCAGGTGTTCACTAAACTCAGTGTAAGATTAAATATTTGTACCAGTACTTCTCTTAAACATTAGTTTTACGCCAATGCTTTCATTATTTAGAAAATGATTCATTTCAATCTACCTGGAGCAAATTTTGCAGCTTTCGACAGCATGATTTGCTGACAAAGTAAGGTTGTCACAGTTATTCATCAAAAATTAATTTTAAAAGGTCTGTATTTGTAAGCACTTAGACAAACAGCACATTTTATTTCAATTCTACAATTCAATGTCAAGAGTGAATATTTCAGCGATTGGATAATTCATCTGCTGAATGTAACCTCAAAATTGGCTGTGTAAATATGGACTAAGCTGAGATTTGCATTGGCTAACATTTGGGAGGGAGAACAGAGTTATTTAAGGATGAGCTTAATGCAGTCGATACGCGAGCAAAGGAAGGTTTCGCTCATATTTCAAACACTGTTACACACTCACAGTTCTGGAGCACAAAAAGGCAACTCAATTCACGTTTTAACTGATGTTTCCTCTCAATATTTCTTTGAAATAAAAGATCTGAAGAAAAGACGATCCTGATGCATGTCTTTCCTGCAGAGGTGTTCTGTGTGTCACGATAAAAATATTAATTATTAATATTTCATTTGTCACCACCCTTGCTCATGCACCGATCAAAACAAAACACTTCAACCGCATTCCTTTCCTCATACGAGTTTAAAAGCATTTTAACTTGGGCACAGAAACATAAAGAAAACAATGCCTTATTGTGGCATGAAAGATTGTGAAACTAGTGCAAGGTGGCGTCACCAGCCGTGAAGCTGTTATTACTCATCGAAGAGACGCCAAACAGGAGAGGTGGGGCTCAGGGAAAGAGTCAACTCAAGGTCAGCTGTCTTATGAAAGACATTCCGGCCAAGTGTTTCACCTTCTCGACTCCGTGTCGTTTCTACTGAAAGCTGCGCAAGTTTCGACTCATCTATCTACGTACAGCCATTCTCCAATAAAAATGAACAGATGGGACTGCTTGTCTTTGTACATTTGTTACTGTCTCCTTAGAATGAATACAATTGCTATGAATAATAACACTGGCTAAATAAATTTAAAGAAAAAAAACAAACAAATGTAATAACCTGTTATACATTCCTTTTTTGCAAGTTTTGCACATCATGCGCTGCAATATCTATATATCATCCATAACTACATTTACGGACAGAATTTTTATTAACTAGAGATATTTTTTACATTTATCAACATTTTCAACTTAAACTGATGCTGAAGTACATAATGGCTTTTACTATCAAGGCATTTAATTTACTTTGTTAACCATACATCCACCAAAATATTATAGTAATATGAGCAGACGGATAAATAAGACAATATTCGGCTTCTTTTATGTTATCATATGTGACCCTGGACCACAAAACCAGTCATAAGGGACAATTTTTTGAAATTGAGATTTATACATCATCTGAATAAATAAGCTTTCCATTGATGTATGGTTTGTTAGGATATGACAATATTTGGCAGAGATACAACTATTTGAATATCTGGAATCTGAGGGTGCAAAAAAATCGAAATATTGAGAAAATCGCCTTTAAAGTTGTCCAAATGAAGTCCTTAGCAACGCATATCCGCTCACAAAAATACATTTTTGATACATTTACGATCGGAAATTTACAAAATATCTTCATGGAACATGATCTTTACTTAATATCCTAATGATTTTTGGCATCAATAATTTTGACCCATACAATGTATTGTTGGCTATTGCTACAAATACACCCGTGCGACTTATGACTGGTTTTATGGTCCAGGGTCACATACTGGCCAATAATCATATCTGCTTGGATGATAGACATAATAACAGAAATGCTAACCTTCAATATGTAGCATTTGCTATTAAAAAGCCCATATAGGCTATTATTAGCACTGTAAAAATACTCTGAAAGTTTCTTAGATTGTTTGCAGAAGATCAATTCATCAATATTAAGTAATTAAGTAAACAGTAGTAAAAATAGCTATAGTAACTGGGTGTTTTGGTGGAAGCTTTTCCATTGTAATTTCTGTTAACAAGTTTTGGCGATAAACTACTCATATTCTTCTATCCTTCTAATGACATCACAAATATTCCCATCATTTCCCTAAATGTCCATCAATGGAAAAATTGTCATATTAAGTCCTAAAATTTAACCCTGCTTTTTCAAAGCAACATTGAAAGGGCTACAAAATCCGTTGTGATTGCTGTGCATGTCACCTCAGCGCCCGGCGCTAAAACACACACATAGCTAGTGGTTCGAGGATCCTCAACAAACACATCTTCCTTTGTTCAGGAAATCCTTTCTCCAACACGAACTGCAAAGCTGAACTTTGGGCAATGCAGAAGCGTCAAATCCAAACACAGCCTTTCTCTTTTTTTCACCCTTAAGGATGAGTGATGCTCGCGGTTTCGACCTGTCCTTCAAACAAACCGGCTTTAAACAGCGGGAGACTGAAGTGAGAAAACACTCCAGGACATTCCAGGGTTCTTTTCTAACTGGAGGACATTGGGGAACAAACAAAGTTCATATAAATGAGTGATATTCGGATATCACAGGCACTTTGGCGACGTCGGTGCTACTGTGGGACACATGCGGAGAGGCTTGTGGGAGGTATTGTGTGTTCAGGGATGTACATCAGTGCAAATATTTACAGAGCATCTGATGTACAATAGAGGAATCACATGACTGTCTCTTCTCGAATACATGCTCACGTACATGTGCTTAGATCAAATCTATGCCAATGATGCTCTTCTCTAACGAACAAGTTATTAAGAACTTAGCACAAAGAGGACTATGCTTCACTAACCCACGGCTAGGCCCACATGGAATGACCTTTTCTGTGCTGATCTTGAGGGAAAATTACTCAGAGCTCTACACTCTTATTAGCAGCTGAAAACATTATCAAATTTGATTAAATAATGAATAGATAAATATGCAACAAATATAGAATTATGCAAATGACAGGCCTCATGATTCTGCAGAAATCTGCGAGAGTATACGGGAGCAAAGCAATTTTTTAGATTTAAAGCGGGATAGTTCACCCAAAAATGAAAATTCTGTTATCATTTACTCGCCCTCAAGTTGTTCCAAACCTGTATGAGATTCTTTCTTCTGCTGAACACAAAAGAAGATATTTGGAAGAATGTCGGTAACCAAACAGTTGATGGGCCCCACTGACTTCCATAGTAGTCCCAATTTATGTTCAGCAGAAGAAAGAAACTCATACAGCTTTGGAACAACTTGAGGGCGAGTAAATGATAACAGAATTTTCATTTTTGGGTGAACTATTCTAGGCAGGCCAATGAATTTCAATCCACTGGTCCCACTCTCTTAATAAATTCTCCAACTCAAGTGCCAATCATGCGCCCACTGAGTATTTGTCACAGGTTTGTTTAAACATTCCCAAAATACAAGTGCGTAAAAAAGCAGTAAAAATGCCAGTCTGTGAAAGTGGCCCGTTATTGTTCGGCCGGCCTCCTTTGAGCGCGTGAATGTGTTGAAAAGCTGAGGGGAGGCCAGGGCAACAGGACCAGGCACTCCGTCCTCATTACCACTTGATGTTTGAACACAGGCCACAGGAGTGACCGTTTAAATTGCTCCCTGTTCAAACAGTTCCCAAGCATCTGTGGTTCACAGCAAAGTAAGCCTTGTTTGTTTTCCTCTCTGCTTCATGGGCCATCACTAGGTCGTCTGGAATCCTGCTCGCAACTGGGTGGTAGGAGTGTTAGCAACATACGAGCGTCAGTCTGAAATCAGTACAGCTCTTAAGAGTTTATGGATCATCAGAGCCCCTGTGATACTAACAGAATTATATTATTTCATAATTAAAATCAAGTGAATAACAAGGCTTTAGAATCAGGGGCCAAAACATTTACTTACTGCCACAGATAATAAAACAGATACCACAGGTACCACAAATTATAAAAATTCAAATAAGCCTGACAATCTTCATATCAAAATTCACATTCAGCAAAAACTTGTTATAGATGTTAAAACTATTTCATTTCTATAGAGATTTTAACAATTTCTATATCAGTTTAAACTGTTTTGACATGCAAGTAAAGCAAGAGAGATACAATCTTGAAGGCATAGTATAAAATCATTGAAAATACACACACTCACACACAAATGGAAGAATCTCACAAAATCTGTTGAGAACAGATTTGAGATCTGTCATATTTCTCCCAAAAATCAAAAGTAAAAAATAAGAAAATATATTATTTGTCACCCTAGACCACAAAACCAGTCATAAGGGTCAATTTTTTGAAATTGAGATTTATACATTATCTGAATAAATAAGCTTTCCATTGATGTATGGTTTGTTAGGATATGACAATATTTGGCCGAGATACAAAATCTGGAATCTGAGGGTGCAAAAAAAAAAAAAAAAAAAAAAATCAAAATATTGAGATGAGAAAATCACCTTTAAAGTTGTCCAAATGAAGTCCTTAGCAATGCATATCCACTCACAAAAATAATTTTATATATATATATTTACGGTAGGAAATTTACAAAATATCTTCATGGAACATGATCTTTACTTAATGTCTTAATGATTTTTGGAATAAAAGAAAAATCGATAATTTTGACCCATACAATGTATTGTTGGCTATTGCTACAAATATACCCGTGTGACTTTATGACTGGTTTTGTGGTCCAGGATCACATTTAAGAATAAAATCAAATAAGAAAATATGTTTAGTATAAAGAAAATAACACAAATTATTAACATTAATTCTTTTGCTTTGTGACATTTTAATGACAGATAAGCACATTTTCTCCCAAACTGTAATACAAAATTAAAATGATATATTATTTAAACTGTAAAGCATTTTTACATTATTACATTGTTATAGAGCAATTTAGGCTTATTTAAATAAAAAATACTTTTCTTACAGCCATTTTTACAGTATTTACTATACTATTTACTAGTGGTGTAACAATATATTGTGTCACAATATATCACGATACAAAAATGCGATCGTGGATCGTTGTATATAGCTCACCCAAAATGAAAATTACTGTGAGAAAAAATTCAAGTTTACAGAGTTTTAGTGTCAGTACGACATTAAACTACTATATATAATGTTGAATATAATGTATAATAATGCAATGGGGGTATATTTGTGGGTCCTGATAATACCAAATGTCTTGTGTTACCAGTAAAAAGTGTCCTACATTACTTTAAATATATCTAGTCAATGACAGAGTGCAAGCATTTTCATCTAAAATAATTCTGTATTTTCTGCTTCAGAATCATGAATATTTTTATTCTGGTATCAGCATTGTCCTGTGCACTGGGTTACTAGCACCAAGTCCAAGCCTATTCATTTCCACCCCCAATGTAATACCAAATTTAGCATTTTAATAAACAGTACATTTTTTGTTAACCTTTTACCATATGTCTTGGAGTATCGATATCGTATCGTGAGTGAGATTCAGTATCGTGATATGTATCGAATCATGACATGAGGGTATCATTACACCCCTACTATTTAATATACTACGATGAGAATGTAATGCGGACCACAATTGAGAAAGAATAAATAAATAAATAAATAAATAAATAAAATGTTTACATCTATTACATTATAGGGAATTTTGAAAGAATTTTAACAATTATAAGACTTGCTTAATTGTAACCAAAAAAAAAAAAAAAAAAAGTCACAATGCAAACAATTCTAATGGTCTTCATGCAAAATATAATTTCTTATTTTATCTTTTGATTTTCAAGTAAAATATGACCTGGACATGTTTTCATTAAATTGACCCAAACATCCACAAAAATTCCTCATTTCGCGAACCTTTCAAGAGATGCCAACCTCTCGTTGGGTTTTATAGCTTGAGTCTTTGTATGTTTGTGAGTGCGTTGGCCTTTCTACTAGGTTTGTTTGGTTTCAGATCACAGTAACCAGGCTTCCACAGTTAAGCAGTGCCCATCCTAGGTCTATTCCTTAAACCAACACAGAGACACAAAAGAGGAGGACAGAGCCCTGAGGAATCCCTCTGTCACTGGTGGACCACCCACTTAGGGAGCAGACAAGCCTGTTAGGCCACACGGCACTCCATTCTAGGGATTCTGAACTTCAATGGGACCCACAAGGAAGCCGCGAAGGGGTCGCCAACGCGCCTCCTGCTCACCGTGAAGCCAAGCACGGCGGAGAGGAAGTGAGACGTGATATCAGGGTGGGTGGCTGTCGGAAAAGCCGAGGAGGACCACACTGTACCGGCGTAAACAGAGCTGAGTTGATGGGACCAAATAGTATGTTTCCTGCCTGGACGGACGCATAGGGGGAGGGGGGCGTGACGGGTTATGTCAAAGGTCGATCCACCTGCTAAGAACAAAGCTTGTTGAGACTGTAGCCCTATTTCTGCTCTTGTAGGGAAGGCCAATTCAACTCCATAGGGAACTTAGCGTGTTTGTTATGATGGACTTGGCATGTGTGCTTTGAATTTGGACTGCAAAAGGACAGTTTACCCATGCAAGAAAACAATCCACCATCTCAGTTGTAATAACACGACCCAGCCTACAGCAGTCAGCTTATCCCAAACTACGTCAGACAAATAAAATCAGCAGGGAAACAGACACAAGAGAAACACCGTCTCACTGGAGTGAAATTCAATTTAGGGTCAAAGATGTGCATTCACCCTTAAATTGCTGTTCCACGCCACTATAAAAACAATCAGAAAGTGTAACAACTATCATATATTCAATGGCTGATATTGATAGAGCAAGGTGGTCTATGACTAATAAAATTTTGCTATATAGCTATATTTCATTACATAATCATGGCAAATAAGATGTATACAATTGCTGACATTTGAAAAAATTATTGGCCATGAAAAATGTCAAAACTTCTCAAGAAGCCATGCATAACACTTATTATAATCATCTTGCATATCCATCCAATTAATGTAAAAAGTGTAAATCAAAATAAATAAGCCTGCTTAAAATTATTTAATATTTGGGCACTCTCAAACTACACTCTTAAAAATTCTGGGTTAAAAACAACCCAAGTTGGGTTGAAAATAGCTTATTGTTTAATTATTATTCATTAAACTTAACTAATAAATGTTCATTTATTAAACATATTAATAAATGTTAATTTCCAACTTATTTTGGGCTCATTTTAAGCAAGCAATACAGTAATTTTTAAACAATAGTTGAGTTAAATAAAACTACCCAGCAGGTTGGGCAAACATTTAACCCAACCGCTGGGTTAAAACAACCCATTCACTGGGTTTGTCCATTTTCAACCCAACTTGGGTTGTTTTTAACCCAGCATTTTTTAGAGTGCATGATAAAAAAAAAAGTGCAATTAACGTAAAGCATTTGAAGTCTGCTACAAAACATCAAATCTAATTAAATTAGATTAATTATAACTTAAAGATATGTTATACCAACTCCAAGAATGAAAAAGTTTATACTCGAGTCTGATAGTCCTTCTAAAGAAATATCACTTTTACAAACCAATATTAACGTTTATTTAAGACAATTATATAACAATTTGATTGATGGCTTTCACATATTTAGTCCTCCCCTATTTGTCCCACTCCGATTGTCAGTGTTCACTAAAAATAATTACAATTTTATAATTCACAACATTTTTTTCTTTGGCAGCGCAAAAATTAGCAAAAGAACTAACTGCACGTGTCCTGATATTACCTTTTTCAAAAAGCATTTTGAATGTCTCCAGCACGTTTTATAATTACCCAAAAATCAAACATAGTTCATCCCTCACACACGTTCTCGTGCCCGTCAAAATCTTAGACTGGCTGTCGTTGGAATATTACAACTAGAAACATGGACACACTCATGGCCATCAATCACTTCACTGAAAACTTGTCGGCTAAGAAGTAAATAATTATTACCCTACAACCCATCTGTTTTTCAATCCACATCATTTGAATACCACAACATTGATGTCTGTCAAACATAACGTGCACAATACATGGTAATTTACGAGAAGCAGAGGTCCAACGAGCGCACGCATTACCTGGAAAACCCACACTACCGGATGTTTTGATTATCGTGTTTCCAGAAAGAGGGAGAAAATGGCGGCCTGATCGGCTTCAACATGCTGTCTGTATGAGAAAATAACGTGCATAATGCATAACGCATGCGAGTTTAAATTTGTTCTTCACTAGCTGAAATTTAATCATAATAATCAGGGAATGAAATTCTTCACACTGCATGTTAAAGAGAATAAAAGCCAATCCAACTGAAAAACTTCACCGGGTTAATGAAAATCTTCAACAGGTGTTGGTTTTGACGGACATTTTTATGTACGAATTACGCATTCTGATTCTGACATTCCTGATTTGAATATTTTCAATAATTTTCTATTCTTGACTAATCTTTTTCTTTTCACAATTTTGGCAATAGATAAATTGTTAAATGAGTGATCTTGAGATGAGTCCCTGTCTGTAGTTATCCAATTTGACTCTCATATGCTTATGTAAGTTCTCAGTTTAAAAGATTAAGGCAGTTATCAAAGTTTAATAAAATGTTGTTTAATTTTCCAATAAAAGATGATACATTTTTACATGATTTGTTGACTCTTATAGAACTGTTCTATTCTCTAAAAGCAATACTACACTCACAAAACATGCTATAAACAGTGCTTATATTGCTAATCATGTTCATATTCATGATTGAAAAACACTTAAGTGTCATATTAAGTGTCATAAACACTTATGTAAATGGAATTGAATCAGCAATGTGCTTCTTGTTTTAGAGAGACATGCACATTGTCATGTTGATGTCGGCTAACTGCCACTTGGATCTCCGGTGGCTGAACACACTTTCTCTGTTGTAAAGGATAATAACCTTAAAATAAACAAACATTAAGCTAGCTGAAAGCATAAATTGGTTATGTTCAATGCTTCATGCTTATCTGACACTGAAAAGGAAGTAGATGGCTTCAACACAGGTGACTGCAATGCAAAACTTCACACACAAAAAAACCCCCGACAGATCATATTAATGATTGTAAAATATGTGCTTGTATTTGTGAGTGGCAGACATAATGTCTGTGCACCAAAAACACACAACCCATAAAATCGGGCATGCAGCCATATACCCACAGGCGAACATGTACACACGCTTGGTGTCTGAGATATCAGGATACATGCTAAGTAGATCCTGTTCCAGGTCTTGGCCTCCACCCATTACTAGGATGTAACGCTTTGGGTTGGGCTCTTCTACTGCAGGATGTGTCAGCACATCAGAAAAACAGCTAGCCTGGCATTAACTCCAAAAAAACAAACAAGCCACGCAGAGGTCATGCTATAAAGGATCGAACCTCATCGGCAGCCTTTACAGTGTTTGAGAGTGAGTGACTGATGCTCATAAGAGAATCGCGAAGGATCTCCACCATATATAAATAGAGACTAGACAGGACCAATGCAAAGCATAAAAAGGAAGCAATGTCACTACATAACAAATGAACCACTATCACAACCATTATACATACAAAGTATAAAATTTCCATCCACATACTCTACCATTCAAAAGTTTGGGGGTGGTATGATTTTTAAATGTTTTTGAAATTAGTCTTTTATACTCACCAAGGCTGCATTTATTTGATCAAAAATACAGTAAAAACAGCAATATTCTTAAATACTATTACAATTTCAAACAACTGTTTTCTATTTTAACCCCTTAAAGGTGCAATATGTAATATTTTCTGTCCGCTAGAGGTCGCTAAAGGCCTATTCAAAACAAAGGCGTAGCTTGATGACGCCAAGTTTGAGCGCGGAATCTTGGGACATGTGGTCTTCACCTCAACGGCCGGTGGAAAAGAATTGGGATTCCGCTTTTCCGGTCATGAGTATAAGGTAACGCAGCTCTGTTTATCATATTAGATACATTTGAGCGTGTTGAAAATGTTATAACGTTACTCTGTGCGTTCGCTCGGCGGCTGCTGCAGTGAGACACTTGTTGCACACTGCAGTAAGATAGATCGATTTTAGAATATCATATTAAATGCTGGATGGCTTGTGTTGATAAATGGCATGCAATTAATTTTAAAACGTATTGTATGATGGAGAAAATGCTGTATTACTGTTACTAAAAATAAAGCTGCATCTGATTATGCTATGTTAGTGTTTTTTTCTGAGGCATGGTAAAGCATGGTACTCTCGGAAAATCAAGAAAATTAGATTTAAACAATAAGACTAAACGTGTTGAGGTATATAACAACAATTAGTTTTCTGTCTATAAATATATCAAAACCGTTGTTCCCTTGCCTATTAAAACATGTAAATATTAAAGTGTCTTTGGTGTTTCCATGGTTTCTACAAAATAAAACCGGAAACCGAGGGTAACGCGGGTATGACGCAATTGACAGGCGACTCCTCACACGTCCCAGAGCCTTGGTTAAAATTGCAATTTTCTCACGATTTACAAATAGTTGCAAACATTTGGGATATTGTAAGTACTCAAGTGAACAAAATATATAACACTGGCCTAGTGGATATATTATTTTTGGATATTTTACTGCAAAATAATTACATATTGCACCTTTAACCGTCAGTGTCCCGCTAGCTAGTGATGCTTTTTTGTTTGCCCTTTTTCCCCATCACATATTTTATTATTCATCATAAATTAGGTATCATTTTTGAAAGCTTACACCCTCAGTATTCATTCTGTGAAAATTTTGAAAACGGACACTTCCTTACCATGGAAACGGTACTTAAATTCCTTTTAGCGGGCTTTTTAATCAAAACTTTTTCTAATCCTGACAATACATCTATTGTTGAAAAGGTCTGAGACTCAATGTGCCATATTTTTTTTTCTTCTTTTTTTTTGTGTGTGATAGAAGTTATATTGTGACAGAAATGTATTAATTTGTAACAGGAGAATGCATCAAAATATCCAATGGAATGTGGGTGACACCTGGTGGCTATTTTTGGTACAGCGCCTAAACAAAATTAATTTTTGTGATATCGACTTCAAATTTGGAACACAACTTGGGTAGACATATGGATTTTTAGAGTAAAGATCATTTTGTAAAATTTATATTTTGTATAAAATAAAATAAAAAAAAGTTTTAGTACAGTGCATTTGCTTTATTATACTTCTATATTTTACATTTTGCTTTAAACTTGTATAACTTTTTTATAAGTGCTTTTGCTTCAGCAATAATCTGCTGAGTGTCTTTTTTGAAAAGAGACATTTAGGTCCATATAATAGGTCCGTATTCATGAAGCATTAATGAATTACTACCATTTGAGTTTGGATAGTTCATCTTCAAGTCTATGCTCAAAAAGGAGGGTGACAGTTAAAAGGTATTTAAAAATGTAATTTATTCCTGTGATGACAAAGCTGAATTTTCAGCATCATTGCTGTCATCATCTTCAGTGTCACATGATCCTTCAGAAATCATTCTAATATGCTGATTTGCTGCTCAAAAACATTTCTTAATGTTTTTGTGATACATTTTTCCAGGATTCTTTGATGAATAGAAATTTCAAAAGAACATTTACAAAATCTTTTGTAACATTATAAATGTCTTTACTGATCAATTTAATGTGTCCTTGCTGAATAAAAACATTAACTTATTTAAAAAAAATATTACTGACCCCTAACTTTTGAACAGTAGTGTAGAACCATGTGATGTAGATATTCATATGCATGCTAAAAAAAATGTGGTGTGTTACACTTGCAGCAAGAATCAACAACAAAAATCAAAATGTTCTTCGTACAGGGTACCATGTTAATACAGTATGTAGTATTTATCGTGTATCATGCAAATATGAATAAGGCAAAAAAAAATTAGTGTCATATTGCCTGTAATTTGCAGGCTTTTCTTAAAATTTTAAAGCTAAAGCTAGCAGCCTTTGATACTTGGCTGTTTTCAAAAAAGTCAGTAAATACTAATTGCAATATTTAAGGCTAATATAATGAATAAACACCACAGCACTAAGCAGTGAAGACACTGTTCACGACCATCTGATATGATAAGGATGCCCTCTAGTGCCCAGAGTTAAGAACGCACTGTCCTCCAGTGGTGTGAATATATTGGTCTCACATTTTTATAGTTACCTTATCAATAACAAATAAAGAAACGTGTTCCATTATATTCTCAAATTCCGTCAATTACTGAGATTCAGCCACAACAAAAACCAAAAATACACACAAAGAACAGCATTCTGTTACTCACCTTTGTACATATCAACCAGTGAATCCTTCAGTTCTTGTTTATGCATCCATGACAGCTGATGCAGCTCCTCCTCACTCTCAGAGCAGCTCTCCCTTTAAAACGAACAGAGGACATGTATCAATAACTCTTTGCTGTTATTCTTCAAATCAAGTACTTGAGATCAGTGTGTTGAGTGGGTTCTGGTCATATGTTTACTAGTTCTCAGTGTGGGTTTGACTAATCTTTTCTGCAATGTCCTCATGAGCTCAGGGATTACATACCAAAAGCTGTGTGTGTGTGTGTGTGTATGACCAACCCAACAACTACTTCCCTTACTGCAAAAACATCAAAGTAACTGCTATTCATAATGAATGGGGTTTCTATAACTCTGATGTTCCATATTTCTCCAAAGCACAGGGTTACTGTGTGATGATGATTACAGTAACCTTATATGATCAGAAATATGATGGCATGGGTTTCAATGTGTGTCTTAGCCAGTGTTGGGCACGTTACTTAATTAATTAATGGTTAAAATCAATGGACATGTATAGGCTATTTAAGGAACATAAGGACATTTTTATAATAATGTGTTTAGTAATAACTTTTTAACAATTATGTTTCTACTTATTTTTTGAAATACAAAAATCAAGTGTAGCGTAAGTTCTGGCAGGTCATGTCAGTCAAGCTCGCATCAGCTGACTCTCAGCTAATCCACATCTATAGGAATAAAACGCCTATCAGAGCATCCATATATAAGGTCCATCAGTATTATGAGCAGTTATTGCGTTGCTCAGGAGCTAATTACCCTCCTCCATCCCCAGCTCCTCCTCTCGTCCAGTCAGGATTTGGCCTTCCTATTCCCCTTTGAATCAGACTAATTTCTCAAATTATGTATACATTAATTATTGAACATTAATGATATCTGCAATACATTATGTTGGCTCTGTTTGGTTTACCCTAGGGGGGTTATCGCTTCTCTCCCTGCTCTTATCCATGCTAGGCTGCATGGATGCGCAGGGAGTTCTTGCCCAGAACAGAACCATGCCGCCAATCCAAACCGTATGCTAATTGTCAATCATCTTTGACGACAGTGGTCCTGCCAGAAATACACTGAATATACAATATAGTGCATATATTTAGCAAAATACTCCTCTCTATAGTTCATTTTTCTAGCTAACTATCAAATTTATGGACACTGAAGTAAATGTAATGTTTCGTGACATTGTTTACAAGCTGTTTTATTGATGTCTTTCCGCATTTGAAACACTGATTGAGTGACTGAATGAGACATAATACAGATTTCGGTAAGTTCTTTCAACATGCCATCTGTCCTGTGTACGTTTTAGTACATCCTCAGACCTCAGTCATATGACAAAAAGGCATCATGCCTCAGACTAAAAGGCTTCGGCCATTGACGAAATGGCATCGCACCTCAGACTGAAAGGCTGTGTATGAAATAGCCCCCTATACCCTTAAAGGATTAGTTCACTTCTGAGTGAAAATTTCCTTATAATTTACTCACCCCCATGTCATCCAAGATGTTCATGTCTTTCTTTCTTCAGTTGAAAAGAAATTAAGGTTTTTGAGGAAAACATTCCAGGATTTTTCTCCATATAGTGGACTTCAGTGGGGTTCACCGGGTAGAAGGTCCAAATTGCAGTTTCATTGCAGCTTCAAAGGGCTCTACACGATCCCAGATGAGGAATAAGGGTCTTATCTAGTGAAACGATTGGTCATTTTCTAAAAAAATAAAAATTTATATACTTTTTAACCACAAATGCTCATCTTGCACTAGCTCTGTGATCCGCACGCATGACGTAATCACGTTACAAAGGTCATGCGTGACGTAGGCGGAAGTACCGATCCAGTGTCTACAAAGCGAACGTGCAAAGATTAAGCCAAACGCTCTTTACAAAAAAAAAAACGGTAAAACAACGATATCGGACGATTTTGAAGTTGGAGGAGAAAATTACCTTACTGCGGTACTTCCGCCTACATCACGCGTGACCTTTCAACGTAATGCGTGGCGCATCACAGAGCAGTGCAAGACGAGCATTTGTGGTTAAAAAAATATATAAATTTTTATTTATTTATTTTTTTTAAAAATGACCGATCGTTTCGCTAGACAAGACCTTTATTCCTCGTCTGGGATTCTGACCTTCTACCCGGTGAACCCCACTGAAGTCCACTATATGGAGAAGAATCCTGGAATATTTTCCTCAGAAACCTTAATTTCTTTTCAACTGAAGAAAGAAAGACATGAACATCTTGGATGACATGGGGGTGAGTAAATTATCAGGAAATGTTCATTCAGAAGTGAACTAATCCTTTAAATAGGGCACTATTTGAGGGAACAGCCATTTGTAGTGGTGTCTGAAACCATAGTGGATGTTATTGAGTGCACTCATTCAAACCCACAATGCACCGCAATAGCGAGAGTACAACTGATGTATGCTCAACGGCTAGAGAATACCCATAATGCACTGTGAGAGTCCCCCCATTCTAACCACAAGAAGAGTTAGGATGGCAGGAATTGCAGCAGATCGTCTTGCCTGCTGGCTATCAACAACAAGTCTTAAAACTCGACCATGAAAATGCATTATGTGGACATGTTGGTATAACAAAAACCTACCACCACATTACTAAGTACTTTTTTGGCCTGGTCTTAAGTCAGATGTGTCATACACGATTGTCAGTTTGCTGTTGGCAGTTGGCTGAAACCGTGGTCCTTGCTGATTCATATAATGCAAGTCAATGGCTACCATCACTTTGAGAGTCCCAAAAAAAACAAAAAAAAACAAAACAAAATAAATTCCCATGGCTCCTGATGATACAGTGAGGCCTTATGAAGCTAAATGATTGGTTTGTGCAAGAAACTGAACATTATTTACAGCAGAACGCGCTCAGGACAGTTTGCCGAGGCTGTGGATTACAGGTAATAATGTTGTAAATAAAGATCAGTTTCTTGCACAGAACGATCATTTTGTTTCATAAGACCTCAATGAGTCGTCAGGAGCCACGTGTATTAATTTTGTTTTGCCTATTTTTTTGACCCTCAAAGTGACTGTAGCCATTGACTTTCATTATATGAAGGACTACAGTTTCAGCTAAAAATATTCTTTAGGAAAAAAAAAAGTGAAGAAAAAAAGACACCTACATCTTAGATGGCCTGAGGGTGAGCAAATGACCAGCAAATTTTCATTTTTGGGTGAATAATCCTTTTAATTGTTGATTGTGTTGCCCAAGGCTAAATCGGGACACCAATACATTTTGACCATCATGTGCACTGTGACTTGTTTCCCCGAGGCTGTTCCATTATGCATGTTGAAAGCTGAGGTTGTGGTAAAGGAACTGCTCAAATTCTGGATATCACCCTGAATGCCAAGGTGCACTCGAACGATTCCATCAAACTCTCAAAACCTTGCTGCATCACTACTGTGTGGAAACTGCGAAAGACTGGGTTAAGGGTCGTCCTTTCCTGATATTTGCAATAAGACAGTATGTGCAAGAATCCCTCGTCTTTAGCCCTGCTGAACTTGTGTTGGCAACACAGTTCATGGCCCGCTAAAGCTGCTAAGTGAACAATTACTAAATCAGAATTCTAAACCCGTACCTGTCGATAATTACATCACTTTTAATCCGTGAGAGGATGCATAAAGCCCACAGTCTTGCTAGTTGCTAAGCTTCATCTGTCTACTGCTCAGACTTAGATGAAGGGTCATTTCAATAAAAAGTCTGTAAAAAGACTTTCATCCTGGCAATTGTCTTGGTTATTCCGACTCCCTGTTCTATATTACACATGCAAAATTTTCTGGTCCTTATTGGATCAAAAAAAAAGTTAAATGAGACAAACTTTCTTGTCATTACTTTTGACCAAAAATGTAAAAGCTGTGCATGTCATATAAACAGTCTTAAGGCCTATGTAGACAGATCTCATTCCAAAGTGGATGCAGACTCCCTAGAGGAAGATGGCTTGATGAGCAGAGATGTTCCAATTTCCTCTACCCGGTTGAATAATTCTGTTATACTGCCACATTTTCTTTCTCATCTGACTAATGAACAGTTTAAAGGCTTAACCAGCTTACTCTGTGCTTTCCCTATCTTATTTAGTGATGTGCCAGGTAGAAAAACTGTGCATTCATGACACTGATGTTGGTGAATCCACAGAAGCATGTGATAATGTAGAAAGAGGTTGAGTATATGTGGCACCAGAGTCCTTGGACCTCCTTGCTTGTCCATAAAACCTGATAATACCTTTCGGTTTAGCACTGATTATTGGAAGGTCAACAATGTAATGAAACCTGACTCTTTCCCCCTTCCAAGAATGGAGGACTACGCAGATACAGTTGGTTTTAGGAAGTATGTTATAAAATTAGATCTGCTAAAGGGTTATTGGCAGGTGCCCCTCACCCAACGTGCATCTGAAATTTCTGCGTTTGTCAGCCCCTATAGCTTCCTACAGAATAGTCCTTTAGCTTTTGGGATGCGAAACGCGCCTGCTAATTTTCAGCGTATGATGCATAAGAAACTGTTGGATGTGCCAAACTGTGAATGATATTGTGGTATATTCAGATAACTGGACAAATCACGTGAAGACCCCTGAAAAGGTTTTCAAATGCCTAACTGCTCCTTCCTTGACATTAAATCTTGCCTTGCATGTGAGTTTGCAAAAGGAGTTGTTACATACTTAGGTAAGCAGGTAGGTCAGGGAGTGGTTAAACCTGTGGAGGCTAAAATTTCAGCCATACTTGAATTCCCTGTACCCTATAACAAGCAAGAATTGAGACGTTTCCTAGGTGTGAGTGGGTATTATCAAGGTTTCTGTCCCAATTCTTCTGCCCTAGTCTCTCCTCTTACAGACCTCCTTAGTACAAATAGAAGGTTTTTATGGACCAATGACTGTCAACTAGCATCTGATGCTGCCAAATGCCTCTGCCATGCTCCTGTTCTCTCTGCTCCAAACTATAAGATGCCTTTCAGACTACAAGTGGACGCACTAAGAGAGCTGCACCATTCTACTTCAGGTGGATGAGTACCATATTGAACATCATGGCACTGTTGCTTGCTCTTCAAAATTTTGATGTGTACTTGGGGAGTAGATCTTATCCTATAATTGGTACACTGACCATAACCTTTTGGTATTCCTTTCCTGAATGTCAGGTTCCAATCAGCGATTGTTACAGAGGTCTCTCACTGTCAGGAATATAATCTGGATATTTGACACAAGAAGGGCACTGAAAATGTTATGGCGGATGCTCTCTAGAGTATAAAGAGATGGTGTTCTCTCTTTGTCCCTTGTACCTTTCTTTTCCTAATGTAGCCTAAATGGTAAGAGTGAAAGTATTTTACTACAAACCCTAGTTTGTATTCTTAGTGGTGGGGGTGTTACGTCCTGGGGACGTATAATATGCATTTATGTTTTGGGATGTGTATTTTACCCTGTGTTGGTGTGTTTTTTGCCATGTGCTTTCTGTCTCTGCCACAGCTGATGCTTGTAAGGAGTGTGGCTAAACAGTGCTGTAGTATTTTCAATCAGGTATAGTAATATTTCTTTTGACTATTATTACAGTATTAAAAGGTATTGTATCTATAGCCGTTTTTCCACCATCGGGCTGAACGTTTCTTAGAATGGTAAGGAACGGTTCCAGTTGTGTTTCCACTGGAGCCTGGTATGACACAGCGTGATTACAAACCGTTCTGGGCCCGGAATTCTCAGCACGGTTCTGAATCATGCTAGTAGAATCCGTGAAGTGACGTCGCCACTCAGGATTGGTCACTTGTCTGTTGCCTGGCTACCAGTTTCTCTGTAGCTGGCTAAGCGCTCTATTTGAGTGAAGTAAACACAAATTAATAATAAAATGAAAAGAAATATCTGATCATCCTCCATAACGCGTTGTTATTTACATCTCATATCATCAGTAAACCGTTGCGTTACTAAGGCAACAACTGACGCTTTTGTATTACATTTCAAAGAGCGGCTGTTATCAGCCCCCGAGTGGAAAATGAAACCGTTACCGTACCAGCTGGCCCGGATCGGCACCTAATGGAACGGTTACGCAATGAGAACCATTCGGCCCGACGCCGGAAAATCAGCTTATCTATCATATATTAATTGTTTTACTGGAAGCTGTAGGGAAAGGGTGCCATTTTATTTTGAAAAACTAATACTATCCCTGTTTTTTGGTTAGTTAGGGAGTAGAGGGAAGCCTTTGTTGTTGATTTCCTTTCTTTTGCATGTATAGGTCATTTAGTTCCCCTCTTAGAAGTTAGTAACTCCTTTGTTTGTTGTTTTGGCCAGGCCCTCTCCTGAAGACATTGATTGCTTCCATTTTCTTTGTATAATAATCTGACCAGAAGATGTCACCCACAGCTGAATCATCCATCCATCCATTCTCCAAACCGCTGATCCAATGTAGCTCTCCATCCATCTATCCATCCATCCATCCATCCTCCAAACCGCTGGTCCAATGTGGCTACAGTGTAATATCATACGGTTAAAAATTCCTTTTTAATTGCTTAATTAAGGTTTATACATAGATTCCATGACAGAGTTCAAGATAAATCTTTTCATCTTACCACTGAAGCTGCCAGTTTGCTACGTTTCAAATAAATATTAAACAGCAAACACAAACTATGCAAAAGTGGCAGCCCTTCCGGCGCACTCAGTATCCGAATTCGCTCACTCATTTTCATTCACTCCCTCAAGTGGACTAATATAGAGAATTGTGAATGAGGGTATAGGGGGTGATTTCAGACACAGCCAAAGGCATTAGGTGTCAGGTCTCATACAATTAGGCATTGGGCGAAACGGACTCAGACAAAAAACGTGCTTTACACCACTGTGAGGCTTGCATGCAGCTGCTCAGCCATGAAAACCTATTCCATAAAGCTCCTGCCACACAATTTTTGTGCTTATTAATGCCAGAGGAAGTTTGAAACTCTTCAGCTATGGAATCAGCAGAGTGTTGGCAACTTTAAAGCACCTTACGCCTCAGCACTTGGTGACCCCGCTCTGTCACTTTACGCAGTCTTCTGCTTCATGGCTGAGTTGCTGCTGTTCCTAAACGTTTCCACTTTCCAATAATACTACTTACAGTTGACAGTGCAATATCTAGCAGAGATGAAATTTCACAAACTTATTATTATAAACAGACTTATTGCAAAGGTGGCATCCAATCACAGTACCATGCTTAAATACACTGAGCTCTTTAGAACAACCCATTTTTTTCCCCACAAAAATGTAATGCAGACTGCATGGGTAGGTGCTTGATTTTATGGCAATGGGCCTGATTGAAACACCTGAATTTAATAATTAAGAGGTGTGTCCTAATACTTTTGTACATATAGTGTGTCAACAAAATGAAACAAGAACTTTGAATATTTCTGTAATGGACATTTATGCAAATTGGTGCATATTTAATTAAATAATGATACATTTGCATATTTAAACAAAACATTTCAAAAAACTTGTAATACAAAACAAATGTCTTAATGTTCCATAATTAATCATTTGGGGAAATTATGGTCATAGTTAAAATGTTTACCCTGTTCACCTGTGGTGTATGGCCTTAAAGAAAGATAGCACAAGTACACAGTTAATGTAATAAACTACACCTGTGGATACTCTGCTGGACATGAATGTGAAGGGAAGAAAGCTCTAGCATCAGTTGTTTGTAGACTCCACTTGTTTGTTTGTTTTTTGATATTTTATATCTAATAAAATAGTCACAGTTCAAATTGTACCACTGTTTTCTTTAACCAGATTTAGGAAGACTTTCTTACAACCACCTAAACATTATAAATTCATCTGAAGAAAGCATACACAAACAAATAAAACAATGTCTTTTAACTGTCTACCTGACAAACCTAAATGTTACAAAGAGGTATAGGAGACAAGACGGTGGCTATCAGCTGACATTAACAAAGTGTGGCATCCAATTTCTGTCATCTAACTTTGTTCCATACACTACAGACACCTTGCTAAATGCACAATAAATGTATATAATAAATTAAAATCTAGGTCCTAGGAGCAATACGTTTCTGCCACCTCACAGATATTTGAGTTATGTCTCACTATGCACATCCATCAATGTAACTGGTTAATAACTGAGATGCCATTATACTCACTTTATAGACAGCTCATTCTCCAAAGATGATATTTTGTGTTTCGCCCTCTGAAGTGCACATTGAACATCCCGTGCCATGCTTCTGATATTCATGTATGTGTTAATGTGTGTAGAAAGCCGGCGTTTTCTGACTGGACACCGTATACTTCATCTCAGCTTGCACATCCCATGCATGCGCATGCAACATGATCCATGTGAGAAGACAATGGCTGTGTCTCAAAACCACATCCAACAGGAGTAACTGTCGATGCAAGAGGAAGCTGTCTGAAAGGGATGTCCAGGTACTAACCCAGATTATATCCAAAAAATATATAAAACCACAGCTGCCCAATTCACTGCAGAATTAAATGTGCACCTCAACTCTCCTGTTTCCACCAAAACTGTTCGTTGGGATCTCCACAGAGTCAATAGTCACGGTCGGGCTGCTATAGCCAAACCTTTGGTCACTCGTGCCAATGCCGAATCAGCACCTTGGAATTCTAATGTTCTGTCTGACATTTGTTAAAATTGAGTTATTCACATATTCTTATTCTGACAACTTATTTACATTATGTGTTTTTTTTTTTAAGTTGTGTACATTTTGGGACTTTTTATTTAGAAAACAAAAAGGTTCTATCTACAAAGTCGAATGGAAAGCAAAAACTTTGAAGCTCAATATCTCAAAACCGCTCAGAATGCAGATAGAACTTTCTAATTCCAAGGGGACGAAATGTTGGTTTCAATGGTACCAACAGTGCAAATCTTGGGCTGTGGACAATGTGAAATATGTATTGTTCTGTGATGAGTCCAACTTCACTGTCTTTCCCACATCAGTGTGAAGAAGCCCTAAAGAGTCTTAACATCCGGACTGCTGCTGCCCAGAGTGAAGCACGTGGGTGGATCAGTGATGGTTTGGGCTGCAATATCATTGCATTCCCTACTGCATTTGATGGACGTGTCACTGCCAAGGACTACCAAACCATTCTGGAGGACCATGTGCACCTAATGGTTCAAACATTGTACCCTGAAGGGGGTGCCATGTATCAGCATGATAATGCACCAATACACACAGCAAGACTTGTGACAGAATGGTTTGATGAACATGAAAGAGTTCATGTCCCATGGCCTGCACAGTCACCAGATCTAAATATTCTTGAGCCACTTTGGGGTGTTATGGAGGAGCAAGTCAGAAAAGGTTTTCGTCCACCAGCATCACATAGTGACCTGGCCACTGTTCTGGAAGAGGAATGGCTCAAAATCCCTCTGGCCACTGCGCAGGACTTTTATCTGTCATTCCCAAGACAAACTAATGCTGTATTGACCACAAAAAGAGGCCCTACACCATACTTCATTTAGCATGTTAATGTCATGGTGTTCTTTGAAGGACATCTGTGAACCATCTAAATACCATGGTATATTAATTTATGATGATAATCATTTGGTTACATTAGGTTTGTATGGGTCAATGATAAACAAGGATGTCTGAGATTGCTTTTTTAACATTTGAAACATTTCTCAATGTGCCATTTTCATAAAAAAATGTGGTATTAAAACCTTGGCACAGTCATAAAGGTGTACAACAATGGCCACAGTGATATTGATTTAGTGGATAAAGGTTTTTCAAATAATATTTTTAAATGAAATATATTCAGTATATTTATATAAATAATAAATTAATCAAAATGACTAATTATTTTTAAAAAAAACTGAATTATTTTTTTAAATACTTGCATTATTTAGTTACAAATAAATAAAAAACTATACATTATATAATGATTTTTTAAATAACAAATTCAGACAAAATGAGTTCCATGTCACTGACCCATACAAAGAACAATACAATAATTGTATTACCAAACACAAGCGCCGAAAACTGCTGTCTAGGTAGGCAGCGCATTAAGTGTTGATACACAGCCCTTAAATCCATCAAAACTGCGACGCACGAGTATACTTGTAACAAAGTAGGCTAACACTTGACTAAAGCCGGTGTCTTTCAAACAGATCTAATGTGTAACTATTACCATCTCAAGACAAGAAAAGACGTAACTAGTAAAGCAGTAAACTAGTGCCTTCACCTTGCTGCCTAAATCCCTCCTAGACTGGCGTCAAAATACAAACATTGGCTTTATGTTCAACTTCATTAGTCATTCAGTGAAAGAATAAATAATAATACAATGAGACATCGATAGGAGTTATCATTGAAAGATGGACCGTCTTCGGACTTACCATGATAAGCGTTATAAGGTCGGCATTCATTTGGTGGTGGTCGAACAGGAATGTTCCTAAAAGTTTTGGAGGGGAACTTCCTACTACAGTGTGCGCAGTCAAGCTTCATTCCGGCCCACTGTGACAGACAGTGCTGCATTTGACCACTAGAGGCCACTCACCGCTGCTTAACATACATCATGATTCAGCCACAGTACTCTTTTTAGTACCCTTTATATAGAACTTTGTGGAATCTATCTATCTATCTATCTATCTATCTATCTATCTATCTTATTTAACTCGGCAAAAAGCATGCTATCTTTATAATATAATATACATGAAAATACATGCATTTAGCTTAAAAAAAAAGTTTGAAACCCCCTGCTGTAAATTACAATTTGAGGTTTTGTGCTGGAGTGAAGTGTAGTTGCGCCACGTGACTTACAGGGGGCGCTTATTCCCGACTCTACGACTCCTCAGCTGTTTCCTACTGTTTTTCTAAATCGAGCTACTTGACTTGAACGATGATCACCGCGTTCTCACGAACTCCGTGAGGATTTATCAAAACAATGAGATGAATGCCACTTTTACCGGTTTAACTACGGAAATATGATAAATTAAATGCAAGAGGGTGATTCTGAAATTGAAGCTTCTGTGAAGTCTATGAATATAATGGGATTTACGAACACCTAGTTAATTCATTAATCACCGCTGGTCAAACTTTCCTAAGGTGAAGGAGATAACTCTTTAACAGAAGATGTTATAATGGGGCTTTCTCTTTGGATCCTGCTCTTTTTGCTACACTTCAATGAGGGAATTCACGGTAAGTTAATTTAATTATAATCGCAGAGGTTGTGATAAATCTCAGTGCTAAACGCAGCGTTTCATTAAACTCATCAGTGCTAATGTGACGTGGACACAATGTTTCAAGATAAACATCAGTGTAAATGTAAATATATGGGACGTTTACTATTAACACAAGCAGAAAGTTCTAATAATACACTTTTATAACCTAGTACCTAATTTGTATGAAATGCTGAGGATTGACAGGATTTGTCATTATAGATTCAAAACCTGTAACGTATTGCCTGAACGTATTTAAACCAATTCGGCATGTCTGGTTTTGTTATTGTGGTCGAGTGTGATAAAAAATAATGTTGTTTAAATATTTTAACCACTGGATTGTGGGCAGAGAAGGAATTTGAAAACTTTTTTTTCAGTTAAATTAAAGAGGTGCACTTTTTATTTGTAGCATTAGTTAACCAAATAAACTTTTAGACTGTTATTAAAATAACTGCTAAACAAGCAGCCATTTAGAGCCTCTATTATTCTGTTACTGCTGATTGAATCAGTGTCATTTGTGATAGATAGATAGATAGATATGTTACTTAATTGATGGTTGAGTTACATCATAAACAGGACACTGTAGTTTCCTCATTTACCTCTTTCCTGGGAAATGAACGTGATATTTGATGCAGATGTTCTGGCCAGCTGTGTGTTGTCACAGTAGATCTTTCAGACATCTGCAGCATGCATGACGTCTGCTGTCCACAATCAGAGCACCACACTGGCAGAGATGCCAGAAATGGTCCCAGTACAATAGACGTCTTAGAAAAGGGCACAAAAGCCCGTTGAACGAAATATGAAACTTTTTCCAATTTTTTTTGTCCAAATGTTTGACAGTGATTTTAGAGATGCATAATTCATATATTGTTTTCATAGATGGTAACAGATGTTTTATACTTGTGCCACAATTGTGTGGCCAGTGCTTCAAAACTTTCAACCTCTGTAGCACCAGTGCTATGTGCAAAAAAAGTTAATGTACTGCCCTGCCTATATGGCTCATTCAATCCCAGAGATATTGGGATCTCAATATGACTCTCAGAGTAAATTGTACACATTTTCAGTGGTCAAAAATCAAATGTGGGTCACTTTTCATACAGCTGATACTTCTTTTCTTTTCTTTCAAAGAGGAACAGCTGAAGAACAAATAATGTTGAAACTAGAAATGTACATTTATGTTATGATGAATTGCCTAGACCATACCTGTCTGTGTACCAAAAATCCAATGAAGTGGTCAAGCTGAGGCACATTAACTTGCTCTCAAAAGTGTATGTATAAGAATCTATATTTGAGTCAGTTTTAGGGATATTTGAAAGAAGGGATTTTGTTCATTTTAACAGCTTCTAAAGCTACAAAGAGTTTAAATATGCAGTATTTAAACTCTTTGTAGGCATTGGGATCCCCATATCTATGGGATTGAACCATATAGGGCCTTAAATGTAGATACCAAGAAGAAAATGAATATACCAAAAGAAAATTTTATTAAGACTGAGAATCTAGAAGGATATATTTATTTTTAAAGGATATCTAAACATCTTTAATAGAGTTGCAGGCATCCAAACTTTGGAAAAAGAAATTATTTATGGCACTCAAACATGAAATGTTCTATTCAATTGGTAATAGTGTTGATAGAAAAAACGAGATACATTTCTAGTTTCAACATTATTTGTTCTTCAGATATTCTTTAAAAGAATAAAGTAAAAGCAGTATGCATTTGGGTTTTGACCACTGAAAATGTGTACAATTTACCAATTTACATGGAGCCACATTGAAATCCCAATATCTCTGTAAATGAAACATATCAACATTAAGATACCAAAAAGAAAAGTTTGTTAAGAACCAGAATCTAAGAAGATATTATCTTTGGGCCAGTTTACACCTGGTTATTTCATGCGTTTTTTATTGATCTGATTTGTTAAAATGGATCCAATTACACTTGGCCATATAAATGAGTCTACATAAAACAAATATAAATCCGATCTTCAATGTCTGCGCTATATGCAAATTTAATGGAATTCCGTCAATGAAAGCAACTGATATGAGCTGCGTTTTATTTATCATCAGCTAATTTTAAGATCAAAGACCACTATAGGAGAGAGAGCGGCATCAGCACTGGTAAGATCATTTAGTCTCACTACTTTTAATGAAGATGATTGTGTTTTGAGCATCTGCGACTTACTTTCAGTTTCATTTGCAGCATTTTGCACATGGGCTTGCTGAAGAGATACTTAGCTACTCATCTGCAGCGATGTGTGTTGCAGTAGGGCTGTCTTATCTAGCTATAATGTCATATAGCCTATAACACGCTCTCACACATTTATTTATTTATTTTTTTACATTTTGGGAGGATAAAAATTGACATATGTGGTTTCAACAACAAGATGCATTTATACTTGTCCAGTTTAATGTGTCTCAGACCAGGTTCTAAAGTGATTTGAGTGATCAGATTTAAGTCCGTCTCGAAAGCGTTTCCGAGTGCATTTACACCTGGTCTTGTCACGATAGGATAGCTATCTGATCAGAGAAAACACATGAAGTGCTCAGGTGTAAACAGGCCCTCAATTACTTGAGTTACAGGCATGCAAACTTAAAGCAAAAAACACAAGAAGTGCTTTTTGCCATTTTTGAACTGTCATCGTTGGCATATAATGCAACAAAGATTGCTAAAGTCTGCAGATTTGACCCAAAAACTAAAAATGTGATTACCGTTTAAAAATCCATTTGCGCAACCGTCATGAGACGGCTAGAGCAGGAAAAATAACCAACCAATGCATTCGTAAAAGAATTTGTAGGATTTTCCCTGCTAATGACGACTGCGTGAATGGAGCAAAGGAACCAGTGTGGAAATCACCAAAACTCGTTAAATACAGCTACACAATTAACAAAGCTAATTGACAATTTAAAACGTTATCATCCAACGTGATGGCAAATAGGCTTTCCAACTAATGTAAATCAATATTTACATAGCATAATAGTAGGAAATGTATCTCTCACACGTGTCCCGCATTGTCTTGCAAAATCACATCTACTGTCCTGCAACAGAGCAATAACCATGTGGTCACCCTAGTCAAACTGTGTGTTCTCCAGGGGTACGGTTCACAAAAAACCCTTCCAACCAAACGGTGACTCAGGGTAACATGGCTCGTCTAGGCTGTGCCTTTGAGGGTTTGAGTGAACCAGAGATCATCTGGATGAAGGATGGAGAGAAGATCTACAGCACTGATCAGATGTACATCACACTGGATGCACATCACTGGGAGACCTTCTACAGGTAGGACGGTGTGAACCTGGGACTGAGTCTAAGTCCCTGATGTTGTTCAGCATTGTTTTTGTCAGTGGTCAGAAATGAAACGAAACTGTTTGCAGGGAAGAACTGAGACCTCAGACAATATGAAGGGGATGTTGAAACTGATTAGAATATATTGTCATATGATATGGCAAATCTCAGATTTGATAGTACTTATCAAGGTTGTTTACTGAGGCAAGCACCACTATTACTACTGTTTTATCAAACTAGTGTTAAGGATTTGAACACATTACACACATAACATGTCTTGTTGAGGTAAGGTGTGCCAACTGCCAAGTGGTCAGGCTTTTCATGCCAGGCAGGCAATAAAACAGATTAAAAATCCCATAGATGTACATTAAAGGTAGGGTAGGCATTTTCAGAGAGGCTAGCAATAGCAAGCTAGCTTTGAAAGCATGAGATCCCCCCCCCCCTCAGAGCGCTCTCCAAAGCCACGCCTCCTCCAAAACATATGACCGCACACAGCAGGGGCTGCAAAGCACCACCAGGTGAGAGACGGCATTAAATTACCTCATGTCTCAAAGCACATAACATTACAATATTAATAAACGTAAACAACTTACAGAGCTCTTACTTGTACCACCTGACTGCTGCAGATTCATTTGGGCATTGATAGTGTTGACATAGAAATGCATCGGAGTCTGAGGACATGAACAGATCTGGGTAGAATGTCACAGATTGCCATCTCGTAATTATGGTTACGACATGGTGTGAACGCAGTATATGCTTGTTGTTTTGGTTCAGAAGGAACTGTCTGCTGTTCGTTTGCGGTGCTCAGTGACTGTCTGTCCACACCTCTGCATAGCCTTACTGTGCGTTCACACCACCGCCGGCGAGAGCGTCAAAGTGACAGGAAGTCATTCATTTTCAATGTGAGCCGGCGGCGAGCAGCGGCGCGGCGTGTCTTGGACGGTGTGGGCGTCGAGGAGAGCTGAAGTCAGGTCAACTTTATGGTAATGAGCTATGACGCGGTTCGGCGGCAACCAAACGGAATGTAGAGGTCCTTCGCTTGAGAGGATTCCAGAGAACAGTCGTGTAAACTTTCGTTCTGACCAAACATTATTTCCCAAGCAAAACGGAGAAGAGGTGGATAATTGCCATGGCGGGTTTCCCATTAATATACGACATGTGTCCCTGTTTGCGTACAGGGGCATAAATAAGAAAAATGATGCATGGACCAAGGTGTCTGACATTGTTTGCATGCTATGTCTGAAATTGCATAGCTGTATGCCTATACATTTACTATATAAATGTATATTATTATTATATAAATATATAGCTGTATGCACTATATATTTAAGCCTAATGACATTTATCATTATTTTCTCCAGCTAAGCAATTTGTTCTCTGGAATCCTCTCAAGCGGAGGACTTCTACATTCCAGTTGGTTGACCGTTACTTTGACGCTCCTGCCGGCGGCGGTCTGAACGCACAGTACAGCGTCGTTGGCAGGGCAGCCAGAGCGAATTTTGAATAATGGTTATGGATTTTTAAATAAAAAGTCCCAAAATGTACACAACATTGAAAAATGTAAATAAGTTGTCACAGAATAAGAATATGTGAATAACTCAATTTTGACAAAAATGTCAGATAGAACCGTATAATTCCAAGGGGATGATATGTTGACAGGCAGGTAGGAGATCGTATTCGGGCCAAATGCAATGATTAAATGAAACATTTTTGGTCCTGAGACTTCCACAGAAGATGTATGTAAATGTTTTAATATTTAGACCACTTCTATTATTGATTGCTCTCAGGATGTGAAGAGAGTTTCAACCATTATAACAAAAAGTGTTTATAAAAAAAAAAAAAATTCCTACTGTACTTTTAAAGTAGGGGCTGGAGCCATATAGACACATAATATCATAAGAGACTTGTGGGTAGAATATTTTGGCTTGGGCACGTAAACAAAAAATCTTTGTCTTTTACACTTTTTGTCTAAAAGGGAGTTTGTCCAGTAGTCACAAGAATGTGGCCTTGAGGTTTGGCTCATTGTCTCTATCAGTATAATTTTTTATTATCACAGTGTGGGCGCAGAGCTAGAACACCAGAACAGTTGTTTGTGCTTTTTTGTTGGATACCACTGTAACTCCAAAATCATATTATCACGTTCATTACTGTCTGTATGGTAAAAGACACCAAGAAAGATGAATACACTTTATCAAGGACTTTTTATCAAGTCTAAGATGTTTGTTATTGACCTTCAGAGTTATACAAGATTATTTTCAAAAATTTCTAAGTGAATTCTTGAGCACAGTATGAAATTGGATGAGACTACTATGTTTTGTGAGCAAACAGTGTGCCAGGTTCTTTGTTTTCAATTCCTGAACTTAACCAGGATAGTTAAGGAGACCTTTCAAAAGTTTGGGGGCAGTAAAAATGCTTTATTCAGCAGGGACGCATTAAATTGATCAAAAGTGACAGTAAAGCCACTTATAATGTTACAAAAGATTTCTATTTCAAATAAATGCTTCTTTTGAACATTCTATTTGTCATAGAATCCTGAAAAAAATGTATTAAGAAGCTCAAAAATAAAAAAACTATTATTATTGATAATTATTGATGATAATAAGAAATTTTTCAAATTTCAGCAGCAAATCAGCATATTAGAATGATTTCTGAAGACTAGAGCAATGGTTCTGAAAATTCAGCTTTGGATCACAGGAGTAAATTACATTTTAGAAGATGTTCAAATAGTAAACAGTTGTTTTAAATTGTAATAATATTTCACATTAATTTTTTTTTACTGTATTGTTGATCAAATAAATACATCCTTGAGAGACTTATTTCAAAAACATCAAAAATCTTACCAAACTCAAACTTTTAAACAGTAGTGTCGCTCAGTCAGATTTTAAAACTGCATTTTACATAAAGGTCACGATAAATAAATACAGATAGGCAATATAAATCAAAATATATAAAACTAAAGCTCACAAACAGTGTAACAATATAGCAACCTTTGGAGATCATTTACAGCTGCAGTCAGGTAATGCGGTAATGCAGATATTAGTAACATGAGCTTGCTTTATTGAACGCTGTCAAGGCTGATAATCTTTTGCACGTGTCGTGACGCAGTCCAGTTGCCTGTTTCCTAGATGCTGATTTAGGCCAGTTTTAGACTAAACACAGTTTGGATGGAAATTTGAAAGTGCTGCTTGCTGTAAGATTAAGCTAAAGAGGATAACAAACAGTAGAGAGAGAAACTGGCTTAGTGAATTATAGATGTCACGTTTCCTTGCTGAATGCCATTCTGCCAGCATAATCTATAAATGTCTAGTTTCCCTTGGTGGGTGTCATAGTTGTAAACAAATGTATACGTCATGCCTTTTTTTTATGTGAATGCAATTCATGCCGTTTGTTTGCGCAATTGACCTTTGTCTACATAAATCTCAGCACTCTTAGACTGACTGGCTAGTTGTAAAACTTTGAGACTGATGTGGCATTATTCCATGATCATTATTAGAGTTGTGGGATTTGCTACTTTTCTAAGTCTGTCATGTCAAGTCAAATCACATTTGTTTATATAGCTCTTTATACAAATACAGATTGTTTCAAAGCCGCACCATGGTAATAAACAGGAAAATCACAGTAATAATGTTTTTGAAAGCACTACAATTTCAGCTCTAAAAAGACAATCATCATTATTCAGCTCAGTTTAGTTCAATAACAATGTGAATTTTGCGAATGTATTATGTGATTGTTTGCATTTGTGCTTGAGGCACATTTGGTGAGCAGTGTTGGAGAAAATTTACTTTTAAAAGTAATGCGTTACTCCATAAAAATTTCCCTAAATATTGGGTTACTCCTTAAAAAAGTAACTAAGCCCCTTAGTTACTTTTTATGGAAAGTAATGTGTTACATTACTTCTATGTTACCTTTTCTCACCTGGGCTGTGTTTGCTTGTTTGTTTTTTAATAACAAAAGTTCTATTTATTTGTGTTAAAGGAACACTCCACTTTTTTTGAAAATAGGCTCATTTTCCAACTCCCCTTGAGTTAAACAGTTGAGTTTTACCGTTTTCGAATCCATTCAGCCGATCTCCGGGTCTGGCGGTACCACTTTTAGCATAGCTTAGCATAGTTCATTGAATCTGACTAGACCGTTAGCACCTCGCTTAAAAATGACCAAAGAGTTTCAATATTTTTCCTATTTAACACTTGATTCTTCTGTAGTTACATCGTGTACCAAGACCGACGGAAAATGAAAAGTTTAATCAGATTAATCAGATTCAATGAACTATACTAAGCTATGCTAAAAGTGGTACCGCCAGACCCGGAGATCGGCTGAATGGATTCGAAAACGGTAAAACTCAACTGTTTAACTCTAGGGGAGTTGGAAAATGAGCCTATTTTCAAAAAAAGTGGAGTGTTCCTTTAAGGCCCATTCACACCGAAGGTGAAATAAATAAGCCTCAGGCTGAAGGAAATGCAAATTCATGCCTGTACAGTAGAGGGCGCAGCTCAAACAAACTGAGTTGGACAAAAGAGACGGATTAAAATACCAGGTGTAAATGGGTACAAGTCTCCCTTGTCTACTTTGATCCGATCAAATCGCATCTTAATACCAGGTGTAAACAGGGCCTAAGTAAGCTTTGTTTACACATTTTGATTACTTTCCACATTAAGGGTGCTTTCACACTGGTCATGACTGGTGTGGTCTATGTTAGATTGTTCCCGATGCCCCCTCAGTGTTGGTCTGGTTTCACACTCATTAGATTCTGTCAAACACTAGTGCACTTACACTAATCTTATGTCATCACAAATGTTCATGGGTCAATATATTGTCTCAATAAATGAGAAAACAAAGTAACTCAGATATTTTGTTGTAAATTTAAAAGTAATGCGTTACTTTACTAGTTACTTGAAAAAAATCTGATTACGTAACTTGTGTTACTTGTAATGCGTTACCCCCAACACTGTTGGTGAATAAATGTTATTTTGGTTTCCATCAACATGAGGGTGTGCAAATGACAAAATTTTAATTTGTGGTTGATTTAACCCTTTGAAGAGTGTCTAATCTGAGTGTTTGTCTTTAGTGTTAAATCCGTGCAGCAACAAGATGCCGGGAAGTACTGGTGTGAAGTGGAATATCACGGCACAATCATTTCCTCTGAGCCTGCTTGGATTACAGTAGAAGGTATTTACATTCATTTACATCTTGTGAATCCTTCAAGTAATGTATTTCTCAGATTATATCTTATTCCTTTAATGTTCCTTTTTACTGCTCATATTTTTAGGTGTGCCTCATTTTGTGGTGGAACCCGAGGATATAGCTACATTTGCAGGGGAGCCCTTCAACCTGACGTGTGCTGCCTCAGGTCCTCCAGAACCTGTGGAGGTGTTGTGGTGGCTGGGAGACGAACAGAAGGGTGATTTCACACCCTCCCCCTCAGTTCTCTTTGTTAAAGGTGAGAGACACCAAGGGCCTGTCCCGATACCCACACTTGCAGTCTTTGTACTTGACCACTTGTCTACTTGCATGACATACTTCCGGTATTTGGCCCAAGTGTTCAAGTGGGCGTGAGACACGAAGGGTGCGTAGAACTTTTAATTAACCGATGGGACACATTTACAACATAGTGTTGTAAAAATGCAAGTAATGTAAAGCCCTGTTTACACCTACTGACCTAATGTGTTAACATTATGGGAAGCTCACTAGCCAGATGGGATTTAAACTTTGTTGGCTGGAGACCAAATTTTGGTTTGAAGATGGAAAAACGTACCAAGCACAATGTTCTCTCACCATTCCTGATTTCTAACATGTACTCACAGTGTTCGGCGTAGTCTTGCGGCTGTCAGAGCAGAAACAAAAGCTGATACTCTCCATATGTTTTTCTGTCGTCTCCTTTCATGTTCATATGTAAATTGCGTGAGCTTATTTTATCCATTAGATCAAAAGATCTGAAAAAAAAACACATATATTTACCCGACCAAAGACTCTTCCCTCAAAGAAATCAGGACAGAAGTGGTTGAAAGTGGACAAAAGAGATGGATTAAAATGCTAGGTGTAAATGGGAATGTCTCCCTTGTCTACTTGTGATCCAAATCGCATCTTAATACCAGGTGTAAACGGGGCCTAAGTAAGCTTTATTTACACATTTTGATTACTTACTTTCCACTTTAAGGGGGCTTTCACACTGGACAGGGTCCACGTGACAACTTTCACATTATTTTTCATGCGAACCGTGCCCCGTTTCAGGCTAAACTGCCAGTGTGAAAGCACCCTAAAATAAACTTCTAAATGTGTGTTCAGTAGTCCCTATGTAACAGACAACACAATTTTAGTAATTGTGATGCTTCTAAGTGAATAAAAAGCAGTTGCAAACATTTTACAAAATACTCATACTCACCTCTGTAACAATAAAATGTGCAGCACTTTAGGTTTTACTTTTCTTGCGATCTTGGGGGCACATAAATTCCTGAATGAATGATGGGATACGCTTAGCCTCATTTGGGCAAATGATTTGAACATATAGTATGTTGACAGTTATGATTTGGATTTTGCATTTATGATTAAAATCTAATACTAGTTTGAAGTGGTATTGGAGATATTGTGGATTTAGTGTGCATTCAGGACACTGAACTTTTGCATTTCTCAGCTCTGGGGCAGTATATTGTTTCCTCGCTTTAATTTAGTTACCTTAAACGTTCAGTACCTAAAACAAGAGAATAGTTGTGGGAACAACACCGCATGTCAAGTATGTTAAGTATCTTATAATAAAATGTAACCTGTTTAAGGGGGCAAAATCTTTTGAATTACATTATCATCATATAATATTATTTAGCTTCAAAGGATGGTATATCTAGCACAAAAACAATAAGGACTTTTGTGTGTGTGTGTGTGTGTTAAACTGCCATGCAATATATGTATTTCACTGCAATAAATGCTGCACAGGAAGTTCTAGGAGCACAAGTGATGATTAAAAAAAGTAGTTCATTAAAATGACCTGTGTGAACAAACTAAATTGATTTCCCAGCTTCTCAATGGTCTTTGAGAGTGGGGCATTCTAGTAGATTGTGTTTGATTACAGTATTCAGAATATGACACAAAAACAAATTTAAAATGTTTTGTCACACTGAGATACTTTTAGGCTACTATAAATGTAGTTAAGTTAGTAGCGCCGCTATGTTGAGTTAGTTACTCCCCAATACTGCTCTGGAAACTCTCCTACAGTATATTGTATATTCCATGAAAGTTTGTTTGCTCATAACACCAAACAGTTAATGATTCAGTCATACATTAATCACATTATGAAATCACATCATGTGAAACATCTAAGATTCATATATCCTCTTTCAGATCTTCTGTGAGTCACTTGTTGCTTTCAGTGGGTTAAGCGACTTTGTAGTTCAGTGAATGGCGTAATGTTTCCAGTGGGGCAAGTTTGTGCTTACATGTAAATATAGTGTAATATTACATAGGCTTGTGAGAGACTTTTAGCAGCATGGTGACTTTTGGTTTGTCTCATATATAGTGATTTTCTGACAGAACCAACAAAATCCCTTTTTAAAGAAAATACATTTTGATATGTAAGAGGAGTCTGATATGTTGTTTAAATTTCTCATGTTCTTGTGGAGAAAAAGCCTTCTGTTAGTGGATAATGTCAAGGCCAGTTTCCCGCCCTGCCTTTACCTTTTGTAATTGGATCTATTGTTCTGTGAGGGAATGCATTATAGTGATCAATACCGCTAGTGTGGTAAAGCCCAGTAAAGTAAACTTTCCATTTTAACAGCCTATGCTTAGAAATCATTGAGTCATTATGTCTGTGTAAGACTATTATCAGCCACTTGCACGTTTAGCAAAAATGGGTTTGTGACTCACTCAGAGTTGAAACTGGGCAATTGTTCGTTCCGAGCAGTTTACAGAGGACAGATAGCTCTGTCATTATGCACAACAATGTCAAAGCTGTCACGTCCTTGTTCATGAGACGAGTTGAGACATGAGGAATGAGTCATGTTCTTGACATGCTTCATGATATTTCACCCATTTAATATGCATTTTTACAAACATATTTTGAGATATTCAGTACCCTGTGAAGCACTGACAACAGTGATTTGTTTCTCATTTGCTGCACCAGGTGTGAATGACAGTATAAAGTTTTACTGTGAGGCCAAGAACACTCGAGGCATCTCCGTGTCACGCACAGGCACAGTCCACATTAAAGGTGAGACATACCGCAGTGTTTTTTACTGCTTTCAGTGTAATTGCATACAAAATTAAAAATTAATTGTTGGTTTTTGTTTTGGCAGTAATCCATCATAAACAGGCATCCATACAAATACAAACATAAAAGGCTGCTTGCAGAGAGGAGATAAATATATGGTTCATTGACGAATAAGGTTTTTAAAAGTGTAAAAAAAAAAAAACCATAATGGTGATATAATTAATTTAAGTTTTATTAAGTGTTAACAATGAGTTTATGTGGTTTTTATAATCAATTAACACTGCTTTTGTCATTTTTTACAAGATGGACAAAATTTGTTACCAAAAAAGTCATTCTGTTTAACCAAAATTTCAGTTTTACAGAATGACACTTTTGGTTATATCGAATGATGATATTTGATGAGCAAGTGAAAACATTAATTTTTCAAATAGTTAAAAGAGAGTTAGTTACTTTGCTTCATGACCCTGTGGTCCTTTGCAGGTGTCTGAATGATGTCACATCCTGTCACATGATACTGACCACATGACTTGATCCAAAATGGTCCCTTTATATTGGTTACTCCAAATGACATCAATGAAATTCATTTTTCCGGACATTCTTTCTCATAACAAAGCAACGACTTCTACACATAATTTTAATACCATTTTGCACTATGTTAATATATGATGTTATACAATCCTGCCAGAATAAAAAATATATACATTTATTACATTTTTAGATATTTTAATCACAAATGAAATGGCTGTATTGGCCTTTGGATGGTTAAACCGAATGACCTTTTGACACTTCAGAATCTTTAAAATACCTTTATATGTAGCAAAATATAATTAAAACCTTTTGGATTCAATAAAAGAGATCTAGTTGTACTACCTTACATACTTTGGATGTCATATCTTTGTTTTTTATTATTATTATTAAGGCCTTTGGACAAAAAAAATGACCCGTCACGTCATTGACCCAAATGTTGTTGTTCTAATGTTTTTCTTTAAATGTGATTGTTATGTGTAGTCCGTCCTGATTCCCCCCGAGATGTCAAGGTACATCATGTGTCTGATCCTAATATAACCGTAACATGGAGTCCAGGTTTCACTGGGCACTCACAGCTTTCCACCTGCACAATACAGGTAGAGTATACCATAGTGTTTGACATTATCGCATACCTTTTTCTGTTCATGTCCTAATGTTCTTCCTATGGCCGTACAGTCTTTGTGCTTGGTTGTTAGAGGAATAGTTCACCCCAAAATGAAAATCATTTATTCACCCTCTTGTCATTCCAAACCCGTATGACTTTCCTCTTCCTGTGTAACATAACAGATGTTAGGAAAAATGTTTTACACTGCTCAGTGTAAGTTGTATGAACTACTTTTAAACAGACCATCTCTAAAAAAAACAAAAAAAAAACAAGCCTCACTTCTCTCTTGAGAAAACATTTTGCGTGGGAGTAAATAAGTTCTACTTCTTTCCACTCCCTTTCAAGCAAGTATTATATGTGTAAATAATGTGTGTGGATATGTGTATAATAATTGTAATGTGTATATATGTGTGTATGTGTATGTAGGTGTGTGTATATATATATATATGTATATGTATATGTGTGTGTGTGTGTAGTTATTATGTGTAATGTGTGAGTGTGTGTGTGTGTGTGTGTATATATATATATATATGGGAGATAAACTGTTCTATTTTTCTATGTATATTGTGTTATTATATATATATATATATATATATATTTTTTTTTTTTTTTTTTTTTTTTGCTCAAAATAAACTTAATCAATCAATCAATCATGTAAATTAATATCTGCCTTTAATCCATTTCTAGATGTCAAAGGGATCTGGAAAGAAGGTAAAACTTCCTGATCTGGATGTTGTAGTTCCTCCCTTCCAGCATGTGTTTGGGGGGCTCAGCAGTTACTCGAATTACAGTGTGAGAATCCGGTGTGATAATGAGGTGGGTTCTTCCCCCTTCTCTCCCTGGGTGGACTTTCACACTCCAGAGGCAGGTATGTGAAACATTAGATAAGATAATGATGTTATGCATGCATGCTGTTTCTTTCTCATGTTAAATTAGTCAAATTAACATAAATGGCTTTTTAGCTCAAACAGCATTGCTGCTGACGAAATTACAGACGTTTGCATTTGCATTCATACGTTTTGGGCAGACACTTTTATCCAAAGCAGCTTACATTGTATTCAAAGTAAACATTTTATCAGCTCTTGCATTCTCTGGGAATCGAACCCATGACCTTGGCATAGCTAGTTCCATGCTTTACTGTTTGAGTTACAGAATGGTAAGGTTCCCACAGGCATGGAAAACCTGGAAATATCAGGGAATTTGATCAAAATATTTTTTTAATTATTTTTAATTATTAAAATATTTCTTGGATAGTAGAATTAGTTGGCATGTACTTGCATAGTCAGTAGAATGTCTGTTGGGGAGCATCAAAATAAGTAGTTAGCAGATATTAAGCAGACAGTCTACTAATACTTTAAAGGGTTAGTTCACCCAAAAATGAAAATTCAGTCATTAATTACTCACCTTTATGTCGTTCCACACCCGTAAGACCTTCGTTCATCTTCGGAACACAAATTAAAATATTTTTGATGAAATCCGAGAGGTATATGACTCGTCCATAGACAGTAATTTAACAACCACTGTCAAGGTCCAGAAAGGTGCTAAAGACATCGTTAAAATAGTCTACGTGACTGCAGTGGTTCAACCTGAATTTTATGAAGTGACGAGAATACTTTTTGTGCGCAAAAACAAAACAAAAATAACGACTTTACCGAAACTTTAATAATTAACCTTAAATAATTAAGGTTGAACCACTGCAGTCATGACGAATGTTTTACCGATGTCTTTAGTACCTTTCTTGACCTTGAAAGTGGTGATTATATTGCTGTCTATTGAGGAGTCATAGAGCTCTCGGATTTCATCAAAAATATCTTAATTTGTGTTCTGAAGATGAACAAAGGTCTTACGGGTGTGGAACGACATGAGGGTGAGTAATTAATGACAGAATTTTCATTTTTGGGTGAACTAACCCTTTAACAACTGGTAGTTGACATGCAGTTGAAAAGTTACTTATAGTTAGTAGAATGTCTGAAGTGGACTATCGGAATAAGGTGTTACCAATGTTTTTTCTTTGTTTTTCTTTTGATTTTCATGTGAAATTTGATCTGGTCATCACATACTATGTGTCTGTATGAAGAGTGTTGAGGTACAAAAAAGAGAGGGAGGAAGGAAGGAAGGAAGTAGTGTTTGTAGAATTCAGATCCGTCTCAAAGGAAGCTTAAAGTTCTCTACAACATGGTTGCTGCATACATCCCTAAATTACTAGGTTTGGATCAAGGAGGGCTAATTGAAGCTGACACATTTAATTCCACGCTGTGGTAGTTCAAAGTTCTGAGATGGACAGTCATGAGTGACTAACGTTTTTAACATTCCATTGGAAATAAAACAGTTTGCTGTTCTAACCAACGTTTTGGTGGGTTGGAAGTAAACAAACAGCCCAGAGAGCTGGTTCTGGCCAAATGCCTAGGGCAAAGGGGGTTTGGAGAGGGAGGAGCTGGTGGATGGGTTTGAGGAGCAGAAGGGGTTTCTGAAGTTGACCCTGTTTGCATGTTTGTAAACTAGTAGCACTGGCTGCAGTCCAGTAGATTCCAAGCTGAGTGGTACAATGCGCCATTGTGCGTGTCCCCAATCCATATCAATGCACTGCTGCCACATACAGAGTCCAATATGCTGCCACCTACTGGCCAAAGCAGTCATTGGAACTATTTTAGATGGATTTGATTTACTGGTGCTTTGTTTTATTTTTCATTTGTATCCACTATAAATAAGTGTATTACTCTCCTTTCCACTCTCCTTTTCCACGGATTCCAGATTTTTTTTATCCTCCAAATCAGTGGAGAAAATGTGAACAAATTCCATCTGGGCCTGGCTATGACATCATTTATTGTCACGCAGAGGCGTTTGACTCATACTTTTGTCTGTACAGTGGCAATTGACCCTCTGTATGCTCCCTTTTTTACTGTTTTCGTATCTTTCATACCTTTCGTACACAGCACCATCAGCAGCTCCAAAGAACTTTACCTTTGAACTCAGTGAGCAGCAGCTTACTCTGTCCTGGGCGGCATTGGAACAGGAGGAGCTTCGTGGAAAGTTACTGGCATATAAAGTGCAGTGGAACCATGCAGGAGAGAATCAGGTACATCATTATAAAGGAAGACACAAAGTGAAAATTTTGCAACACTGATCTGAATCTGTATTGAGCTGGATAATGACATTATTGTGTAGAGCTGCTTTACAGCTGAAACTGAAGTTGTTTCTTGATTGATGAATTTTGGAACATTTAAAGGCCTGTTTACACTATCATGACATTTAACAGTTACACTACCCACCCTTAACCTTTATGCACATTTTGATTTCTGTCTCTATAGGATCCCTTACTGTTTAAGGACAACTTTGCCCATCTCTCGGGTGCAGGGCGATTCTTTAACGCCACCTTCCAGGTTGCAGCGTGCACAAAGACAGGATGTGGCCCATGGAGTCAGCCTGTTCTTGTGATGCCCATGTCAGGTTTGTCCACTCTCATTGTCTGCCCACCTGCCTTTTGAAATCAGGATTTCTGCAGTCACTGCAGTTTTTTTTTTTTTGTGACTGCATTTTCACACAGTGCAGTGCACTGAGAGCCAGTTTGTGTTCATTTGCTGCTCATTATGCAGAAATGGCATAGCTTCAGGCACTTTTGAGCAGAAGTGGTGATTAACACTCTCGTTGTGTCCTTTCAGCCACAAAGGCTCAGACCCAGAGGGGCCACATGTGGGTGGGGCTGCTTTTCGGTCTTCTTGTGGCCACCCTGGTGGGACTCCTTTTGATTGTACTGGTACGCAACAGAGGCAAAGAGACCCAATTTGGGTATGTTTTTACTTTTTACATTATTACACCATATTAGCTGTCCAAAATGCAGTAACTACACATTGTGTCTGAAATAGGACTGAAATCTGGTCTCTTAGACTGTGAATCTGTTCTTTCACAGACAAGTTTGGATCAGCTATGCTCAAAATCAATGAAAACTGGACATCCAGTTTATAGTTTAAATACTTTTTTTTTTTTTTTTTTTTTTTTCAGATCCAGTGATGTAGTTTGTGCATTTTGCTTTTGTTGGGCAGTTTGGTTAAGATGCATTTCCAATATGTCTTTTGAAACAGTGAAATATGGATAATTTTGTCACGTTTTGGTTTGTTTGCAGGTCTGCATTCACAGCTCCAGGAACAGAAGTACCAGTTTCCTTTACAGCTGCCAGGTCCTTCAACAGGCAGTTCCCTGAGCTCCCCGAATCCACATGTAAGTGAACATGTTGCTGCCACGCATGATTGCACCATCTTTGACATCCTACAGTACTTGTTTTACAGGAAATGATGAATTTCGACTCTGTATCCCTCTAGTGGACAGTCTAGGAATCAGCAGTGATTTGAAGGCCAAGTTACAGGATGTTCTCATCTCTGAAAGGCTCTTAACTCTGGGACGAATGCTTGGAAAAGGTACATTATGACTTGGATGCTCATTTCACCTATTTCACTCTTCAGAGGTCCAGTGATCCAGTGAGATTTCTGTTCATATATATATATATATATATATATATATACACACAGTTGTGGTCAGAATTATTGGCACCCTTGGTAAATATGATCAAAGATGACTGTAAAAATAAATCTGCATTGTTTATCCTTTTGATCTTTAATTCATAAAATTAGCAAAAATCTAACCTTTTATTGAAGGAAAAGAATTGAAAGTGGGGGGAAAATCACATTATGAAATAAATGTTTTTCTCCAAAACATGTTGGCCACAATTATTGGCACCCCTTTATTCAATACTTTTTGCAACCTCCTTTTGCCAAGATAACAGCTTTGAGCCTTCACCTATAATGCCTGATGAGTTTGGAGAACACCTGACAAGAGATCAGAGACCATTCCTTCATGCAGAATCTCTACAGATCCTTCAGATTCCCAGCTCCATGTTGGTGCTTCTTCTCTTCAGTTCACTCCACTCATTTTCTATAGGGTTCAGGTCAGTGGACTGGGATGGCCATGGCAGAAGCTTCATTTTGTTCTCAGTGACATATTTTTGTGTTAGTTTTGATGTTTGTTTTGGATCATTGTCCTGATGGAAGATCCAACCACGGCCCATTATTGGATTTCTAGCAGAAGCGGTCAGGTTTTGATTTTTTTATCTGTTGGTATTTGATAGAATCCATGATGCCATGTATCTGAACAAGATGTCCAGGACCTCCAGCAGAAAAATAGGCCTACAACATTAAAGATCCAGCAGTATATTTAACCGTGGGCATGGGGTACTTTTTATCCATGTGTGCACCAAACCCATCTGGTGAGTTTGCTGCCAAAAAGCTCTTTTTTTTAGTTTCATCTGACCACAGAAGCCGGTCCCGTTTTAAGTTCCAGTAGTGTCTGACAACTGAACATGCTGGAGATTGATTCTGGATGAGAGCAGAGGATTTTTCTTGAAACCCTCCCGAACAACTTGTGGGTATGTAGGTGCTGTTTGATAATTTTTTTAGGCTTTCTGAGACTCAAGACTCAACTAATCTCTGCAATTCTCCAGCTGTGATCCTTGGAGACGATTAGGACGATTTAGACACACATCCTCTTCCAGGCAGATTTGTAACATCTTTAGTTGATTGGAACTTTATTATTGCCCTTATAGTGGAAATGGGGATTTTCAATGCTTTAGCTATTTTCTTACAGCCACTTTCTATTTTGTGAAGCTCAGCAATCTTTTGCTGCACATCAGAACTATATTCTTTGGTTTTACTCATTGTGATGAATGATTACGGGAATTTGGCCTTTGTGTTTCCTCATGTTTATACTCCTGTGGAACAGGAAGTCATGGCTGGACAATTTCATGTTCATGATCACCCTGGTGTGCTAAAAAAAAATGTAAATATGAATGGGAATATACTTCAGAGATATTTTACTCATAAAAAAATTCTAGGGGTGCCAATAATTGTGGCCAATGTGTTTTGGAGAAAAACATTTATTTCATAATGTGATTTTCATAATGTGATTGTTTAGCATTTAGCAATGATGCAGGGGGCTACAATCCTTGTTCTTCCTCTTCTTTCATTCTGTTTGATTCAAAGCTAACTACATGATATGAACATTATTTGCCTCTTAAAACAAGAGGCAAACATTTTACCCTGATAGGCAAATAAATTGCATACAAAAGTTGCAGTGAGATGCACATATACCTCAACACAACACAAGTCTCAAACATGGTGATCAACAAATGTTAATTCAGTAAAAATATGAACTCTGAACCATATGACAGCTAAATATCATTGACAACAACAGCTGCAGGATAAATTTAGCCTTTTTTTTTCAAGCTGCAATGCATGCTGGAAACTGGCACAACATTGTTCAATTTGTTCATTTATTCAGATAACTTAATTTAGAAAGTTGGAACAACATTTGGACAACTTTTGGACAAATACTTGAGAATCTAACTAAGGTCAACAAAACAATGTTTGTTAGCAACATGTTTAGAGTATTCTTGTTTAGTTCACTCAAGATAATAATGATACTTTTTATTACATTTGTTAGAAGAACATTTTGCAAGTTGGATTTTTTTACTTTTTTTTTTAATATATTTACCTTTATATATATAATATACACAAACACACACAGATGAGCCAAAACATTATGACCACCTGCCTGATATGCTGTTGGTCCTCCGCGTGCTGTTAAAACAGTGCCGAGGTATGTACTCTATAAACCCCTGAAGGTGTCCTGTGGTATCTACCTGAAGGTGTCCAGATCCTAAGTCCTGTAAAAGTCCTGTAGGTTGCGAGGTGGAGCCGTCGTGGATCAAAATTGTTGTTCTAGCACATCCCACAGATGCTCAATTGGATTGAGATCTGTGGAATTTGGAGGCCAGAGCAACACCTTGAACTCATCATGTTCCTCAACCATTCCTGAACAATGTGTGCAGTGTAGCAGCGTGCATCATCCTGCTGAAAAAGGCCACTTCCACCAGGGAACACCATTGTCATGAAGCGGTGAACCTGGTCTGCAACAATGTTTAGGTTCAAACCAGACAGGATAGCCTTCATTGCCCTCATGCATCGATGAGCTCTGGGCACCCAAAACCCTGTCACCTTGTCAAAGTTGCTCAGATCTTTATTCCTGCCCACTTCACCTGCATCCAACACGTTGATTACGAGAACTGATTTTTTGCTTTCCATCTAATCTACCCTTGGCCTTGTTAGGAGATGATCAACGGTATTCGCTTCACCTGTAACTGGCCATAATGTTTTGGCTCATCAGTGTAGGTAGGGGGTCACATGCAATCTAGATTTTATGTTTAAAAACTATTTTCATTGCTGTCAAAGTAATAATATTGTTTTCTAGGTGAGTTTGGCTCTGTGAGAGAAGCTTTTCTCAAATCAGAGAATAACTCTGGGCAGAAGGTTGCTGTGAAGGTCCTAAAAAGTAAGTGTACATCTAAAACGATTCTAGTTTAATGAGCAGTTGGATGTTTGTGGACCATGGTATTGGTGTTGTCATTGTTTCTGTGCATTGATGCATCTCTCTCTGTGCTCTTACAGCTGACATTAACTCATCCAGTGACATTGAGCAATGTCTGAAAGAGGCTGCCTATATGAAAGACTTCCATCATCCCAATGTCATTCCTCTTATTGGTTAGTGGACACATTTTTCTTGCTGGGCCTTTGGTTCAGCATCTATTTGCTTTAACATGTGTGGCAAATTCACATCAAGGCTAATCACCAAAGTCTTTTCCGTTTTGACATGGATATAATCAAGCAGGACTCACTAGAAGATGTTACTTCAACATGGTTGTGAATTCACTTCCACAGGTGTGAGTCTGCACAGGAGAGCCCAGCAGCGGTTACCTGTTCCTATGGTGATCCTGCCCTTTATGAAACATGGAGATCTCCACACATTTCTTCTCATGTCACGCCTCGGAGATGAACCATTTGTACGTTTTTCCTGTCACTTCTTCACACACTCACATAGCAACTGTATTTCAGATTTATTTGGTCAATTCCTCCATGTAAATGTTTGTAGATGTTCTGAAGTTGTCTCGTGTTTTTTATAGTCCCTCTCTCAGCAAATTCTTATCCAGTTCATGCTGGATATTGCTCGAGGGATGGAGTATCTGAGCAACAAAAACATCATCCATCGGGATTTGGCTGCTCGCAACTGCATGTGAGTATTTTTCAGTCAGCTCTATGTAAAAGGAACATGATTTACTTGATCATATTTAATGGGCATATAAACTATTCAAATGATGAGAAACCTTTTACGTTGATAATTGACCAAAAACTCTCTAGCTGCAGTAAAATATTTTCCCTCAAATGCATCTTTCATTTTAGGCTGAATGAAAACATGAGCGTGTGTGTAGCAGATTTTGGTCTCTCAAAGAAAATCTACAGTGGTGACTACTATAGACAAGGGTCTGTCTCTAAGTTGCCTGTGAAGTGGATCGCTTTGGAAAGCCTTGCAGACAATGTCTACACAACACAGAGTGATGTGGTAATGAAAACCATTTGTCTTATACATTATTTCTTTAGTATTACTTGGTGAGATAATGTATTGTACTGTAAGTAATAGATAATGTACAGTTATCTTATCATTATTGCAGAATAAACCCTGATAGGGTGACCCAGACCCCAATGGGAAGCAACATGGTTATTTACTCAATAAATAAATAGACATGACATATTGATTTGAATTGAAATCATTTTATTATGAGAGGCCACATAGTTAAATGAGAGATACAAAACTTGCACAGCTATGTAGGAACAACCAGTTTCTTGAAATCGGGACAGTTAGTTACACAGCTTAGTGGTCATTATATAAAAATATTTGACAACAAATTGATCAAACAGAACCTAGTATCCCAGAGAGTCATGGAATAATGTACTACATATAAATCACACAATTTCTGAAAGCAGAAATGCTTATAATTCATAGTCTGGTAAGGCAGTTACTCTGCTTACTGGTACTGATGGGTTGTTTGTTTTTTTAGTGGGCGTTTGGTGTGACCATGTGGGAGATCATGACTAGAGGTCAAACGCCTTACCCAGGGGTGGAGAACTCAGAAATCTACGAATATCTTATCAAAGGAGAAAGACTCAAGCAGCCTCCGGATTGCCCTGGTGACATGTAAGTTTTAATTGTTGTATTGTTTTTATAATATATAATATAAAATCTCTTAGATACATTCATTTAGAAAAATAAAGGCATTTATTTCATCAAGGCATTTATTTGATACAGAAAATACAGTAAATATATAGCAAAAACAGTACAATAGTGAAATATTGTAATTTGACTTTTTAAAATAACTTTATTTTAATACAGTACATGTCAAAAGTTTAGAAACATTACAATTTTTTTTATGTTTTTGAAAGAAGTCTCTTATGCTCACCAAGTCTGTTTATTTAAAAAAACATTTAAAATTTTTTTAATGTTTTCAAACTTTTGACAGGTACTGTATATTTTAAAATGCAATTTATTCCTGTGATGGCAAAGGTGAATTTTCAGCATCATTACTCCAGTCTTCAGTGTCACATGATCCTTCAGAAATCATTCTAATATGCTGATTTGCTGCTCAAGAAACATTTCTGATTATTATCAATATTGAAAACAAATATATTTTTTGTGGAAACCGTGATACATTTTTGTTTTTCAGGATTCTTTGATGAATAGGAAGTTCAAAAGAACAGCATTTATTTTAAAATAGACATCTTTTGTAATTTAAACATCTTTACTGTCACTTTTGATCAATTTAATGCATCGATAGGCTTTTTAAAGGATTAGTTCACTTTAAAATGAAGATTACTCCACGCTTTACTCGCCCTCAAGCCATCCTAGGTGTATATGACTTTCTTCTTTCTGATGAACACAATCAGAGTTATATTAATAAATATCCTGACGCATCCAATGGCAGTGAACGGGATCAACGAGTATGAAGCTCAAGAAAGTGCATCCATCCATCATAAACAAACTCCACATGGCTCCGGGTGGTTAATAAAGGCCTTCTGAAGCGAAGCGATGCATTTGTGTAAGAAAAATATCCATATTTACAAGTTTTAAAGTAAAATATCTAGCTTCCGCCAGACCGCCTTCCGTATTCAACTTATGAAGAAAGTGTAAAACTCTCGCAGTTCAAAACGCTACGTCCTACGCCTTCCATATTGGCGGAAGGTGGTCTGGTGGAAACTAGATATTTTACTTCATAACTTGTTAAATATGGATTTTATTATGACACAAACGCATCGCTTCTCTTCAGAAGCCCTTTATTAACCCCCCGGTGCCGTGTGGAGTACGTTTATGATGAATGGATGCACTTGAGCTTCATACTCGTTGGTCCCGTTCACTGCCATTATAAAGCTTGGATGCGTCAGGATATTTATTAATATAACTCTGATTGTGTTCATCAGAAAGAAGAAAGTCATATATACCTAGAATGGCTTGAGGGCGAGTAAAGCATGGGGTAATCTTCATTTTAAAGTGAACTAATCCTTTAAAACCACACCAATTTTAAAGATTCATTCTGCTATTTGAAAAACTTTTCCGTCTTTTCTCACTTCCAGTTATGAAATCATGCACAGCTGTTGGTCTCCTGTCCCAAAGTGCCGTCCTAGTTTCCAACACCTCATTGACCAGTTGGAGCTCTTGTGGGCGAAGCTGAATCCAGCTCCTGTAAAAGAGCCGCTGCTGTATGTGAACCTGGAGGAAGAGGATGGAGAACAGGCCTCTGGGCCAGGGGCTGATGTTGGGACCCGTAGTAGTGAGGATCCCTCTTGGGGGGTACCGTGGCAGTGTACAGGAATAGAGGAAGACGAAAAGGACTGGCTAATGGTGTCATCAGGAGCTGCTTTTGCTATTGGTGGAGACTACCGGTACATCATCGGCCCACACGTCAGCGGTATTGATGGAGAGAGCAGACACTCTGATGATGGCCTGTCGGAAGATATCAGGGACGAGGAGGAGGACGTTATTATTAATGTGTGATTTTTGTTGTTACTTTTGCCCATGCTTACATAATCTCGTAGGTAATATGATTGCACAAGTTGTAAAGACTCTTGTAAAAGAACAGTGAGTCCGAAAAAACATTCCTGAGTCGTTTTACTGGTGAAATTCCAGGAATAATACTTAACACAAAGAACTGTTATCTATGCTAACACTTGAGGCATGACGTTGACACAATCAGCTGTTAATATTTTTAGAAACATGATTTGACAAGTTTATTTCAATGGTAATTATTAATTATGACTGTAGCAAAGCCAGTGTTTCAACAAATGCAATGTTTAGAGTCAGATTTGTGATTTATAAAGTGTAAAATGTTATTGTTCATCCTTGTGCAAATATGTGTCTTTGCTGGTATCCTGCCGGCATTATTTGTGTTTTTTTTTTTTGTTTTTTTTACGTGTGAAGTGTCAATCATGTCCCGAGACTCACATATGCGGTGAGTCTCATATGTGTTTTATAACAGTTTCTGCACATTTGTTACATTGCATGAAGAAATTCCATTGGATTTATAATGCATTCTATGACATAAGCTCAGACTGACGGTTTTATACTTGTACGTAAATGAATGTTCCGGGTTAAATACAGATTAAACTGTGCAAGCTGTATGATTGCTAAATTATTTATATGGAGCAGTGTTTTTGCAGCAGGGAACCCCTGAAAGATTTGTCAGTGTCACTGCTGAATAATACAGAAAAAATTGCCATAGATAATAATTTTGACTCTTAGTTTACATAGAACAATTGTATTATTAGACCTCCATTGTAAGCATGTTACTGTCACTTTTTTTTTTTGCAGGGGCGAGTCAAAATTATTTTCTGTGGTTGTTGCATTTAAACCGGAATATTACGTTTACCTGTACAGCAAACCTTCATCAGAGCATTCTGAAGATTGGATATCAAGGGATTTTAGGTTTTGTTATGTGCAAGTTTCATTTGTCTAATGCTGTTAGGATTACTCCAGACAGCAGCAAGCATTGCAGCACAGAATGAAAGCTTGTTTTTGCTAATTGTTTTTGAACCTGTTAATTGTTGTAGATGAGTTGTATGAATGATATCTTCAGTGTTTGTTTTTAAAATCAGTAGCTTTTGTATTTTACTTCATCTGTGGATGGCTGAAACTAGGCCATGTAACACACATTGCCATGTGTTGTGGATAAATCTGACACACCATTCAGTGTTATTAACCCTTGTAAAGAGGGCTGTCTGCTTATCTCAAAACAATAAAATAGGGAAAAGAAGATGATGTTAGCATATGAAATACCTGCCATGAAGATTAAACTTTATTCCAGTTAATTACAACAGAATCAGAGACTGACTAAAATGCTAAAATGGTTTTATTATGATTAGAGCCATATAGAGTTCAAAAGAGAGTAAACAATGCCCTTAATGTAAGTAAAATGAGGATTTTTTTTTTTTTCTAGAGTAAAATAAGTGAGAATGCTGCACAGAAATAGTCATGTCTGAGCTTTACATGTTGATCATTTGGGTGGTGCTTACAACTGTGAACTTGTAGAATTGTATTCCATTTTCAGAGACTGTAAATAAAACATCTATTCTAGACCCAAAAATCATCAGAGTTGAAGTTTATTGGGGATGTGGCTCATTGAGGACCAAATGAAAGGTAGCGTGTAATGTCAAAAATAATATTACATATTTACAAAAGGTAACACTTTATTTTACAGTGTCATTGTTACATATGTTACATGTAGTTACTCCAGTAATAACTATAAATTATGCATAATTACATGCAACTAACCCTAAACCAAACCCTAATCTTAACCCTTTAGTAAGTACATGCAGTTACTTAATATTACTCAGTACTTAAATGTATAATTGCAGTGTAACAAAGACACCTTAAAATAAAGTGTAACCTTACAAAATTACTCTTTGAATCATGTTCACTTTAAGGCAAAATATGTTACGCAAGTGTAAAGGATTAATAATGAAATCATACTTTGGAAACACTTCTAATTGGAGCTATTGAAAATTCTCTTAATCAGCCAAGATCCTACTGAATTAAAGGTAAGTTTGTCCAGTAATTAGACACATTAGTATTAGTGAAATTTCATAACCAATGTTTTTTTTTTTTTTTTTTTAGTCCGTGGTACCATGTCACTTTTTCCTGCTGCAATGCACCAAATACTAGCTGTCCAGGTCAGCAAAATCCTAAAATGTACTGTACATAAATAGCCTGAAGACAGAGACAAAAAGGAAATAAACATATGTAACATGCCTCGTTATTATTGGGCTTTGTTAAACCCCTTCAACCATTTTACAATTGCCTGTCCACTGAGAATGAAAAACAAGTACCGTCAGACAAACGTAGCATTGTAATAAATAAAGGTTTTGACAGCAGTGCACTGAAGGGAAGGGTTTGGCATCACCATGAACAAAACTCCCTTTGTCTCAAAATTGATGAATCTATGATGAATCATTGCATTTGTGCCGCGCTGTTTCAAATCAAACGTAAAAGAAAGCATTTTACGCAACGACTCTTTTTTCTTTACGATATACGTCATTCGAATAAAAACCAACGCAGTGCGAATCGAGGTAGCCATTGCCCATGACGTAAACAAAGGCGTTAAGTAAACGCATGCGCGATACAACCAACGAGCCTCATCAGTCAGAAGCAGCGCCTGCGCACGATAGTCACACAAGGGAAAGCGTGCAATGTTTTGAGTGGCAACGTGCTGACGTAACTGCACGCACGTAAACCTCGGAGGGTGAGACGCACGGTGTAATAATGTGAGAAGGGAGAGAGAAAAAACAAGATTAACGAAGACAGGAGAGAGAGTATGCATAATATGCATTACATATTGACAAAAGGTAACAGTCTAATCCGGATGCAGCTGTGTCTGTTAAAGTAATCGAAAAAGTTTGCGGAACAAGGGTGTTTTTCGTTGTTACTTCGTGGCCAGAGCAGACCATCTCTCAGCGCGCTTTCATCAGATTCGCCCGCCATTCGAGATGTTTCGACGTGCACGCGCCATCCGCGCCAACTTTTAGGTCTCGGGCCTATTAGAGACATGCGCCATCGACGAATATAACTCGACGCCCGTTACACAAAAGGTGACTGAAACTCCATTTCTTGACTTTGAATGGACAAATAACATTTATGCACGCCGGTGGTTGCCACGTTTCCTCACCTGTGAATTAGGTAAAATAGGCAGTCTAGTAGTGTTGTTACAGTGAACGAGTAGCTTGTGAGCCTTTTCGGTATTCATGCGCATGTCGCGTTACAAATGCGTTTGACGTTATTCTTCAAGTTATTTAGCTTTTATTATTATCATCGTATGTGTGTATTAATGATTATATTTGTTTTTTCAAAAGCATGTGGTCATGGCGTTGACATGCATATTTTTATTTATTATATTTATTTTATGCATAAAGACAAGTATATGACGTTGCAAAAACAACACTCTAAATTATTTAAAACTGTTTTTGTGTCTTAATTGCATCTTCGTAGGAAACATAAATTATGATTTATTAGAATGTTATGCAGCAGTCACACTAGTTTTTAAGCATTAGGTATTATGGTGCGTTCAAGTCATGTCGGAAAGATCGTATTTACAAGTTAAACGAACATGAACGCCATCACAATGTCGTTACTACAAGTGCGATTTTCTTTAAGCCACGATGTTTACGAGTTGGGGGCGTGTCATTGAGAAACATGGCGGAATACCACAATACTTAAAGGTATTTAGCAGTGATATTGTCAGGCTTTTCTGTTTACAACGAAGTAAGCTAATTGCCCGCGTAACATATTATAGCATTGTAATATAACTATAATATGTGATGATAAAGTTTACAATAGCTTCACAGATTAATCAAAAACATAAAAAAGCAAAACACACCTGATACACATTGTGTTCTTCACTTTCTTGAAGTATAGAGTTAAAAACCTTGCTGTATTTTTGTGTAGTTAATTAAGAGATGTGACACTGCCATCTTACTCCGATGAAAGTGACTCGAACGCACCTGACGTCGTAAATAATAACTTTTATTATTATTATTAATTTAATTATATTTATGTAAAATGGTAAATCATAAGTATTTAATAATGCACCAAATGTTAAAAAGCAGAAACGGAAAAGCAGAAATGCAAGCAAATACACAGAAGTTTTGTCTTTCTACTTGAAAGACAAAACTTTTGTGTATTTGCTTGCGTGAAAGACAAAACTTCTGTGTATTTGCTTGCGTGAAAGACGAAACTTATGTGTATTTGCTTGCATTTCCGCTTTTCCATGTATGCATATAAATGTAACGTGTAGTGTGACGCCCACCTTGGAAGGTGCTCAGTAGAGTTCTATAGAAAATGTTTAAATAATGCTTACATGGGATGAAGATTTGAGTTGTGTAATTAGCCTAATAAAAGTTTTGTTGCATAGAGCGTATTCTTCACGAGTTAAGATCAGTTGACAAGGAAAATATTTGCTGCATTCACGCCATGTCCTAATTACCATAGTCTCGTCACTTGATGCTCTATTCGGCACTGTTCACGTCCTCGGATTGGGGCTGTGTTTAAGTCCAATTTTTATGCCCTTCCCTCGCTAACTTCCCTCTGTCTTGTTCACTTGGAGGTATGCCATTGTTTACATTGCACGAGTGCCCACTACTGACGGAACCCTTGCAGTGTGTTTATATAGAATGGCAAAAGCCCTTGTATACTTGTATACAAACTATAACAGTCAGCTTAAGGTAGCTACAAGTATTATGCGGTAAAATGTCAATATAACTACAATATCATACACTAGAGTTGTGTGGGGTGGGGGTAAATTAAGCACAATCTGCTGTAGCGTCACCACCATGTTTGGATTGTTTTCTATGGATCTGCCTGAAGTGTAGATATTGAGCAGACTCGCTCACTCTGTCAAAATCGAGGGGTCAAAGGTCTGTCCAAATAAACTTCCCTTGCCCACTTGACGATGAAGTTGAACGCACTTCAAAGTGGCGGCGGGAATTCCCCTGAGGGGAAGGGGAAGTTTGCGATTGTATGTCTAAAAGTGGAGTTAAACGCAGCCTGGGATTATGCATTTCTTTGGCAACACTATCAACGTCTAAATTAATCTGCAGCAGTCAGGTGGTAAAGCGGTCACGTGGTACAGGTAGGAGCGCTCAGGAAATTCCCATCTTACAAACTGTAATTTACGAGCTGTACAAAGATGTGAATGCTTTATATAAGTTAAAATTTCCGAATTGCGGCGATTACAACATGGTGTGAATGCAACTTTTAACACTTTCTATTTGGCACTATGTAGTACATGATAGGGCTGGACGATTAATCGAAATGTAATCGAAACCGAAATTCAGAACCTCTAACCGGCGTAACTTTCCCATGTCGGTTATTTTGTTTTTTTTTAATCATGTTAATACTTTCCCTTTAAAAACATACTACTGCGTGTGTAGTCACATGACTCCGCCCCGTCCAGTCAGTGGCATGGAAGCAACACGGAGGCGAACTCAACACACGCCGAGTTAACACACACAGACAGCGCGTGAGCCCCAAAGTGTGATCACTGTTGCTTGCGTCCTCACAAGGCTTGCCAGTTTGGACATTCAAGCGATTTTAGAGCATTGGATGTGTATCATTATATTGAGCTCATACAGACAGTAGCTCGCACATCACGTGAAGATTGCGCGCACAGCGAGGAGCGCAGAAACTCATCAACGCTGTCCTGTGATTTATCACTAAAGGAGCTTAGAAACTCAAAAGTTATAGCATATATTTTTCTACTTTTGAAGTAACTGCTTACAAACCACAGCTTCACAGTTAATTAGGGGTGTAACGGTACACGTATTCCTACCGAACCGTTTCGGTACAGGGCTTTCGGTACGGTGCACGTGTGTCCCGAATGCATTACGTTGCAACATTAAGGTCTCCTGTTTGGGAACGCTTCGGTTTCCCGGTGAATTACGACAACAGACAAAGACAGGTGAATAAGACGAACTGCATGTACTTACACAACAAATACAGCGTTGTAGCCTAACCACCATTAACCACCAATAATCGCAATAAGCTCTGCGTTTTGTTACATTCGATAAGAAACAAAGTGTCATCCTTCAAATTCTGTCCACGAAATCACGAAATTCAAACAGAAAATGCCGTTTTGACGTGCTTTGATGTGGCGTGACAGATCACTGTATAGGCGCCTCAGTTCAACCGGCAACGCGGAGCGCGAGTCAACACGATCATCTCTTCCTCTTTAATACTGGTTACAGAATAAACATGAATGAACATCTAAAGGTATGTTGAAAGATACAATACAACTTACTGCAACGGTCATATCTCGTGTAATCGCTCAATCAGTGTTTTAACCGTGGAAAGAAATCACAATAAAACGGCTTGTAAATAATGTCATGTATAGCATTTACCTCAGAAAAGCCGTTCAGTGTCCACATCTTGTTAGTTCACCAGAGAAATGAACTCTTTCGCTTAATATATGCACGATAGTAGCCTATATATTCATTATATTTTACTTAACCTGTTAGTGATGTCTTGATTATTTAATGCATGTTTAAATAAATCTGTCGTGAAAATGACAGCCACTGTGTATAAATGATTATATTTCAACAACGAATTGGAGTAAAACATAATTTTATAATTAGATTTAGAAGTTAATGCAAAAACTGCCTTATTTGCAACATGTTTGCATAGAACAACATTTGAGTGTTGATTATTATATCTAAAAATAAAGCAATTGAATTTAGGCTTATAGTTTGGGCTCAGTTGTTAAATTTTATAGTAGCATAATGTTCAAGTAAGGGCTCCCTACATAGTTTATAGCATTTAGCAGAGATAATTTTTGTATCCTTAAGAAACTTTTAGTTATACTTTAATTTAATATATTTAAAGACAGAGACACAATTTGTTCAGTAAACCACTGTTTAATAAAAAAGAAGCAATTTTATGTTTAGTTTTCTCCTCACCTGCTGTACCGAACCCGTACCGAACCGTGACTTCAAAACCGAGGTACGTACCGAGCCAAAAAAATAAAGCAAAAAATTTCTCTTCACTGTAGTAGTTGCTTTTTTATTCTTAATTTGAGACAGTTTTATTACATTATATACATTAAAACCAATAGTACTCTTTTGTACCTGATTAATATTTTATCATTTTTTTTTCTTTTAACTCCACTGTTGACAACATAAAACACAGATACAACATTGTTATAGCTGACTATTAAAGCATCTTAACCCACAATACTATTACTTATTTTTAAGATGATGCGACTAGTGGCGCCAAGTGGAATTGCAAGAATAATGATTGTTTCCAAAGAGGTTTCCTTGTTTATAGCATACATCCTATTACCCCTACTCTTCTATTCAGTGTGCACATGTATACACTTAACAGAGACCACAGGACTTAATTATAAATTACTAAATACTAAATTATTACCATTGTTGGATTAACTAGTCAATTTTGGGGTGGGTAAAGGTCATGACATTTTTGATTCAAAGATTTACATGTTCACTGTTTAAAAAAACTATATATATATATATATAATGTGTGTGTGTGTGTGTCAAAAAACAAAACAGAAAAAAAAATATATAATATACATTTATAATATATATATATATATATATTTTTTTTTTTTTTTAATCAATACAATCACTGAACCCTTGGGATGAGATGCTGTTTGTGGATGTTACTTAAAGGCCCTGTTTCCACCTGCCATTAATATGCATGTTCAGTGATCTAATCACAAGTGGTTGGTTGAGATGCATTACCATTTCCACTTGGTATTAACATGCATTTCAGATACATCTCCTGTAACTACTTGTGTTCAGATTTTGTCATGACACACCCCACAGCGTTCTGCATCAGTTTTGCGGGAGCGTTAAATGCAGTGCTTACGAGCGAGAGGAAAATAAAGCGAATGAAAAAGATAAGGAGGACAGCTGCTATTTGTTTGTCACAAAGCATCCTAAATTGATCATGTTAGGTGAGTAGGCGGTGCTTCACTGCAGTCCACAGCGCATTCAGGACGGATAGCGTTTCCACTATAATTGCGATGTGGTCACCTGCATTTTTGACTACTTGCGTATATATTCAGTGATCCAGTCACAAAATGTTTTCTATGGATGTTTTCCATCTCTATTTAGTCCTGACCACTTGTGACTGGATAACACAAGTCATTCTTTTGTTGCCATGTACTTGTGTAACTTGTGTTCAAGGTACCATGACATTTTTCTTGTATCAATTCCCCTTCTTTAGCAACAAATCTTTAGTAATGCTGCATGTACCTCCGTATGTTTACAGTTCAACCAAACACCCAGGCTTTTCATTTACCTTTTGTTCTTTACAGAGCCAGAGGTGGAGGTAGACTGTTTATGACAGGTACTCAACACTGCTCATGAATGGCCATCTTCATGCAAAGTTCCAATCCTTTACCTGCCTGTAATTTTCAAGTCTCATGAAGCCTTGAAGAGTTTAAGACTAAACTGTGCTGCAAGGTGGCCTTCCAGGAGCAAAGTTGAATACTGCTTATTCAGTATGTCCAGAAAATAATTTGTTTAGGACTTGCATAGATGTCCTCACAAGTATAACCTTGAGGCTTATGCAATGCTTAGAGGCCTATGATGGACAACCTCTTCTGATGTATGTAGTCCACAAAGCATCATACACACCACACTTATTGAGACAATTCTCCAGCAAGGTGTAAACAGTCTGACAGCATTTCTGGAATTAAATTCTTGACAAGTTTATGCATAGAGGCCACACAGGGATGCAACTAACTAGTAGTTGAGTAATCTAGTGAGTAACACACAAAAACTGTTTATAATATATTTAAATGTTAAGCTTACAGTTACTAGCTGTCAATCATGCTTTGACCATGCCATGTTGTGTATGTCTTGTTTTTTTTAAGGATGTAGACCTGAAATACCCTGAGGTTAGAGGGTCAGAAGCTATCCAGATGACTTCTTAACCCCCATGGCAGAAACAAAGAAGCAGGGTGCAATGGTGCTTCATGAAGAGGGCATGACTGCCCCAACACTGGCACCTCCCACAACTACTCCACCTTCCATCTTTGTTGTCCTGAAACAGTTGCAGTCTGGGGATACCGGGAAAGACAAGGGCAGTCTGATGGCAATTAGTGAGGCAAATAAAATGGTGAAATCTTCAATCGGCTCTGCTGTAACAGGCATCCATCCATCATCTTCCACATTTACAGACATCAACAGCAGCTCACAGTCAGACCACTTGCCAGCAGATGCTGGATGTAAGGGCATCACTGTTACACTGGACAACAACAGTATGTGGAATGAGTTTTATAGGTGTCAGACTGAGATGATTCTGACCAAACAAGGCCGTAGAATGTTCCCCTATTGCCGCTTTCGTCTCTCTGGAATGGAACCTTTCCAGAGTTACGTGCTGGCAATGGATATTGTTCCAGTTGATAACCACAGGTACAAATGGAGTGGGAAAGGATGGGAACCCAATGGGAAGGCTGAGCCTCATGTTTCTCGTTTGTTTGTACACCCAGAATCCCCTGCTACTGGCCTACACTGGATGCAGTACCCTGTTTCATTTTACAGACTGAAACTCTGCAACAATTTGGACCAAGAGGACCATATTATTTTGCACTCAATGCACCGATACCTTCCTCGACTTCATGTCATACCTGCAGACAAAGCTACTGAAGACATCCAAGTTGACAGACCCAATGTTATAACTCTCAGTTTTTCTCAGACAGAGTTCTTTGCAGTTACAGCCTATCAAAACCTTCACATCACCCAGCTCAAAATTGACTACAACCCCTTTGCCAAAGGTTTCAGGGAGGATGCAGTCAATGCCCGATCATCTAAGGCGAAGAATGGAATGTCCACTGAGGAACCTGAGAGTGAACTCAAGCTAAGCAGGGAGATGACAACCTTGAATAATTTGAAAACCCTGTTTATGAAGAGAAATGCTGCTGTAAAGGTCAATAAGGACCAGAACGTTCCCAGCCCTACAAATGGAGAAAAGAAAGTTGTAAATGGTGATGCTCCTAATGTAGACACAGATGTTCAAAGTTTCTGGTAAGTAGAGTTAATAAACATAATTTGACAAACAGAAGCAAAATGTTGCTTTAGTTTGAATTAGATTTACAAACTCTATGCAACATATTCAAACATATTTGCCAATTTTGACAAATGTAACGTTTTTTTCTGTCTTGTTTTCTTATCCTTTCTCTGACAGTAGCAAGAAGCGCCCATCATCATTGGCATTTTCAGACTTCATTAAAGGTGCTCATGTGAAAGTCAAAAGGTTATCACTTGAGAATATCAAGAAAAATGGTGTGGTCTTGCAAACATCTTGCACAAGTGAACAAAATGAGGTGATGGACATATCATCCAAAACAGAAAAATTATTACAAGTTGTTAGTAAAGATGAAACTGTGGTAGGTGACATTCACAGATGTAAAAGCACAGACACATCCTCAAAAACAGAGTTATTAGAAACAGATGAGACTAAAACAGAAATAGATGAACACAAAGCTGACAAGATTACATTGCTGTCGAGTGACCAAAATGTACCTTACATGAATGAAAAGGGGATGGAGACCCTTTCTTCTCTGGGCACTGAGGCCAAGTCTGAATCAAACATGAAGAAAACCTTACCACATAAGCGGCCTGAACGTGTACCTCTACCTCTCCTTGCTCAGTTTCTTAAACAAAGAAAGTCTAAGACAAGACCCACTACACCAAAATCTGACACTCCCAGCTCATCCTTAGACTCTGAAAAGTCATGTGAACCTTTCTTAATCCCTGAAAGATCATCTGCTTTGATGTCTTCCTCCCCTTGTGTTACCACTACTAACTTAGATTCACATCCAGTACTTGCCTCATTATCCCAAAAAGTTACATCAACAATAGATGCAGTCAACATTACATCTCTGGCCACTGCATTACCTCCAAAAACTGCATCCCCTGTAGCAGCAGAAACACAATTATCTAATGGATTTTCACCTTCCCCAGTTGGCAGTGATCCATTCAGTGCCCCCAACACTACCTCTCCCTCCAAACCTGATTCTGACCCAACACATGACAGTATGTTTAGTGTGTTCCATAACCCTAATGCTGTTTCTATGCCAGATCTTGACAACACACTCAGGTCTCAGTCAGACATTTCATCTCTCTTTACATGTCACACTGTACATGACACTTGTTCACCTACTACACCTGGAGTTAACAATGACTTTGATGTCACACCAATTGTCCCCTCTGTTACTACACCTGTTTTTGATGTACCATCTAGTACAGACAATGACATTGTTCCTTATCAGGAACTTGCCTCAGTGCCTGATGTTGCTGAGAGTGCATCCATTTCTGATAGCCTCCTAAACAGTTCCAAAGGCTCTTGTCCTGAGCTTTTTTCACACACCCTGTGCACTCATGAAGAATCCCTTTCCTTGCCATTAGATGACCCATCTTCCCCAGCCTTCTCTTTACCCAGCCCAGCTCCTTCTTCTCCTGACCCATTTCCACCAAGTCTATTCTGTGAAAGACCTGTACCTCCTAGAAAGACCCTTGATTCATTTCCAGAAAGATTGTTAAATTGCACAGCTGCTTCCTCTCCTGACCTTTTCCCACTAGGTCTATTCAATGACAAGCCTGTGCCTCACAGAAAGATCAATGATTTTGTTCCAGAAAGACCACTGGATGCTATTGTAACTTCTAGAGAATCATTGTCACCAAGTGTCCTGGATGTGTCAGAAGATCCCAGAGGAGCAATCGACTTATTCTCTCAAAGTCAATGCTCTGATAGACCAGGGCCTCTTAATGACTTGCAGTCAGCTGTTAGTTGTGAGACCACTGTTTCTGATCACATTGTTCCTGAACCAACTAAACATTCATTTCATGGAAGCACTTTCAAGAAGTCAAAGGCAAAACAGAAAAAAATAGGAAAATTGAAGTTCAGTGAAGATGATGAGGTGTTTGAAGGACCTGTACCTGTTCCAATGCAGCCCAGCCTGGAGGATGTCGAAGGCCAGTTGTTTGTCTCCTTCGTGTCAAAGGTAACACAAAGCGTGTCTGGTAACACTAAATGTAAAGTAAACTTTGAAGGAAATGACCACACAAAAATGAAAATTTAGTTTTTACTCACCCTTATTTCACAACATCCATATGATGATTGCACCAAACTTGATATCAATTAAGTAATTTCCTCCTGTTTTCTTGTAAATGGTTGTTTTTGACATCAAGTGAATTTGGCTTCAATATATGCTATATTTGAATATACACATTCATTAATTGAATGTATTTGAGTTTGACTGTGAGTGGGAAGTTTTTTTTCAGTAAAATGGTCTGCTCTTACAATTTTTTGATTGGTTTTAGAAGAATTTGATTATAGCTCATTTTAATTAATGGACTACTTTTGCGTTATTTGCTTTGCTTTACTACTTTAAAATGTCTGAAACTGTTTTATTATTGACCTGGTGTATGTAACATCTACAGAACACTATCTATATAGTTATGACAATTACATCCTTGTGACATTCTGAACACCTTAATCCTGAAATAGAAAGCTCTTGAGATTCACCTTGGAGATGATGCCAAAACGGAGATGGCACAAAAAACCACACAGAATCCAGACGGTAAGAATTGAACTCCTCACCATGGTTAACTTTTAAGAACCACTTTAAAATCACCTACAGTGTTGTGGATTTATTCATTTATTTATTCATTTGCTTTAAACAGGTGGAAGCGATGAAAATATACAGGAAAATATTGAGGTGCTAGAGAAAACCCTTTTACGTGATCTGAAAGTCATGAAGCACAGACAGGTCATTCATCCAGTGCTGCAAGAAGGTTTTTGATTTTTGGAATTCTCTATTAATCTGACGGTTATATAACAATACAATGTACAACGTTACAATAATGTTTTTTTTTTTGTTTGTTTTGTTTTTTTTCTCCTCCTTTGTAGTTGGATTGAAATTGAATCTGCTTGACCTCACCCTGGAAATTGACCTGCAATATCTGGGTGTGCAGTTACCCATACCCCCATCTGTTCTCTCACCCGAAGGAAGTTCAGCATCATCTCAAGGTAACAGATCTTAATAATTACAAACAATAAGTATATACATAATGCCTAAATGATGATTCAGGTTTTCATTGTCATTAATGCATTTTTTTTTCTCTGTAGTCCAGTTTGTTTCAAGGACAGGGAAAACTACTGACTTTACCAAAATTAAAGGTTGGAGAGATAAGTTTGCTGGATCAGGATCCCTTACAGAAGGTAAACTATTTTCTCAGTAATTCATTTCAAGAATATACTCCTTGATGTGATATTAAGTGTAATTTGAAATGTTGATATGATACTGCTGCTAAAAGAATGTGATTTTTGCATTACATTTTATTTGCAGGCGTGTCAAGCACAGATGCAGGGCAAAAGAATCTCTCTGCATTTTGTAGTGACATGTTGGACGAGTACCTGGCTAGTGAGGGCAAACTGATTGACGAACGAGCTGCTAACTTATCACAGACTGATACTACGCCTGTAGCATACGAGCTGCCCACTAAGAGCACTAGTTATGTTCGTACCCTGGATAGTGTACTTAAGAAACAAGTACCTGCTACCTTATCCACAACATCCAAAAAAGTCAAGCCAACATTCAAGTCCAAAGAGGGAAATAAATCCAAAAAACCTTTAAAGTCATGTACAAAAAAGCAAATACAACCAGTCTTCAGTGTGAACAAACCTGTTTTGTCCTCAAAAAAACCACAACAGAGCAAGAAATATAAAAATAAGAAGGAATCCAAGAGTTTGAGTCCTGAAAAGCTTGCTGTAGAAACTGCTGCAATGGTAGCCTCTAATAAGAGTCCCATGGTTGAAGTTTCTGGCTCCACACTATCAAACTGCACAGGTGGACGTAGTATAGGTTTGCCTAAGACTCTGGTGAAGCTGATGGATGTGGAAGATGGAGCAGTGTGGGAAGGCAAACATCGTACCTATATTACAGAAGAAAGGGCAGCAATTGCACTAGCCACTCTTGTGACCGCTGAGGTACAATTCATAATAAGGATCATCTTACTACACAATAGTTTGTTAGGACAGATATTGGGTTTTGTAGTGATGGTCAATAACAACAGAATTTAATTATGGGATAATGTTCTCCAAGACATCTTATGCTCTTCTTTATCTCTTTTCCTGGTTTTAAGGGGGTATCAAAAGGAAACCCTGATGCCATCAGAATTATAAGACGACGTGCACCACCCTGCCTGAATGTATTCTGTAGGCTTGGCTGCGTGTGTGCCAGTCTGGTTCACTTGAGAAGACATCATCACTGTGGAAAACCGCAGTGCATGTTGGGCTGTAGCTGTTTGCGACGCAAAGTTGTTGCACTGAAGACCCCCAAACAGGAAGAAAGTATAGCAGAGGAGCCTGAATCTCAGGGAGTGTCAGAGGAGATCAAGGCTAAATGGAAGAAGAAAAACAAAAAGAGAAAAACTTATGGTCAGTCTATTCAATGGAAATTTATTGCAATAGCTGTACCATTGTTATAACTAACATTTGACCACTATTATTATTTTATTGTAATATTACTGTATCTTTCCAATATGCATGTATTGCTTGAAAAACTCCTTTGAAACAAAGGAGTTATAAAGATAAAATTGAATTACCTTCCCCATCTCCTTCAGTTCTGACAGATCCGGAGACAGCACCTGAACCGGCCAAGCGTGTAAGTACATTATGGGATCGAAAAAGAGAAGTTTCTGATTCAGAGGTTCTTTTCTCTCCTCCTCCTGCAAGAACTCCATCTCCAGCACTCTTGTCTCAAGAGCTTCAAAATGACCTGGAAAGCTTTTTAAGTCCTTTAAAACAAAAAACGGTGAGACTCATAGTTTTAGAATACATTGCAGACATAACATCTGATCACAGTTAATTAAACATGCTTTAATGGGTTTATTATTTCATGTGAAAGTTTTTTTTTTTCCGTTATCGAATCCTTGTCATGTTCAATGTCAGTGTAGTTTCATAAATTCATTGATGTGTACACTTGGATATCTTAAATATTTCCTCTCTATTCAGGTGGAAGAGAAAAATTTTAATATGATTAATGACAATATGGAGAGCACACTGACATGTGCTCGTTCACGACCGTTTTACTCCGGGTGTCATGACAAACAAAAAACGGTGAGATTTCCTACATGAAGGATGGCATATTTTCTGGTTAAGACAAAGTGAAAAAGTTTACACTGTACACTCTTCTACTTTTGGCAGGTTGACCAACACCACATCTCACAGGTCTCTACACAAGGTCAGTTTTACTTTACTGATCAGTAGTTATAGGGTTAGTTCACCCAAAAATGAAAATTGTGTCATTAATTACTCACCCTCATGTCGTTCCAAACCCGTAAGACATTCGTTCATCTTCAGAACACAAATGAAGATCTTTTTAATGAAATCTGAGAGCTTTCGGTCCCTCTATTGACAGCCTATGCAACTACCACTTTCAAGACCCAGAAAGGTAGTAAAGACAATTTTATGAAGAGTCTTTTATACAAAATTTTTTTTACCACTTTATTTACAAAATACGCATCTCCAACATGCGTTCACGCAACATCTGCTCTCGCGAGAACACAGCACGCGTATGCTGTGGTGCTCTTTTGAATGTGTTGGAGATGAATATTTTGTAAATAAAGTGGTAAGTTATGTTTTTTTTTTTTTTTTTTTTTGCACAAACAAAGCATTTGCCTCGCTTCATAAAATTGAGGTTAAACCACTGTAGTCACATGGATTAGTTTTATGATGTCTTTACTACATTTCTGGGGCTTGAAAGTGGTAGTTGCGTAGGCTGCCAATGGAGGGACTGAAAGCTCTAAGATTTCATTAAAATCTTATCTCCATTTGTGTTCCGAAGTTGAACGGAAGTCTTACGGGTTTGGAATGACATGAGGGTGAGTAATTAATGACAGAATTTTCATTTTTGGGTGAACTTACCCTTTAAATACCTGAAATACCTGGTGCAATCATAGTTTATATAAGTATCATAGTTTATCATAGTTTACAAAGCTGGTCCTTAAATTGAAATCCCCGTCTTTTCCCTTTTGCTCACAGATATTGAGGAGGGTGAGCTTGTACCTCTTAATTTGTCTGGCCCTGCCAAGCGGCTTGAGATCATATCCGAATGCAGTTGGGCCAGTACAGACATCAGAAATTACATTATGCGCATAGTGTGTGAGCACATGGCTCAGGATCGTTTGAAGCATCCTTTCTGGATTGGCAAGTACTTTATTGAGCCAGTCTCCAAGACTCTACAAGAGACAGAGGATGGTTCTGTCGATGCATACAAAGTCACCATCTCTCGACCTGTGGAGAAGAAAACAGAAGATGAGAAGGTTACGCAAAATGAAGCTGAGCTGAAAAAGCATGTAGAGAAGAGTGAGGTGAAAGGTTTGCCCTTCCTCTCCAGGTGCTGCCCTGCAGGCTTGCTCAAGGCTGAGAAAAAAGCACCCGATGCCCCAGGACGAATAATGGTATGCGTGCAATTACCTGCCAAAACCATTTAGGTGTATTTAGGAATACAAAATATCATATAACTTAACTTAAAGTCATGATAACTGACCCTATTTCATTTACGTTTCTGGTCTTCTTGTGCACATTTCATCAGTGCATGTAATTCCAATGTTTTCATCAAAGTTTATTGTTACACCATCTGAAATTATATAATTTTTTTTTTTTTTTTTTTTTTAAATCTGACTTCACATAGGCTGTATGGGCAGGGGGAATAATAACTGAATGCAATAGTAACTTGCATTCAGTTCGGGCTCCATTCTTGAATGGAATGCTTCATTTTCACAATTATATCAATTCCCAACAAATAAAGTCTAGTTCGTTGTTTTTTTTTTTTTTTGTTTTTTTTTTTTTTTTCTTCTTCATTAAACACAATACAGAACTAAAATGAGTTGCCAACATAATTTTTGTTGACTTTAAGAGTGCTTGAAGTACCACCTGTGTAAGACATGTCTTTATTATTTAAGGTGTGATTATTTTTTAATGGAGTTAGAAGAGGTCTTTTAAAACTTGATCAATTGTTTTTGCAGGTCAATGGAAAGCCATACCCTCAAGCCAAGTTAGAGCTGGGGCAGATGGGAGCTTTGCATCCTGCCAACAGACTGGCAGCTTACATCACAGGGAGAATATGTCCAACAACATCGACTATTACAAAAGCCTCTATCACATCAGTTCCGGTTTCTACTGTTGCCACAGTAACCACAGTTACCAGCACGTCTACTACTACAACCACACCCATCATTAAGTCTGTAGGTAAGTCAAGGAATGGTTCACAGTGTTCAGCTCCAGACCTTTTGCTTTCAAGGTTATTGAACCCAATACTGGACGTCCAGTATATTATTAAGCAGTGCATAACACTGTTACATTGTGCAGTTGTACTGCATGTAAATATGTGCATAACTTAAGTAGCAGACTTAACCTGCTCCTTAATTTGTTTTTTGCACAGTGACCAAGCCCCCAGTGGGAAAGGTCTTCACCCAGTTTGTGGTCAACCACATCAACTCTCAAAATCAGTCCAACACTAGCATCTCGCACTTACAGCCTTCTGTTCCAAAAATTGTCATCCCCTCCTCCATGTTGATGATTGGCAGAGAGGCTGGTGCTCCTGGGGTCGCTCTTTCTCCTCTTAAAGCAGGCTTGATAACCCAGGTGTCTGAGCCTTCAGACTCCACAGGTAGCGCCAGTTTTCCCACTGTATCAAAAGTCCAAGCCCCTGCCATCACCATTCTCAATAATTCACCCAGCCTGCCTCTGGGTAAGCCTGGCTTCCTTGGTTTGCCATTGTGTGTCTGTGCTTCCCTCTCCAACAAACCCTTGGCCAAGCATCTACTGGGAGAATTTAACATGCTTGGCCTTCATGTGGGTCTGTTCTTGTGATTTTTAGAGCTTGCTGTTGCTTCAAAGAAAGATTCTGGATTACTTTCACCTTCCTGTTTTGTGTACCCTTCCCATTATCATCTATTATCATCATTTGTGACTGTGGCTATTATTGTAGGTTGTAAATCTTCCATGCGCTTAATTTAATGCCAAACTTCACCATCAATGATTTTGCATTATACATTATATTTTAATGTTAGAGCTGTCCTTTTTGCAGACCAAGATGTAAAGATGTGTGACACTATGTTTACAGTGGTGATGGAAAATGTTTTGACTTCTCAGCTTTGTAAAATTTATGGTAATTGTTAAATTACCATAAAGGTCAACATTTTAAATGAACTGGCAATTTGTGGCCATATAAGCATCAAAAAGACCATTTGCAATGCAGCTAAGGTGAGCATTGTTCAACTTGAAGTAAATGCACAGTGACATAATGTGCCAACTGCCATTGGGAATACAGCAATTTAATCAATGTCAGTGTGAATGCTCCTTATACTACATAGTGATATTAGCAGTTTGCTATTGTGAACATAATCTGTCACCATCATCATTCTCTTTAATTATGTGCTAGTTTGGTGCTTTAGTTTATTGGCTTTATATGCTTCACATTGTCCTTGAATTATTTCACCAAGTCACTAAGTTGAATGTTTAAGTTGCCATAATGAATATTTTCCCTATTTTCAGGTGGGTCTGGTCTAACGCCAAAAACTACTGTATCTTCACCAGGATCGACGACTACTGGAAAAAAGACTGTTTTGATCACAGTTATGTCCCGTAATACAGGCCTCCCCAATAGTGGTCCTCGGATTACAAAGCCTGTCACACAGACTCGTCCCCCACAGACCCCAGGCCAAAAGATGCTTCTTCAGGTGGTGAAGACTGCTGATGGAAATACATTGTACCGTAATCCTAATGGCCAACTCATGCAGTTGGTGCCTCTAAGTCAAATTAAAGCCATCAAACCCAACCTCCTATCTCAAGGCCAGCGTAAGTGGTTCTGGAATACCGTATTAATTGGTTCAGGAAAACCAATAAATATAGATATAAAAATATAACTAAATAAGAAAAGCTATTATAAAATATAGCTTGAGCACCCCAGTGGATAAAATAGCAGAGTTGCAGACAAGAATTATGGCTGACTTTAAGAAATTCATGTCATCTACATTATTACTTTGTATCATGTTTAGTACAAAAGATAGAAATTAAATTCCATTGAATTTAAAACGGCATATGAGCACATTTAGCCATTGTGTTAAAAATGTAAACTAATAGGGGTGCAGTCCCAAGACTTCACAGGGATCCTTAAGGCATGGTCACACAATTTTCAAGTGTTGTCAAAATACCATTTTAATTCCTAGTTTCATTTTGTTAGTGTTTTGCTGGCAACTAGTGTTCCATGTGGTCATTTTTGTACAGCATGGTCTTAATGATTATTTTACTCAAATTTGGTGAAGAGTTGACAAACTTGAAATGGCAAAACAAATTTGTTCTTATCCCCAAAATACTTAATTATGCTTCTGTTTTTTCCCACAGCAACCTTTATTCGTTTGCACGCACCAGCTTCAGTCACTCTGAAAAAGCCTCAGGGTGGCAGCGCCACCATAGTCACATCTTCCAACCCAACGACACAAATGCAGACAAAGCCTACTGTCACTGTACCAGTCTCTACATCTTCATCTATGAGTGGCAAGCCAGTCACACTCACTACATCCAAGTCAGTCTCATTGGGCAGCCTTCCTTCTACCCTTAAAGTTGTCCCAGGTTTTCTGGGACAATCTGGCACTTGCACATTAAGAATTCTCTCACCAAATTCTGTCCAAGACACTGGAATTATCAATCCAACTTCCTCCCCCATCCTCTCACAGAGTGGCTGTACATTGTTAAAAAATGCAAGTTCAACACTATTGAACAAAGACTCTACTAAGTCTGAGACCACAGTTTCTGTTAGCTCACTTTCAACAGAGGGGCCAATTGGTCAGGTCCATAAGCAGTCTGAGATGGATCCTGCTAAACAAAATAGCTGTGATGATTCTGAATGCATAACATCAAATGTATCAGAGCATTTATCTTCTGTTGCCACCTCTCCAAAATTCAGGCAGTTTTCTGGAGATGATTCAGCCCCTTCACATAATGAGCATGGAGCACTAAAACATTTGAGTTTGGCTGAAGCTGGTAACAGAGATAATCCCAATGTGAAAGAAACAGATTTTAACAAAGCACCAGATCCTGAAGAAGAGGAGATTGGTTCAGATGTAACAGAATTAACTGATGACTCTGATCTGTACAGTGATGATGACCGAGAAGATACATATAGTTTGAGTGTAAGGGCTTCATATAATTGATTCTTTTTTGACTGAATTTGTGTAGCTCATCAAACTGTTATATAGCTTGTTCAGGCTAGATATTTTTGCTGTATTCCAGGGTTCTGATAAAGGGGAGAGGATGGAGGATACAGATGGTTTGGACTCTGAGATGAAAGATTTTGCAGAGGTGGTGGTTGATATTGAGACCGTTGAGTCTGCAGAGGAAAACAGTATTGCAAAATTTAGGGCATCTGCAATAAGACGGAATCAACATAAAAGGTAACAAACACCTGGTTGATGTCTGATTATGTGGAAGTGTAGTTTGCATTATTTTGATGTTTTGTTTTGGTATTTGACCTGATCTGCATCTATGCTATGAAAGCATCTGGAAATATATACTTTGCCTAAGAAAATTAACCAGTTCCTGTCAAAAATCTACAAAATTACTTGTTTTTTAAAAACTTTTTGCTCTTGCAGTAACCGGAAGCACATTCTTGATGAAAGTTTGGAAGTGAAGGTCAGGGTAAGTTCTATCCTCTCCATTCCATACGTACAATTTTTTTTTTTTTTTTTTTTTTTTTTTTTAAATGACTGACCCAACCCTTTCTATGTATTTTTGCAACATACATGTGTAACAGTTGTTATATTTCATGCATTGTATTATATAACTTCTTTGTACAGAGAGTGAGGCTGGAGCGAAAGAGGCGCCACACACTCAAAGAGTTGTTTCTTAAACTTCAGGCAACACTAGGAAAGACCTCAAAGAATCTTGAAGCTTCTAAGATGAGCATCCTCACAAAGGTTTGTTGTTGGTTTTGCTACAGTTTATGCTTGTAATTGCACTGAAAATATTGTTTTACTGTTTTGACATGTTTTCTTATTTCAAGGCTCAAAAAGAGATAGAGTCTCTGGTTAATCAGGAGGACCACTTAGTAATAAGTAGAGAGAAGCTGCGAATTAAGAAGGAGCGTTACCTACAGACACTTTCACTATTGTGTGGTAAGGCATTCTTTTAGACTGTGGAATTATTTTTTTATACATCCAAACATATATACATTTTTATACATGGATACAGATCAGCAACATAGTTTTATTTAAATATATTAATCCCACACACTTGCAAATCATATTTTAATTAGGGCTGTCAAGCGCTTAATTTTTAATCTGATTAATTACATGATGTGGCAATTTAATTAATCTAATTAATCACAATTTAATCGCACATCAATTTTGGCTGAGAAATTACCCCCAAAAGATAATTTAAAGTCATTATTGTGTAAATTAGCTTCAGAAAGAAATACTTTATTCAATTCAACATAGAATTTTTTTAAACAAACTTGGACCATGAGGTTGAGAAAATGATGACTGAATTTTCATTTTTTGAACTATACTTTTACTATACTATACTTTTTTTTTTTATTAATTTGGAAATATGAAATTATTTTAAAAATAAAATTACACTCTAAATAAGAAACTAAAACTGCCAGTAGGTGGCGGTAAATTTTTAATGATTAAGATGTTCATTCATTCGATTCAATCAAACGGCTGATTCGTTCAGGAGTGAAGTAAATGGTTCTCTTCAGGCTTGTTGGACTTGAAGCGGTGCTGCACAGACTGATCAGTGTATGACAAAGTACGGAGAGCGATTACAGAGCAGATGGCTTTTGAATCGCTATGGTTGTACTTTGATGTCATACACCGATCGGTCTGTGTAGTGCCGCTTCAAGTCCAACAAGTCTTTTATGGATGGTCCACTAAATCATGGTTTCACTCAGTTCATTCAAAACGCATATTCAGAAATGAAACACTGGTGTGCATTGCGTGGAGACGAACAGTTCTGTTTTGTCTTTATATTTTCATTAGGCAAAATTGAACAAAATAGACAATATTGTGTCTAAAATAACACAATTTTAATTTCTTATTTACTGAACTGTTGTATAAAATCAGTATTGCATTTGCATTTGTTATATAGGCTATGGGACAAAAACAGCACTCGCGTGATATTGCACTTGTTACTTGTGTAATATTGCTTAACACATATGATCTAAATATGAGAAACTCAAACGGGCATTTTTGCCCCATATCTTAAATTTTAGGGACTATCTGAGTGCATTGTATAGGCTAATATGACACGCTTCGAAACAGAGTGGCACAAACCGCTTATGCGTATCTCGGGTGCCGAAAGATTAAAACGACATAGAGTAATGTTGTGCATCAATGCTGCACATTGAAAAGTTTACGGCACAGAGAGAAGAGATGTTGAGCACTCAAATCCTAGTTTATCTATCCAACAGTTTGATCATTTGTTTTATTCAAAGTTTTAAATTTGAGTTATTGTGCCAATTCATAATCCTTGTTGTGTGATAAGACACATGCATTGTTATATTTTATATATTATATATTGTATTATATATATATATATATATATATATATATATATATATATATATATACAGACACAGTAGCGAGTACGACATTGTTTAACAACAGCAATAAACTCCAGCAAAATAAAGTAATTTTATGCAAATCCTCAGCCGTTTATAAAGGGGTATAATATAATACAGATCAATTATTATAATTGGAATATATATTCTTAGAGAGCGTTTTACTCCCATTACTCCCATATATACTGCCATACAGATATTTTTATTATATCATAATTTTGGAATGGGTAAATTTATGCGCAATACCCGCAAACCCACGCTGAACTTCAGACCCTGTAACACCAATTCAACTGGAGCGACTGAGATGAGCGAGTTACAGAAGGCATGTGTGTGTCAATTTGGCATCGGAGAGAAGAGAGAGCGAGAACATGCAGCTGGTATTGGTGTATCAATACTGCAGAAAAGGAGTATTGGAACAATTTGAGATATTTCAGTATCGATACATATCAAAATATCAATATTTTGACAACACTAGTGCTAATTTTTAAGCTATTGCAGTGGGATTTATCTATTTATTTTCGTTAGACTATTTGTTTCTATTTATTCCTAGGCACATGCTTATAGTATTTACAAGGAGTTGTGGGGATGATTCATTTATATATTTTTATATAAAATGATATAATTTGAATGTGTGAACATCTGTTTTGCTAACACAGGTTGTATCTCTTTTTGTCCACAGACAAGAGTACAGAGTCCATCAGCCAGAAGCTTAATGAAATTATTGCTAAACAAAAAGTCCTGGAGGCCCAAACTAAAGCAAAAGAGATGAAGTCCCAGCTTAACCAGGCAACGTCCAAATCTAAACCCAAACCTAAAGTTTATCTTAATAGTAAACGGAAAGGTTTGGCATTCCAGAGCAAAGTAAAAGATGTTCCAAAACCGACCAATTCTCCCTCCAAACCGATAGACTTAAGTATTAAAAAATTGAAAGTGACTGAAAGTGTTTTGAAATCCGCTCCGACCTCAAAACCTACAGGCCTTGATAGTAGCAAAAACACCCTTAAAACTCAGGTTAAAGAGCAAGGTAGCACGTCTAAACCTACTCAGCCATCCCTTAATTCCAGTCCACAAAAGAAACCTGTCTCTATCCCAAGTCCTGTAAAACGTTCCCTAGTACCACGTGAAAGAATGCGGCCAAACATTCTGTCCCGTGCTTCATCCCAGGTGATCCAAGGATCTCCGGTCAAAGAGCCTCTTTTAACGAACGGTTAGTCCAAGAAGAAAACATTTACAATAACTTGACTTGGATGAAGCTGGTTTTTGGAGGTTCATACTTTTTGATGTCTGTTGTGTTTTGTTCAGTGTGTATACCTCAAGTTTTCCCTCTGATGAATACCATGGTTCCATGCAATCAAATCATAACCATAAACAACCCACTTCAACCGATTGGCATCACCTCAGTAGGGACACAGCAATCATCCACACCAGGTTTGTCTCTGAACCGGTCAATGACGTTTCAAAATGTCATATAGAAAGTAAGTGATTAGATAAGCATTTGTGTTTGTTTTGTATTCTTTTTTTTAACTAGGTGTAGCATCTGTCTCCATAGTTCCTGCAATATCTCACCCACTTGGAATGGAAAATCCTCTTCCAGTATTGCAGCCTCAGTTTATCAAAATTACAAACAGTCCTGTTAATATTAACACTCAAGGTGAGTTACCTCAGCTGATATTGTCTCATATATATATATATATATATATATATTTTTTTTTTTTAATAAGTTACCTACATTGTTCAGTGATATTCATATGGATAATTTTTTATTTACAATGCATAATTTTCAGTGGATTCTGCCAACCTTCCAAACATCACCAATGTTATTTCTCTGGTTCCACCGGTGGAGAATCTGGTAATACCACAGAAAGTTGTGGAAGAAACATCTATTGTCCAGGCACAGCCAGTATTTGTCCCTGCACCTGTGGAGAATCAGCAGAATCCCTCTGATGTTAAAATTCCTCATTTGGAGGAAAAGGCGGTTGTTGATGAGCCTCAAACTAAGGATGTCTCCAAACAGCTTGAAGAAGGAGATGAGGTTAGTGCATCTGTTACTTCGTCCACCCAAGAAGGACTGGAGAAGAAGGGTCCAGATGACAGCAACGATCCTGAGGATGAAAATCTGATGTCTTTGCTTGATGAACTTGTTCTTCTTAGCCAGCAGCTGAGTAATGAAGATGAAGATCAGAAAATTGTCGCGCCAAGCGAGGTACAGCCATGCTCCGACAAGCAGGCAGATGATGAACGTGCTCTCAGTCCCTTGTTCCTAACTCTGGATGAAGATCTGATGTCTCCAGACTCTAAAGATGAAATCGATATCCCACCCAAAGTGGATGACTTGGTAAAAGTCATCTTTGGGTCAGATTCACCTTCGGTTTCATCCGATTCTGGAGTTGCACCATCAACAAACATTGAGAGTCCGAGTGCCCCTATGTGCACTGTTAAAGATGATGCTCCGACTCCGCCTCCTCTTTTGCACATGAAAACTGCATGTGAAGCCGCATCGGGTCAATCTACCAATGAGGGGACCAATGTGGCATGGCGGCCTATGCCTAAACTGGTTCCTCTAGGGTTAAAGCCCCAAGATGTCGTTGTGAATAAGGTGACTGGCTCTTCAGTTCCCAAACCGGACTCAAATGAGCAAGATGTTCATAGACCACAAATGTGATCTACCAGTCAATGAATCAGGTACAGTTGCTGCTCGCGTTTAACATGTTTATGTACAGACGTTTTTTTTTTTTAAAAAAAAGAAAGAAAAAAGAAAAAAAAAAGTATTTATTTTTTGTTTGCTGTGTAAGTCCTGCTGCCGTGTGCACCACCTGTTGTGCCTCTGGTATATCCAAAGACATTTTGTTGATTTGACTTTTTTTTTGTTGCTTTTCAGTACTCAACCTACTTGACCAGTTTGATTTTGCTAGCGATTGTGTATCCACTCTTTGTGGCAATAGTTGTGCAAGAAGCTGTTAACTCATCCTAACCTCCATATTGGAGCATGTGGTTTCTTTTCCATTGGAGTTCATTAAAAAAATTAAAATAAATGGTTTACTTGATCTTTAAACATAGGATTGTTTCTCCCTTAGCACCATGAAGGTCAACCTGATTGTAATTGTTTGCGCTAGGGATTTTGTGGGATGATTAGGGCAGTTTTCCGGTGACCTTTTTAGGAATAATTAAATTTGCCCAGTGACTTTTAACAGTAAAGCCGTTTCATCTGTGAGTTTATCTGCTAATGAGATTACACAAATGTCATTGTCTTTGCATCTCACTGAAACCTAAACCACTGTCTATTAGACATTACATGAATGCATGTTAAGGCAATAATAGATGTTAAATTCAGTACAAACAGTCTATGTTCTTGTTACAGAAAAGCTAGATTATATACATATATTGAGTGCCTTTCAAAAGGTTCTACTATATACATATTGGGGCGTAGAAAGTTTTCTTGTTTTAGGGAATAGTACACCTATAGCAATAGCATTAGGAACTTGGAAATAAAAGGATGCTACTCCCCACCCTTTTTATTTTTTATTTTTTTTTGATAAGTAATCAGTGACGTTTAAGTACAGCTTTTGAATGTTTTAGTTGTGAAAACTTACTCTTGCTTCACCATATTTCCCACCTCTACAGCAACATAATTAACAGTGTAAGCATTTCAATGGGTTTTAACGCTATTGTCATATCCAGTGAGGTGGTTAACTTTAAGAGATCCCTCAGTTTGAGCTTAGTTATCACTATGCAATTGTTTTGCTTTAGATTTTAGATAAGACAGGTAAAGGAAAAACTACATAGGAACATTAAAAGGCTTCATATTCAAGAGATGCAACGTCTTGCTGTTCCTTGAGTATTTTCTTGTGTATATTTTATTTTACACTGGTTTATTTTGTAAATTAGTTAGCTTGTTTAAAGTCTGTATATTGGCTTGTATAACATTTCTTGGCTATTGTACATATGTAAAAATGTATTCCTTTTGTTAGTCTGTGAACTGTCTGTTAAAATATGTATTTTTATATGCTATAAATCAGTGTTCTCTTACCTTCTTTGTAAAAAAAGATGGAAATGTCTTTTTAAGTCTTTTTTTTTTTTTTTCAATCAATAAAAATGTGCACAAAATGTGTGAAAGTGAATGTTTTAATAATCCCATTTACATTAATGATTCTGGACATTGTGGTTCATTAAAAAAAGTAGTCTAAAATGTGCTTTTGAGATCACATGTTTTTTGTAGAATTGTTTTTTAATCAATTTTGTGATGTTTAATACAAATGAGATGTAAATGAACATGCTCAAGTTAGAATACACACATGTGGGCATGGTTATCAGCAAATGCCTGCAATCCCAAAATATTAATATGATCTGTTTAGGCTTGCGATGCTTTTGGGAAACACAGCCCAGGTCGATGCATGAGTCTGTTGTCTAATAACACCTTGAAGACTCCGAAGCATTTCATTTGGCATTTGATACAGACTTTTGAGAATTACAGAATAATTATCAAGGTAATTATAAACTAATGGTTTTTACCTTGCAACTCCCAAGAGCAAGTACGTATCCATTTCCAGGAGGGATCAGGGTTGATATACAGCAGTTGACAAAGAGGTGTAATCAAACCTCTTTCAGCCTTGTCAAGGTAAGATTCATCCATTCTTTAATGTACATTTGCTTAACATGTTGTATGAGATGAGACTGAAATGGCATTTGAGTTCAGCATCCAGACCAAAATGGTGCTGGGAAGTTAAGAATAATTATTTACAAGCGGCAGATAACTAATTTTGCCTCTTTCTTTTAAATGGAATATAGACCTAGCATAAGAAATGTCGGCAGTAAACAACAGTTCTTACTGGGATTGGACAAAGAACTGCACTTACTCAGATGATCTGGCCCTTCCTTTGGTTCCATACATGGACTGTCCCACCAACCGCAAGTATGCCTCCAACTTCATACCTCTTGTCTTTTACATGCTTTCCATCCTTGGAACAATTGGAAATCTCTGGAGCCTGTGGACTTGCCTGCGGCCATCCCAACCTTGGAGTATTGGGTCCATTGGTGTACTGAACCTAGCTCTGTGTGACCTTGCCTATTTGGCCTCTATGGGACCCTGGGCTATCTACATTAGCTCTGACTACCACTGGAAAATTGGCCGTTCGCTCTGTATTGTGGTGAAAATCCTATACTTCGTCGGGTTGACATCTAGTACCATGTTTATCTGTGCCATAAGCACCGACCGCTTCCTTGCAATCGTCTTCCCTCTGGAGTCCCGAATGATCCGCACCCCTCGGAACAGTGCACTGGTTTCTCTTCTACTCTGGGCCATCACCGCCCTCTTCATCTACTTCAGTTATCCTAACATTTTCTACTCCGTCAGGAAGGATGGCATCCATGTGTGTGGAGCGGTGGTGATCAGTAAGTTTAGGACCACTGAAGCAACCTACAATCTCATGTCCTACTATTCCATTCAGGTTTCTGTCCCACTGCTCCTCATTATACCCGCCTATGTGAAGATCATTTCCCGGATGAAGCATTCAAGGCAGCAGTGGGGCCCCGGCAACATGCAAGGACTGGACAAGACCATCTGGCTGATTGCTGTTTTCATTGCCAACTTCCTGGTGTGTTGGGTGCCAGGGCAGCTGCTTCACATCATTGCCTGTATCATTTTCTTCACTTTGGATCACTGCAAAAATGCTTGCTGGGTTGCATGGGTGGTCAACCTGCTCTCCGAAGCCTCTCAAATACTGTACTGTCTCAATGCATGTCTTGATCCTTTAATTTTCCTCATGCAGCAGAGACATGGTGAACTGCCTTCTATGGCTGTGTTGGCAAACTGGGCTAGAAAGTTCTTACCGGCAGGAAAGAAACAAGATTTGGGAGGGCCTTCAGAGGAACCTACCAGTGTGATCCAACTTCATGGTGGTTCCAAAAACAGAACATAAAAAAAAAATAATATTTTAAAGACTACCCACAAATATGTAGTTGCACAATTGTGTGTTGATGTATTTATTGTCTTCAATAACTTGTGTTTCTTGTGTTGTATGTAACGGCATTAGCATTGGGTGTAGGTCTGATATCTTTAATACTGATGTAGTTGTTTGTTATAAATAAAAGGTCTATGACTTTGTGGCAAAGCAAGGAAATCAACTATCTGGTCTCTACGTATGTCTGACTCACTGTTTCAAATGTCAAATGAGTTATATCTAAATTGAAATTGCTCTAAAATTGTCCATGTATGTGCTAGCCAGGTTGAGTTTACAGTTGAATGCAAAAAAAAAAAAATGAACTAAAGTAAATCCTAAGGTACTTCTTGGCATCACTAGATGGCAGACTTGATGTAGGGAAGAAAAAAGAAGTATACACCAGCCATATTTCAGTCCAATTAATGCGTTAACACTTTAACAAATTATCTTCAAGTGAACATTTGATACTTTTTTTTTTTTTTACAACAAAGGTTTAATCTAATTTTAAACCGTTGCTTTTGTCATTCAATTACTGCTATTTTCAGTCAGAATGGCACAGCATGCTGAATTTGTTCTTCGTCATAAATCTCTATTTGTCGGCAATAAATACCCTTAATTTTTCACCATGCGGGGTGGTTTTTGTCTTTTCTTCAAAGTACATGAAAAATTATATTACAACGTTTATACATGCGCATGGAAAGCTACATGGATATCACAGAATGACATTAAGTTTAGACTCGAGAATTGCAGTCATGCAGAGTTTACACTGGAACCAATGCTGTAAAATGCAAATCTGCCCTGTGTATGGTATGACCAGCAGGTAGACGTTAGTAGGTTTGTTACTGGTCTATTTGGGCTTGCCCAGGTTCCACAAAGCAGTTATCTTAAACTGGATTTTCCATCTGGGGGATATTAAGATAATGACACAATTTTCTTTTCTACTATTTGTCCTTTTATCTGCAAACATCAAAATAAACACTTTAGGTAAACGAATTGTCTACACCTTAGAGAAACACTGCAGTGTCACACAACTGCCCATTTGTGCAGTATAATCCGCCTGGTAGTCATGCCATGCGTGATATGTGTATTTAATGTATACTATGGCTAAGGCTTATCTTAATATTAATTAGGTCAAGCACGCGTTAATTCGTAACCTTCCCCGGGGTATCATTCACGTCATCTCTTTAATATTCAGAAGTCAAGCAATCCCCCTAGGCAGAAGCCGTTAATTGGCCAGTTGCCTAGTGTCCGCCTCCCGACGTCAGCGTTTTAGCCAATCATAAAAGTGACTGAACAAACTCGCGTTCTGTAATTAATATTCATGAGCTTGGCCTTTACAGTAGTAGGATTTGTAAATACACACACCGTACCGGTGAAGGTATCACGGCTGGAGGTGATTCGCGGAGCTTTCAGACCGTCAAACTGCTGACTCTAGACACGAAACATGGTCCATTTTAACAAATGGACGTTAGTGAGGAGCGCGTCTCTCACCGACAGGACTACCGCACTGGATTTAAAGCTCCTATAGCGGATCGCGATGACGGTTCCGGTGGATTGGTTTAGTATATGAAATAAAAGGCTATGATCAGACCATGGCTTACTTTAAACGCGTATCGTTTAATTGATTATCAGCTGTGACTGTAGAGCGAAGGGCTTCAGCTGCCTCACCGTTTGTTTGTTTGTTTGTTGGAAACGTTGATTCAACAGCACACCAAATCAAGATGTCAGTGGAAAATACAACTATCAAAAGTCGGCTTAAAAATCTGCTCCGGTCGCCTTCTATCAAATTGAGAAGAAGTAAAGCTGGGAACAACAAAGAGAATCTCAGTAATAAGGTACAGTGCATTTACTGTATGACATGAAGCATGTATGGAATCTGTATCTGCAGTTGCCTGTAAATGTATCATCGTGTATCGCTGTGATTTTCTGTAGTTTAATGCAAGGCTACAGTGAATTGATACTAATATGTCAGATTCTTTCCAGGGTTTGTTATGTAAACTTTACAAAGGCATACTGTGGCTCTGTCAGTACAATGCAACAGCAAGAAAGCTGTAAATGCACTGACCTATATTTGCCACTTGTCACAGATCATTTCAATCCCTGGTAAACGTATGCTGGGAAAATATAATGCACAATAATATAATGTAGTAGCCTATAATAAATTAAATTGCGCTGAATTAATTTTTAAGCATTGGTAATATATTGCACAAATATGCATTAGGATGTACTCTGTTTTAAACAGTCAATTTATAATATAATATCATATTGGGTGCTTTTTTAGTTTGGAGATAGGGTTCATTTTTAGGACACATTTTCTTATATAATATTATGTAATATAATAATTTCAAGTAATGGTAAAATGTATGTTGTGTGAATATAATGCACAAATGCACTAGGATAGGATATACCAGGGTATATAGCATGGATTTAGATACTTATAGGTTTACCAACTCAAACTCTAAACATGTCTTTGTTTCAAACAAAACACTTTGTATGTATGTACACTATATTGCCAAAAGTTTTGGGATGCCTGCCTTTACGTGCACATGAACTTCAGTGACATCCCATTCTTAATCCGTAGGGTTTAATATGGAGTTGGCCCACCCTTTGCAGCTATAACAGCCTCAACTCTTCTAGGAAGGCTTTCCACAAGGTTTAGGAGTGTGTTTATGGGAATTTTTGACCATTCTTCTAGAAGTGCATTTGTGAGGTCAGGCAGTAATGTTGGCAAGAAGGCCTGGCTCGCAGTCTCCGCTCTAATTCATCCCAAAGGTGTTCTATTGGGTTGAGGTCAGGACTCTGTACAGGCCAGTCAAGTTCCTCCACACCAAACTCGCCCATGTCTTTATGGACCTTGCTTTGTGCACTGGTGCGCAGTCATGTTGGAACAGGAAGGGGCCATCCCCAAACTGTTCCCACAAAGTTGGGAGCATGAAATTATCCAAAATGTCTTGGTATGCTGAAGCATTAAGAGTTCCTTTCACTGGAACTAAGGGGCCAAGCCCAACTCCTGAAAAACAACCCCACACCATAATCCCCCCTCCACCAAACTTTACACTTGGCACAATGCAGTCAGGCAAGTACCGTTCTCCTGGTAACCGCCAAACCCAGACTCGTCCATCGGATTGCCAGACAGAGAAGCGTGATTCGTCACTCCAGAGAACACGTCTCCACTGGCGGTCCAGTGGCGGCATGCTTTACACCACTGCATCCGACTCTTTGCATTGCACTTGGTGATGTAAGGCTTGGATGCAGCTGCTCGGCCATGGAAACCCATTCCATGAAGCTCTCTACGCACTGTTCTTGAGCTAATCTGAAGGCCACACGAAGTTTGGAGATCTGTAGCTATTGACTCTGCTGAAAGTTGGCGACTTCTGCGCACTGTGCGCCACAGCATGCACTGACCCCACTCTGTGATTTTACGTGGCCTACCACTTCGTGGCTGAGTTGCTGTTGTTCCCAATTGCTTCCACTTTGTTATGATACCACTAACAGTTGACCGTGGAATATTTAGTAGTGAGGAAATTTCACGAATGGACTTATTGCACAGGTGGCAACCTATCACGGTACCACGCTTGAATTCACTGAGCTCCTGAGAGCGACCCATTCTTTCACAAATGTTTGTAGAAGAAGTCTGCATGCTTAGGTGCTTGATTTTATACAACTGTGGCCATGGAAGTGATTGGAACACCTGAATTCAATGATTTGGAGGGGTGTCCCATACTTTTGGCAATATAGTGTATGTATGTATGTATGTACGCATACATCTCTTACATACAAGTATGAAATGCATAAGATATATTTCTTATTCTTTAAAATTCATCCTTATTTAGAGCAGTATAGATATATGTGGCCTCACAGCCTGTAGTTCTGCTGTAAATCTGCGAACTGTTCTTTTGCTCTTGTTATTGTAACTGTAACTATTATTGTATCAGAGTAGTCATCCTTGACTCTTGCATTCCATTCAGATTGCCTGTTTACTGCTGCAGACCCTTGGGTGACTGTACTTCCCTTTCATACACAGGAGTCCCTGTGACCGTATAATTGTTGCAACTGCCTTGAGTAACTCTGAGACCTCAGCTGCATATGATTTGTTGCTCATAAATTACACACTGTTGTTCACACTAGCACATTTTCGGTAACCGAATCCATGTCTATATGGAATGTTTCACTAGTCTGCATTGTGGTGTTCATAGTCTTGGCTAAGGTAGTATTATTGCTCAACTTTAGAGTTATGCCCCTAACTTGCATATTAAACTTCACCGTTTGTGCTACAGAATGGAACAATACGCCAGACTGTGCGGTTTGTAGAGGAGAGGTGTGCTAAGTGATCTCTAAGTGATCAGATGTATGCTTTTCGCTTGGCCAGTGGTAAATTTTGTGAGAAAATCCCATACTCTTACAATAAAGGAGGTACTCGAGGCGTACTGTAGGACCAGCCATTTTAAACATTTATGGTTACTGAATGGTTGCAAAGCACTGTAATATTAAAAAGACTAATTTAATATTGCATTGATCAGAGAAGACACCCTCTGCAATTTAACAGCTCTACTTACATCCATTTCATGCAATTCATATTTAAAAAAAATTGGAGTGGTACTGTCGGAGTGTATGGTGATCACTGCTCCAGAGACAATATCTTGTACTACCATTTAAGTGCTATGCAAAAGACTCTGTCAAGGTGCCTTTGTTCTGTTATAAAAGAGCAGATCTGTCTCTCTCTGCCTAAAGCAGTTGAGGAATCTCTGGTGTACAGGGCCAGACAAAGGGATCTAAGCTTTGTGTAAGACTATATATCAGTTCAGCTCTTAGACGGGGTTCTGTTTTCTAAGGTTTACTTGCTGCATCAAAATCAAAGCCATTCCTCTAGGTGCTGTGCAGTTCATTGACTTCTGGCTCAAGGATTTTGCCATTCTCTGAGGATTCTACATACAGCGATTGCAAGAAAGTTTCTGGAAAAGTGCATGACATAGCCGTTGGTTCAGAAATTCCCATGAGAGATGCTGAATGAGAAATGGCTTAAAAACAGCATGAATTTGAAAACTAGTTCTTTTTCCATTGTTCCAGGACTCCAAGGCACCAATAGACAGTGGATATATGGAGGTCTGTCAGAACATCTTTGGAAAGATGATAAATCAAAACAACAACCTCAATTACAGTGCTTTTTATATTGGCATGTTCAGCACAAATTGTAATAGTACACTGGGGCTACATTCAGCTTACAGTAGGATAATGAATGTACATACGTAGCATCTGAAGTCTAAATGCTGACTTTGGCTAACGGATTTCTTGAAACCTGCATTTTTGAGGGATAAAACATCAATAAATGGAAAGAACACTGATACAGTGGGGAAGTGGTCTAAGATGGTCTAAAATGGCAGAATTAGAGGAGACCACTTCATAAACCAGGTGTTGTTCCTCTCATTTCTCCACTGACCTGTACTTAAAGTGGCCTTTGATTGATGTGAGAGTGTTCTCTGCTTGGATCATGTGACCATGCTTGCTTTGAAGAGTTGGTCTGACAAAGGTTGTGTAATGCACAGAATAAAGGTATCAGATGTTGAACAGACAGGTACAGATGTTCAGTAAGCCGGGTTTCATGTGGTATTGCTCTTAAAATGTTGAAAACACATGTGCGTACCTCATTGTTTTTTGTTAGAATTATGTTATTATGTGTTCATCGTGTATATATATATATTATGCAATCTTTAATAACAATAGCAACAACTTTGTGTAATTGCAGGCTTTTTCACCAAATAATTGCATTTTAAACATGTTATACATGACTCAGTGCTTATGCATTTGTACTGTAACATGGACAGATTGGACACTGTAATGGAAATGCTAGGGGTGCACAATTAATCGAATTTCTAATCGTGATTACAATTACGGATGCCACAATTACGTAATTGTTCAAAGGCGCAATTACAAAAAAAATTAACTTGCATTATTCTGTGTGCTTAAGATGTGTTTTTTTCTTTCTAGGTTATCTTAAGGGTTTTTCCCCATAGTTTTAATTTTAGTTTTAGTATAACATTATAAATCCATGCATATTTTTACCTTTTTTATTTAAAGAAACCAAACCAATGTACAGTTGGCATTTGAGGCTAAATGCTATAGAAAAGTAATAAAAGTTTTTCAGGAAGAGTGTTTTCAGTTTGTTTATTTTCATAAAAAATATGGCATGAAGTTGCTTCAAACTGTGGTATAAAGCTATTCAAATCATCATTCAATGTAAATTGTGATAATCGTAATTAATAATCGCAATTACAATTTTAAGGGAATAATCGACAATTATGATTTTTGACACAATCATGCAGCCCTAGGAAATGCTATTGAAACGATACATGGCTTGTTTGCAGATTTGTGCATTTTGTATTTGAGTTAGTTCTTTTGCCTCAATCAGTGTTTTCTTTGAGTTCGAGCAGTTCAGCTCTACTTAAAGGGACAGTTTACCCAAAAATGAAAATTCTGTCATCATTTACTCACCCCCGAGTTGTTCCAAACTTGTGTGAATTTCTTCTTCTGCTGAACAAAAAAGAAGAAATTTTGAAGAATATGGGTAACCAAACAATTGATGGGCCCCATTGACTTCCATAGTATGGGGGGAAAAAAATACTATAGGGTAAGTCACTGATGCCCATCAACAACTTGAGGGTTAGTAAATGATGATTAGAATTTTCATTTTTGGGTGAACTATCCCTTTAACAAAATCCTCATGGAAAATTTCTAGTTCATAATTTCCATTTAAGATGACAACACCACTTTGGAGCATTAGTTAGTGAAGTCATTCTGTACTCTGGGCATTTAAAGTCTCTCAGGTTCTTTAAAAAAAGTCTTGCATAATAAACTACTTTTATAAGTGGTCTTTATCTAAGTAAATTTGTTGCACTCGGCTCCTGTGCTGCTGTAATTTGCCAGCTCATCTCTTACTGGCTAAATAGATATGATGTCTATAGTATAATCACATAATTTATTTGCAGTCATTGACTCTGAACGTAGTTCTAACCTAATGTAATTATGGAACACTTATGTAATTTAACTGATATTTTGCTCAAAACAGAACTGAGTTTGTCTTGTAATTTTTGGTGTCATCATGTATTTGATGTGATTTTCTCTTTTGTTTAGATGTTCAATTTAATTTTATTTATATATTGTTCATCATTCAACAATGAAATGCAGTATTCAAACAACATTAAAATAATGTTACCGGTCTGAGACCTGAACTGATATAATTTTATTTAACAATCTCGATTCGTAACTATTTTACATTTTGGCGAATTGGTGGCTAATTCGTATGAATTTGTAAGTACGAAAACATATGAATGAGAACAATCTGCTTACGCCCCAGTGGCAGTTTGGTTTAGGGGTGGGGGTTAGGGGACCTTCATGCTTAATTTTTTAATAATCGTACGACTCGCATGATACAAATTCATACAAAATCGCTACCTCGTAAATAGTTCCCGTGAGACTGGGTTATTATTATTGGGTTATTATTTCACATTTTGTGACATTAAAGACTCTTTGTAACTTTAAGGATCTTGTAGTGCACATCATAAGTTTTGTTATTCCTCATTTTCCATGTAATTCCACAGGTGACGTTGGAGAAAGTTCTGGGAATCACTTCCGCTGGGAGTCGTGCTTTGGCGTGTGATCCACACTCAGGACTGCTTGCCTACCCAGCTGGGTGAGTAACATTTTTAGCAGTTTTATGTGACACATGCTTAAATAACTAGGTGAATGTAGTCGATAGAATGATGATCTATGATGAGTCAGATCTCACTTTGGAGGTAGTCACATGAAGGTGGTTAGCTTTGTAGCACATTGCTAAAGACAGAGCTTAATAAGTCATGTGAATATTTTCGTTCAGGAAGACTAATGGAGGAATTTCCTATTGGCGAACAAGAGACTTCAGGGGAGAGATAACAGTCTGATAACAGATGAGTGTTCTCTGAGGGAAATTAGGTGGGGTACAAACAGGAAGTTCTGGATCTGAAAGAAGATTTTGAGTGTGTGCTTCAGATACGACCTATAATCTACTGAGGGCTAGTCTAGCAATTTACAGAAACAATTCAGCTCTCAAAACATCCTGTAGGTGCTGAGTTCTCTCTCCAAATCACGAATGTAGCTTCATTTTAGGATATTTTTTGCCTTCCAAATGGATTGAATTAGGGCAGTGGCCAAAAATAAAAATTCCTTTGGCGTTTTTTTTTCTGGAAATGTGCACCTGGCTTTGTGATTTATAGTAAAACACACCGGCATTATTCCACTCACAAAGTCATATTTTTTGTACCACAGCAATACCCCAGTATTGTTTGAAATACCTTGGAGTGCCATGTTAATGCCATGTTGTATGAATAAGGCTTATCATACAGTTTCATGGTATAAGAGTGCCATTACCTTTTGATACAATCACTTTACAGTTCCAGAGTATTTTTTGTAAGGTCATCAAAGGCAAAACGCATTATCAAGACAATCTGATAAAACTGATATTAAAACTTTTCTTCAGACTTTAGAAAGACTATTATTTATAGATTAAAATGGAATAGTTTACAGGTCCAAATAGGGCTGTGAGATTAATTGTAACTGATTTTCGATTTTGGCTTCCAACAATTATGAAAACAAGATAATCGAAACTTTTATCGTATCGCCCACCAATAATTGTTTGAAATAATCATGATTTCAGTATTGACCAAACATAATCGTGATTATGTTTTTTGCCATAATTGAGCTTTCCTAGTTCCAAAGCTTTACTCTACCAAGCTATAGTCAGTGTTACTCTAGCAATGCTGTCTTTGTATATAAAGGAGAAAAACCTTCCTCTTCCTATCACATGGTGCTTGTAATCTGATTAACTTGTTAAGCTCTAGTGCTCTGAACTAAATTCCTAATTCTCTGTTGCCATAACATGTCATCCTCCTAATGGGGAGGAAAAGTTTGGAAATTAAGTAATCAATATACTGTATATGTATACACTGTAGTTTAAAAGTTTGGGGTCAGTTAGATTTTTATTTTGAAAGAAACTAAAATCAAAAGTAATAAAAGGTGACAGTAAAAACATTTATAATGTCACAAAAGATTTATATTTCAAGTAAATGCTGTTCTTTCGAACTTTTTATTTTAGACTCCTGGAAAACCGGTATTAAGGTTTCCACAAAACTATTAAGCAGTACAACTGTTTTCAACATTGATAATAATAAGAATGTTTCCTGAGCACCAAATCATCATATCAGAATAATTTGAAAAAAATCTTACAGATTCCAAAATTTTGAATGGTAGCATATAGCTATAATACCAATATTTTTGAATGTGTGTGGCAATAGTGATTGATTCACTTAGTAGCTGGAAGGCCACAATCAATTATTTTCTTTTACGTCATAGATCATTGTGAAATGATGTTTAAATACACGTCATAGAGTGTCTTAGTGGGCCCAGGACCTGGAACATGCATTAATACTGTTCATTTTGATTTCATATTTTGCCTCTCGAGTTTGTTTGGTGGCCAATCCTAGAGTCAAGGTAAAATTGTTGCTATGCATCTTCAATATCCATAACCACATTTCCATCGTCTCATTCACAAGGCTGTCAGGGATAGAAGTATAATCCATTCAGTATGTCGTATTGTTTTATCCCTGGGTGTTGATCGTTCAGCTGATAAAACATTAAAAATACATGTTTGGGTCAATGACGTGACGGGTCTTTTTTTTTTTTTTTTGTCCAAAGGCCTTAATAATAATAAAAAACAAAGATATGACATCCAAAGTATGTAGGGTAGTACAACTAGATCTCTTTTATTGAATCCAAAAGGTTTTAATTATATTTTGCTACATATAAAGGTATTTTAAATATTTTGAAGTGTCAAAAGGTCATTCGGTTTAACCGTCCAAAGGCCAATACAGCCATTTCATTTGTGATTAAAATATCTTAAAATTAAATAAATGTATATATTTTTTATTCTGGCATGATTTTATAACATCATATATCAACATAGTGCAAAATGGTAATAAAATTATGTGTAGAAGTCATTGCTTTGTTATGAGAAAGAATGTCCGGAAAAATGAATTTCATTGATGTTATTCGGAGTAAAGGGACCATTTTGGATCAAGTCATGCTTTCAGTATCATGTGACAGGATGGGAAATCATTCAGACACCTGCAAAGGACCACATTGTCGTGAAGCAAAGTAACTAACTCTCTCTTAACTATTTGAAAAATTCATGTTTTCACTTGCTCATACGCATGTCCCGAAACATCAGGTCATTCGGTACAACCGCTATAAAACATGAAAAATGTTGTAATATTTTAAAAACTTGTACTAAATATAAAAGGTTTGATTGTCCTTTTGCTAGTTAGCTAGATATCAGCATTTTAGCATTGTTTGAAAATATCGTCATTCGGTATAACCAAAAGTGTCATTCGGTAAAACCGAAATTTTGGTTAGACCGAATGACTTTTTTGGTGACAAATTTTGTCCCATCTTGTAAAAAATTACAAAAGCAGTGTTAATTGATTATTAAAACCACATAATCGCATTGTTAACACTGAATAAAACATCAAAATTAATTATATCTCCATTATGTTCTTTTACACTTTTAAAAACCTTATTCGTCAATGACCCGTTTAAAAAAACATGGGTTATGAAAAATTAAACATGACCTGGCTAGTACCTTAAGACAGTATAACATGAACAAACTGTACTACTATCTGCAATCAATTGACTGCAGTAGGAAAGTAGACGTTCTCTTTTTATTTTTAAGGCTAACACAGCTCCCATAACAAACTCCACCCTATGCTAGGTCAGCAGTTTGATTGAGCCAAGCGAGCATTTGGTGCAGATGTCTTGGCTTGCTATAGGTTGGAAAATTAGCGCAGGCTTATGCAGCTGTCACAGATAGACCCCACATGTATATTAGAAACCAAGCTGGTTCTCTAAGAGGGGAATGAAATGCATTTTTATTGTTTGAAGACTGTGCCGATGCTGTAAACAAATGTGAGGTTATCCGAGGTTGAGTTTTATGGTGCTGTAGTTTAATCGAGTGCATGTGCACATAAATTTATATGTAGCTCCTGTAAATAAAAAGGAACCAACTCGATGGTGAAATCTGAATGTAATTTCAGGTCTAAAGAGCATTTAACTCCATCTGGACTGTAACTTAAATTAATTAAAGATGAAGCTTTCTGCAGGGAGCTGTCCTGTTTTCATGAATTTTACCTAAATGAGCACATTTGTGCAAGGACTAGTTTAAAGACACTCTGAATGATCTTGGAAAATTCACACTGGTAATGTGCTGATTTTATTTTTTTATCTAATGTTGGAAACTTTCTGATTTTTATACTGTTCAAACTGTATATTATATCCCCTAACCCAACCCCTAAATCTACCCATAACAGAAAACTTTATGCGTTTTTACATTTTCAAAAAACATCACTATTTTATAAGCTTTTTTTCTTCATGGGGACCAAAAAATATCCCCACAAGGACAAGATTTCGGATATTACCATCTTTGTGGGGACATTTGGGTTTTCATGTTTTATGGAGACTTTCCATAGACATAATGATTTGTGTATTCTATATCCGTAACCCTAACACTACCCCTAATCACAACCCTCACAGAAAACGTTCTGCATTTTTACATTAAAAAGAAAAAAAAAAAAAAGTATGATTTATAAGCTGCTTTCATCATGGGGACCAAAAAATGTCCCCACAAGGTCAAAAAGTACTGGTATTACTATCTTTGTGGGGAGAAAGACACACATGGAATCATTCCATGAGCCTGTTTAAACATTGTCATGATTCTTACAATGTTTTACAATGTTTTTACTCTTTGTCTTGAGGTGAAATACTGTAAAACACCTTATTAGGAATTGTTGAACAGTATAATGTCAGTGTTATTCTGAGGGGTAAGTGAATAGTTTGTGTGCTTCAGAATGGAGTCTTCAAAGTCACAAAGCCAGAAAAAACAGGAAAAACCAGAAGGAGACAATGCAAGCTAACTGACACATGTCTCTTATATTTCTCAACATTTTTCTTGGAGATCCAGAGGAAGTTATGGTTGCACCTGTTGTGTTTTAGCATGCATTGAGTCTCTCAGTATAGCTTTCAATACTGTGTAATCACCAAAAACAAATGAGATTAGAATCATGTTTATGTATGGAACACACGTACTGAAGTAAACGGATCAATTTATTGCAAATCTGCAAGATCATTTATAATAATAGGGCACCCTGTGCTAATTTATCCATTTCTTCATGTAGGAACATGAGCGAACTGTATTTGAGTGTTTGAATGATGAATGATTTCTGTTCTAATGCGGCGGTCACTGTAGAATAGATATGAGCGTAATGAATAAACGGCCTTCTGTGTTAATCATAGATGCATGAAAATGTGTGTCACAGTCTCTCGCCCTTGTGCGCTGCGGTAAAGTGGGTCAGTAGAGCTGAACGGACCAATGCAATGAGGAGAAATGAAAGAAAAGAGAATGGCTGATGTAAGGGAAGCAGGAAAGGGTGACAGTGGAAAAATAAAGGAAGGTTGTAGGAATAGAGGTTAGTTTAGCAGCATTGCTGTGGTATGTGTGGTCTTTCTCTCTGCTGCATTGCAGTATTCAGCGCTCGTGAGGCTCTCCTGCTCCACACACACTCTCTAATGACACCTCACGCTCTGAGAGGAGAGCCGCAATCTAAAGACACCCGCAGGAATACAAAACAAGTAGAAACCACTCATGCTGGAGATCATGTTAGGATAGATTAAAAGTATCATTTTTACTCTGAGTCTGCTGTCATGTACTTGAAAAAGCCTTTGTGGACAATAATTGAAAATCGTTGTGTTGTACACCCTGTTGGCTACTTGTGTACAGATGAGAACTGAATTCAGTTGAACTGAATTTGTCACATTTTCTTTGCGTACTGCTGCAAGTCATTAGAGAACATAATGTTTTGCATACAAATACAAGCATCACATGCAAAATACACACACACATAGAGTCAATGCATTCTCTCTAGCCATCAATTTAACTCCCTTGAAGGTCACTGCGGAAAGGGAATGCTATTTGCGGGACCAGTCTATACGAAGGCAAACAGTGGAATCCCTTTACTAACAGTCTCTTCCACAAGGTTGTTAGTGACGTATACAGATCATGGTCACTTTAAAGAAGAAATGTTGCCATTTCTAATCCTGGAAGGTGATTTCTTACCAAAACTTATTTTCATGAGTTTAAACGGGACATAAAGAAGCAATATTTGATGTAAAAGTCTACATATATATAATATATATATATATATATATATATATTATACATACACACATATACACACACACACACACACACACACACACACACACATATTATATAATATGTGTGTGTGTGTGTGTATATGTGTGTATGTATAATATATATATATATATATATATATATATATAATATATATATATATATATATATATATATATATATTATACATACACACATATATACACACACACACACACATATTATATAATATGTGTGTGTGTGTGTGTGTGTGTGTATATGTGTGTATGTATAATATATATATATATATATATATATATATATATATATATATATATATATTATATTTATTTTAAATATGTCCTCATATTAATGAGGACATATTTAAAATATACATACACACACACAAAATATATATATCTGTATAAATGAGAACACTCAACTTGGTTAAAGTATTTATTTATTTGACAAAATTATTTGGGAAAAAAGGCAAACTACAACTACAGGTTTTATTTTACTATGCAAAAAATAATAATAATAATAAATAAAAAATGCATAGAAAAACAAAAATCTCACATTGTCTACAACATAAAGAGTTAATATAAAAATATTCATAATTTCTTTGCATGACAGCCTATCCAAAAATGAGGTCCGTACAATTTGGCATGTTGTCATTGCGTTATCAACAAATTATGTATAACAAATTTTTAATAATATTTTAATAAAGGGTGAAGATGTCAATTTTCCTAGGCCAGACATCACTTTTGGCCATGACTATATATTTTATTTTATATGTATGAAAAATGTATTATTGTAATAAATGTAATTATATATAATTATACATGGGCTACAGTAATCAATATATATATATATATATATATGAGGGCCCGATACCAAGCTCATGTATTTGTACTCGTACTCGTAAAAATACCCCCGATACCAAAGACCGATACCTCACGTGACGTAACTGACAGAATTTCCCGTGCACAGAGACACCGGCGGCAGCAGCAGAAACAGTGTCAGCCTCAGGAGTGTGGAAATACTTCAAAATTAATGATGACAACCCACACTTTGCGAACTGCATGCTTTCAATCACAATTCGTTATCGATTAGTGAAGGCGGGATAGGCGGAATCGCGCTGAATGACACAGACCAGAAGCGCGCTCTCTCTCTCTCCCTCTCTCCCTCTCTCTCTCTCTCGCGCGCGCAATCGCAGTTCTCTCAGACAGCGCGCGATCAGTTCTCCTCGCGCCTGAATGGTCAAATGCGCACACAGTTGTCAAAATATCCATCGTGTGGAGTATCTCTCGTAAATACAGTTGGTTATGGCTTAAGTGGGTGAAAACAGGATATGTTAAACAGGTGGGTGAAAACAGGATATGTTTATATATATATATATATATATATATAATATTACATCCATGGATTCGGTCTTATAGGGACAGTAGCCTATTAATGTTAATAAAACAACAAGATGTTAAATAAATGTATACATGGTAAATAAGCATACTGTATCTGAAAAACAAGTTTATTTAATTTGTATCTCTATAGTATTTGTTGTAATTTGTTTGTAAATTTCTTTTTATATAACAATTATATATATTGGTAATTATGCCCTTTGAAGGTTATTGGACACTGTGAAATTTTTATTTAAGTTTGTGACAAGCACATAAAAATTATTACTTTTTTCATCGGAGTAATAATAAAGAAGCTGTTTTACATTCATTAGTATCACTGTGTTGTGCTTGGAAAACTGCCACATCACCAAAAAAAAAAAAAAGAAAAAAAGAAAGAAATTAATACATGTATAGGCGTCGGCATCAGTATCGGTATTGGCGAGTACCAGAAAAAAAAATATTGGTACTTGTACTCTGTCCTTAAAAAATGGTATCGGTGCATCCCTAATATATATATATATATATATATATATATATATATATATATATATATATATATATATATATATATATGTATATATATTTTATATATATATAATACACACACACACACACACACACACACACACACTCATAAACTGAAATTTATGAAACTTCTTTCTGAAACTATTTCACTATTTAGTTGTTTATTTTATTTATCCTTAATATTGCAATTCCGGTTGGTGACGATAGTGGCACAGGACAGATAAGTAGGAAGGTTGCCTAAGCACAGCGTTGTACCAGGTCATCCCTACAGTGCATAATCCTCTGCCATCTGAAAGCGTGCTGACTGCTGCGCCCAGACGCACAGGATTAGGGTGTCCTGGTCACCATCTGTCTGGAGCTGAGGAGCGAACAGGCCTGGATCAATGGGGAGGTCCTGCTAATAGCCAGATTTACGGCTGGGCTCGGTCTTGGAAAGCAATACTCCTGGAAGTCTTTGATTATGATAGGGAGTGATATTGTGTGTGCGCCTCACCACCTGTCTCTGTTTTATCCCACTCACCAGATGGAGCAAGACTACAACTGTCCTTATGTACTGGCCACAACATTTGATCTGCCTCGTCTTGAACGCTTGTACACACACACACACACACACACACACGTTTGTTTTTGTGAATTGTGGGGACATTCCATAGGCGTAATGGTTTTTATACTGTACAAACCGTATTTTCTATCCCCCTACACTACCCCTACCCCTAAACCTACCCATCACAGAAATTCTCAAAAAAACTCATTCTGTATGATTTTTAAGCCTTTTGAAAAATGGGGACATGGGGTAATGTCCTCATAAGTCACCCTCTCCTTGTAATACCTATGCCATACCCATGTCATTACACAGATTTGTGTCCTGATATGTCACAAAAACACGCGCACACACACACACACACACACACACACACATATATCTATCTTTGTGAGGACATTCATTGACACATTGCAATCTCTAGCTCCCTACCCATCACAACTAAGTGTCAAACCCAAACCCTTATCCTAAACCTACCCTTAACCTAATTATAACCTTATACCTAAAACCAAGCCTTGACCCTCAAACTGGCCTTTAAAGGGGTCTCAGAAAGGCCAAAATGCCCTCACTTTACTCTCTTTGTCCTCACTCCTATGGTCTAAAACTCAAACCGGTCCTCACAAAGACACACATGCATACACACATACACACAGAGAGAGAGAGAGAGAGAGACGTACACAAAAATGTCCACGTGCAGAACAGTTGTGAAACCTGAGAGACCATAACACAAGCTGTTTAAGATCTGGTTATCTTTAGCCTCTGCCATACTACAGCTTGAATGAGTTTTTTTCCCCCAATCAGACTTGATGCTGTTCATAGTAATGCTGACTCAAGTATTTAATCAGCACACTAGAACCTGTTGAACCTGTCTTTTAACTGGAATGCTAGTTAGTAATGCTGGCTGCTCTTTACGTTTAGGAGTTTGTGAAAACCTTAAGTATTAAACCTTATGTACTGTAACCTGTCTCATATATATATATATACATTAGTAGGGGTGGGAATCTTTAGGCACCTCACGATCCGATCCGATTCCGATTCTGGGAGTCACGATCCGATTCCAAAACGAATCTTGATCCACCTTTTTTTTTATTTTTTATTTTTTTATTAATTAATTAGTTTAATTAATTAGTTTAAATAAAATAAAAAATAAACTTTTTTTATTTTTTATTTTATTTAATACATAGTCTATGTAATTATAAGTACTTTTTAAATAATTACTAGTTTAAAAAAATAATTGATAAAATTGTATGTTAAGATTTTTAAATACAGGCTATAAACAGCTTCAAAACAAAAGCAAGTAGTCTAATAAAGAGGAACAACGAAACATTACAAGCAATAAACAAAGAGTGCTTTCAGTATTTAAGAGTATCTGAACGTTTTCCATTCAAAAGCTGTGAGGGATTTTTCTCTTTCTCAGCTTTACCGTTGTTTGATTATTACTGATGTCATCATAGACAGCGGAAGAATAAGCTGCATTCACAATAATGCACCGATCTCTTTTGAAATATAAGATGTTTTTGTCCTGTCTGTTTAATCCCTTAAGACATCTAACTGACTGTGTTTACATTAATTTCGCGTCATAAAAGCATTTTGAGATGCAAGTAGGCTACATTTAAACACTTAAACGGAGTCGCACACAGCCACTTGCGCGAGCGCCCTTCACAAAGCGCACGTGGAAATTGAAAGCAGCCTTCTGTCAGTGAGTTTCATATTTATAAAATATAAGCCCACAGCACTCCAAACAACATAAACGATGCCTTCGTAGAGCATTTGTAAGCAAAATAGGCCTACCGGCGGGCGAGGACGCAAGCTGCAAGCGCGTTTCTCTCACAGCGCATATCCTGTGCAATGATGAACCACGCGGATGTCCGAGCAATGGGCGCGCATGTAATTCGCTCTAGCTTTTCCGAACTGTATGAATGATTATTTTATAGAAGGTTCGAGTGGTGTGTGTATGAGAGGAAATAGAAACAAGCACATTACGGTTGTTTCTGACGGTGCGTGTCCACTGGCGCGGAGCGAGCGTATTCAGTTCATTCCTATTGACGTTGAGCATCTTCAGGCTCGCGAGAGTGAAGCTCAACTTCCATATGAATGAATTGAAAACGCTCGCTCTGCTCCGAGCCGGTGGACACGCACCAGAAGCACACGCAGCGCCATCTTACAACTGCGGTTAAAAATAAGCTCAGAATTTCAGAATCGATCCAGAATCGTTGAAAAGAGAATCGCGATGCATCGATTTTTTTCTCCCACCACTAATATATATATATATATAGTTCTATTTTTTTTTCTGTTCTATTCTACAATTTCTGCCTGGTGGACAACAAAATGGGTGAAAATGATTTCTTTATAATGAAGAAGGGTCTCTGTGAAGGGTCTAAAATTCTTCTTACATGCTGTTTTCTTATATTCAAACTTAAGAGTTAAGAATATTTTGTATTTCTTAAGATTTTTTTTCAAACGTAAGAATTTAAATTCCTGAATAAAAAAAATAAATGTTTATATCGTAAATAACCCTTTAAACTTAGGATAATCATCAACTTGTCTTAAATCCCCAGAGATAAGATTTTTAATGAATGTTTATTTTTATTAATTAATTAATTTATTTTAAAATATTAATCATTCCCACATAACACTACAAACTAATATTACTAGTGATGTGCATGAATTCGGCAAGAACCACCAATCAGATAACACTAAAGCCTTTAAATTTCTGATTAAGAAAAAAATGAGATACATGTTCTTTAGAAAATATTTGAAAATTTAAGAATTTTACTTAGGAACATCCTTGTGAACTTCTTAGAATCTGTCTAAAGAAATGTTGTAACTTCTTAAGAAGATTTTAGTGAATCTGGCCCCAGAATATAATAGAATAAACACACAGAACACCTAAGAAAAGCGCATTGCAACACTCCCAAGTGTTATTCTGTTATACCCCATACCCAACTATTGGTGAGTTTTGTCTAAGAAAGTACCACTTCAAAAACATGTACAAATCAATTTTATAAGTTGTTGCTCTATTGCAGTATTTTAAAGTACTTGACAGCAAGCTTCGAATATTGTCTAATTATTTTAGATATGTGTAGTTTGCTTTTTTAGATTAACAAGCTGCTACCAAAATGTTAAGTTGCTCTATCATGGACTATGATATGGAGAACTTCATTATAGAGGGTTTTGGTGGCCTAACATCAGTGGAGTGTGTAGTCATTTGTTCAGTTCATGCACTGCTACACTAGACTTGGCTTATTTGATTCCCTGCTAGGTGAGATAATGAGCTGGATCAGCTTTTTCCGGGCTGCACGGAGCACACGATGGCACGTGTGGGCCCTTCCAAGTGTCACAACAGCCAATGCACATGTAAGAGGCATGAGGATTGCTTGTTTACATGTTTCGTATCTCTTGGTTCATGTAAACTTCCTCGTTGCAGAGCTGTTCTCATGAAGTTTGTCAAGTTTGTATGTTTGAAATACTACAATGACTTTCACATTCTGTAGAAATTTCAGTTTAGCTCTAGGCTTAAACTGTGCAGTGATGGATCTACTGTAAATAGCAGGGCTGGGTAAACAATATCGATTTCTCGATTTTAATCGATTCTCATTTTTACGAACCGATATCGATTCTTAAATCCCAAGAATCGATTAGTCTAGTCTGTTTTCAGTTGATGAATGAACAGAACATGTAGTGCGCCTCCCATCCAATAAATCGCAATAATCTTTGTGCTTTGTTACTTTTGATATGAAGCAAAGTCTCAGATTTCAATGACGTCCATCTTATTATGAGATCCAAAAAATAAATACCGTTTTGGCACTGTTTAATGTGGCGTGACAGATCGCTTTAGCGCCTCAGTTAAAAGAGAAGCGGCAGCACGGAGCGCATGTGAACATCCTCTCCTCCGCTTTAATACCAGTTACAGCGCGAAATAAACATGAATAAACATCTGAAGGTATGTTAAAATATACAGTACAACTTACCGAAATCCGTATCATGTCTCGTGTAATAGCTCAATCAGTGTTTCAACCGCGGAAAGACGTCAATAAAACAGCTTGTAAACAATGTCGCGTAACGTCACATTTACCTCAGAAAAACATATTCAGTGACCATAAACTCATTAGTCAGCCAGAAAAATTAACTATAGAGAGCAGCATTCTGATAAATATAGCTATGCACGGTTACATATTCATTATAATGTTCTTCAATATTTAATGCATGTTTGAATAAATCTGTTATGACAGCCACGATTTAAATGTTTATATTTATATAAAAAAAACAAAAAAAAAAAAACGAATGGGAGTAGAAATATAATTATGTAATTCTAAACTTTATTTATTATAAAAAAAACAATTGAGTTTAATTTAAGTGTTTGTATATAAAGAAGTTAATTTTAACCTTCAATATTATAGTAAAGTAGTACCAACTGACTCCCATGTGTATTTTACAGCATTAGTTGAGAGATTTTTTTTCCTCTAGAAAATTTGCCATGTACTGTAACTGATATACTACATCCAAAATAATCGATATCGAAATAAATCGAATCGAAATCGTAATCGAATCAGATCGCAAGCATGTGAATAGAAATCGAATCGAATTGTGAAAATTGTGTCAATACCCAGCCCTAGTAAATAGTGTGGTGAGACATGAACATGTTGTGTATAGAGTAACATGAATCTTCTCATTGGCTCTGTGTGGTGAATAGTCACATTTGAGTAGATAACCGAGAGTTTGGGCATTCTGCCCTCATTTCTCCTCTAGCTTTGCTCACCGGATAGAAACTGCATTATTATCCTAGTTCAACCCTACAATGATTTTCCCAATGCAGGCTCTTGGGAGGAGATCTGGAGGAGAGTCTGTGTTGAAATGTGTGCCAGAGGGAACATGCATCTCTTATTACAATAAAAAAAAAAAAAAAAAAAAAAAAATTGGCACACAAATATTGTTTTCGTTTCAGTTGTTGATTCTGGTGGTGAAAATGTATCTAGATGCTCATTGAGTAAAATGTGATTCCTTTCAAAGATCTAGATTGATTGTGATTGTTTTCTGGTTAAAGTACAGATTTAACAAATTTTGACTGAGTGAACAATGGATTAATGTTTTTGTTGTAACTAAAACTAAACTAGGTGGTCATTGATATAAAGCTGAAATAAAGTTGAAATAAAGCTGAATTAAAGTTAAAATAAAATATAAATATAAGTGTGAAAAACTTTATAAATGTTTATAAAATAAATGTATAAATGTTGCCTTAACAGCTAAATTAAGTATTAAAACTAAAACAGAAATGAAAAATAAATTAAAACTAAATAAAAATATTTAAAAAAAATAATATATAAAAAATGACAAAAGCACATAAAACTACTTAAACTAAAATGAAAATTTAAAAATAAATCAATTCAAAATATTAATAAATACTATAATAGTATATAAATAATACAAAATAGCACTGATGGTTCAATACAAGTTTTCCTTATACCGACTCAAACAATGATGTTTATCCTACATCGTCTCTTAACATAAGCACTGAATTATTTTTAGAGTTTCCCTTCTGATATCTGTAAAAACAGGCTGTGCTTTGGGTGCTTTTGTGGTTTATTTTTTAAAACAGAATTGTCTCAAGACTTTATTAGGCACAATTCAGTGCCTTGGTGGTGTGTTAGCTGATTAAATTTGATGTTCTCTTGTTAAGGTTCATTTGCTGGCTCGACTTAGTGTAACCTTGTTTTCCAATACAAGTGTTGTGGAAAAACACCATCCTGCTCGCCCTCTTGAAAAGAGTCTTGGAAGAAGTGGCATTTAAGGCAGCTAAATATAAAATTGACCTCAATATAACACAAAAATTCATAGCGTGCAGCAAACTAGTACATCAAAATAGTTCAGACTTTCCATCCATTAAAAAGATTAAGAAATGATGTAAAAATGTAGTGTTCAAAAACATTTACTCATGCTAATTTATACAATTCAAAAATGTATTACTGTATATAGAAATGAACATTAAACGTGATTAATAAAAAGTAATGCTGTTAAAGCACTTCCTTTGAAGTGCTCTTTACAGCAACCTGGTACTTTCTAAACAATTATGTTTCCCAGCAAGCTGATAAAACCTGTGCAGAAGCAGCCAATCGACTGTTTTGGAAAACTTTAGCCAATATCGAGGTCAATGAAAGGTCTGAGTGTGGTTCATGAGTGAATGGTGTGTGGTCACATGTGTAAATACAAGGTCAGGCATATTTGCTGATTGTGCACTGATTCATATCAGCTTATCTTTGTAATGGGATGAGCCGTAGACTCTTACAACAGGCTTGCATAGTCATTGATCTGAGCCCTGTCAATCCCATCAGCAGTTTGGCTTATATATAGTGTAGGAGATCCATTAATGGTATTACTTGCCAACAATGAAGGTCCGCTCCTCCTCTTGTTTGCCTGCTTCTGGCATCAGTGGTTTATGGAGACATGAGTAATGTGCTATTGAAGCATGAGCTCATCTGTTCTGTCCCTCTCTTCTTAGACGTGCTCGTAAAGCACAGAGCTGGACGACAGGGAGGCTTTGACTTGACGGATTCCAAACGCAGCTCTTCTTGTGGTTGAGGGAGAGCGCTTGTGTGGCTTTGTCTCGCTCATCTCTGCTACTGACATCAAAAGAAAGACTCTAGCAGTGCATTTGGATCTCTCTTTGTGTGTGTGTGTGTGTGTGTGTGTGTGGTTTTTAAATTGACCTATAGAGCTGGACCTCAGCCAGGGAAGAGACCTTTACTCCGAAGATGTAGTTTCGCCACAGCAGACGTTTGATTATCTATGTAAAGCCTGGAGCGCTTTGCACATTAGTTTATTCTGTCTAAGAATCCCCCACTTCCTGAGCAACATGTGAAACTGTCAGCTGATGTTTAGCGGAGAATCTGAAATTGTTGATGCCAACAAAGTTAATGAATGTAAAATAATGAAATTCAAGTGGAATTTCTGTTGGTAAGAACCCCTGTGATATGACTTTGACTTTGACAAAACAAAGCGGAATATAGGTGTGATTTAGGATATCCTGTTTACGTTCTAAGTATCTCAAATAAAACACTTGAATATCTGTCTTGTTTAATGTCATGAGCCTTAAAAATGTGTGTACCCTCCATTGTGAGTATAAATTCTAATATATATAAAAATATGAAGATTTAATAAATGTATATATAATTATTTATGTATGCTATATAAAAATTATATATATTATAATCTGACATTATTACATTTTATATAATTTATTATTCATTTTTCTTTTTTTATTGCAGTTAGTGTATCTGAAGGAGGTTGTCTCATGTGGAAATGCGTGGCAGGGTGTTTTTATTTTTATGAAAACTGGTTTAAGCACTTAATGTCTCTGTATCAGCATTTTACCTTTAGTATAGGGACTTCAGCGTTTTATTTATTTAGTTATTTATTTGTGAGAAAATGTGTGTCTTTGCAGTTTTGTACTTGTTATTCTGTACTACAGACCTGCAAATGGCTAGCACATACTTCATGAAAGTGTTCTATTCCCCAAATATTAGGGATTCTGCAGTGGTCATTGACGTATTTCCTCTGTGTTCTGTTTGTCTCAATGCCTTCCTTTTCTGTCTGCAATACAGCAGGTCATTTCCCCCACCTGGCATTGTCTCAGTTTTTATAGGACCAACTCTACTGTACTCCTATTTAAAAGTTTGCAAAAGGCTTGTGTTTGTTTTTTATTCTTTGAAAAGGATTGTCCCTGTATTTGGGAGAAGAAAGACACACAGGACTAGCTCAACAACCAACACAAAACCCCAAAAAGCACACTAAATACTGTACTAAGTACCAGTACACTTACATATCAGATGGCCCATATGCTGATTGGCTTCATCCCTCTGTCTCCTCTCCACCAATAAGCTGGTGTGTGGTGGGCGTTCTGGCGCAATATGGCTGCCGTCGCATCATCCAGGTGGATGCTGCACATTGGTGGTGGTTGAGGAGATTCCCCCTTCCAAATGTAAAGCGCTTTGAGTACCCAGAAAAGCGCTATATAAATGTAAGGAATTATTATTATTATTATTATTATTATTATTATTATTATGGTAATACCATGGAACTTTGATACATATAATACTCCTACTGAATGTTTAACAGAAACATATACCATGATATTTACAATACATAGAACTCCAAGGTACTTCAAATAAAACTGCTCTGACTAAGTTAACAGACAGATATGATGCTATGATTGTTACACTCTGGCTTGTAAAATCAGATGTAATGTTTAAATTAGTCTGATTTGTGCACTCATGCAGGTTTTTTTCTCATTCTGAATTTAGGTAGTAGAAAACACTACTCTGATTTATGTAGTGAAAATGCTTGTGGCTTAGTGGTCAAAGATCTGAGCTGCTAACCCAAAGGTTGTCATTGAGTAAGACTCAAGTGAATGTCAGTCACCATAGTAAAATGTTCAATATGTTGTTTTGGATTGGAAAGTGTACTTTAATGACTATTTGACCCTTTCTTTTTGTTGTTTTATAGGTGTGTAGTGGTGCTACTGAACCCTAAGAAAAACAAACAACATCATATCCTCAATAGCTCCAGGTGAGACTTTCATACTTCTGTAACCAAGCACAACATGGATAAATGTCACCTTCTATGGTTCGTTAGCTCCTCTAGTGTACTAGTACATTCATTCTGGCGATGTCTATCAAAGTATAAAAAAGTGCTTAAAGGGCCGGTTCACACAGAACCGCAAAAACGGCAAGATGCAGGTCGGTAGAAAGAAAAAAAGGACTAGAGACACCGTTTTTAAAAGTTGATCTTCTTTTAACTTGAGCGTCACATTTTTAGAATGTCGCGTAATGCGCGAGACGCTGCAAAAGACATGAGCGCAATGGTTAAAGACATCTGTCTAGCGCCTGTTTACTTTGAAAAACAAAAACAATGGAAAAGTAGTGCAGTGGAATGGAAAAACATGTTCTTTGTGTTTTCTTTTCCTATTGTGACGAATATCCAAGTGAAATGGCATCTCGAACGAGAAAAAATGTAGGGAAGCACTTGATTTTGTCCATGGAGAATTGATTGGATGGTTGTGGTTTGCTATTGGTCGATCTCATGTGCATGACAGGTTGCCCCGCCCTCGCACCATTAAACACTTCATCAGAGAAGAGAAGAGGTGTCGCTGCAATAGGAAGAAGTTATTTTGATTAAAGATTTTGAAAACAATAATGATGTGCATTGATAAATAATTTATAATAAATACTGCAATATTCCATAAAAAATGGCAGTTGTCCATTTTGATTTCATGGTAAAATAATGAACACAACAACCAAACAGATAGTCTTGTCCCAGACTCTTTGCTCATGGTTGAGCAAATGTTGTAGTGTCTGGCTGGTCGGGCTGCTCAGACATATAATAAGCAATAGGTGAACAGACAGAGAGGAAGTCTCTGAACTAGCAGGATACATGCACTTTAACATTGTCTTAAATACTTCCGTCCACTCTCTCATTTCACAGGAAGACCATCACTACGCTCTCCTTCTCTCCTGATGGCAAATATGTGGTCACAGGCGAGGTGAGTATTCAGTTCCTAAATATATCTGTGCTTTGTGGTTACATCACATGATCTAGTAGGAAGTCAGGAGCTCTATCATACGTAGATAAAGCTGATGTAGCCGGTCTGTATGAAAATAAAGTTCTGTATCTTGCACCTTTAGGCCTGTGAAGTGTACAGTGTGCTGCAATCGCAGTGACTAACTATCAGTGTCATTTGTCTGTTGTCACAGTGGAGTCAAGTACAGACAAATGTGATGACTGTTGCTTCCCTTCCGCAATTCTGCAGCACTAACGTTTGGATTAGGAGGGATTTGTTGTCTTGCCTGGAATATATAAATGCAAGATATGTTAAGCTTGAAATGAAACACAGACACAAAGTATTGCAACTGCAAAAAAAAGCACAACGTAACATAAAAATAACAGTATTTAGAAAAAGTATTAAAAGTACTTTATTTGGTTTAAAGACAACATGAAATGTAATTGGCAACACATTTAACATCTGTAATCTAGCATATTAATAAGTTAAACAGAATATTAGAAGAAATAAATGTAGATGTATTATATTCTGTCCTTGATTTTGATTGGTCAATAGCTGTGTTTTATTCAAGATAAAACACGGCTATGACCGCTTCACCCAATGGTTCTGTGTATCACTACACAACACCCTTAGCAACCACTCTTAGCAACGTAAACTGAATTGAAGCTTATTGTATTATGTAGAACTAGAAGAGTATTGTGAGAAAGAGATCGATTGAGCGAGTTTATTACCTGCATTCAGATTTAGCATTTTCCTTCAGGTCAGTCCTATGTTCATAATAAAAAATCTGTTTAAATGTCCGATGTATTATCTTGTCCTTTTAACAGTTAAGGGGTTATCCCGTGACTGGCGGCGCTAGTCAAAGCATTTGTTAGTTGTGTCTTGTTCCGTGTTCACAACAATTCAATATAAGGATGTAAAAGTCTTCGCTACTGACTGACACACTCATAAAGACAGTATTTGCTGCCATCTAATGGCGTAATAATGTAACTTCTGTTGCCGTTCACGGTCAGGGACTGTTTTTTCCGGCGGAAGGAAGGCTTTTAGTGAAAGTTTACTACATGAAAGTTGCACTGATACATATTTTTGGCTTTAATATTTGTATTGTGTGGTAACCGTTTTATAAAAGCAATAAGGTGCTTGAGGCTAGTGCTGTATCGTGAATAAGTCACGGCTAAAGGGTCGCTTCACGTCGTGCCTAACAACGTGTATACAATGTATACTACTTTAGCCACTATGAAAACATTTTTTTTTCCCTAATGAGGATCCGTCTTCATTTCCTGACTTACTTTCTTCTGTGTAACACAAAAGAAGATATTTTGAGGAACATTAGTACCCAAACAATATTGGTGACCTTGGACTTCTATTGTATGGACAAAAAAAAACATATATTCTTCCAAAAATCTTCTTCTGTTATGTTCCACAAAAAAAAAAAAAAAAAAGTCAAGAAATGACATGAAGGTGATTAAATTATGACACAATTTTAATTTTTGGGTGAACTATCCCTCAAGAATAATGTGCGTTGATGAAGTGTCCATAGTTTTGCTCAGCTGGTATGACACTAATGAATGGAAACAGTAGTGTGAACGCTGACCAGAGCTGTTTGGACTTTGTTTGCAAGGCTGAACATGAACACATATCCTGTCTGCTTCTCTAATCCACTAAATCATGTGGACGGGTGATTTGTTTGTGTAGTTGTACATTTGTGTGTGTGTGTGTGTGTGTATGAGAGTGCAAAAAAAGTAATCCTTTCCGTTTGAGAGGAGTTTCTTACTCCAGCATGTGAAAGTGATGTGAGTTTGTGCTTACCGGCTGCCATGGCAACAGGCGGCACCGTGCCAACCTGCACACAGACTGTGTCTGCTGTCATAAAAAGGTGAAAGCGAGAGCGCCAAGAAAGGGCAAAGAAAAGAGCGTGTAAAGAGGAAGAGAAAGAAAGTGTGCCTGAAGCAAGAGACAGAAACACTTTGGAATCAGCGTGTCTGCTAACTGTGGTTTGACCTCTGACCCCCACATTCTCACTCTGAAGCTCCAACAGTACTGAATGTTGATCAGACGTTGATGGACAGTCGTGTATTAAAGCAGGATGTTGTGTAAGGTTAATCAGAATGGCTCTTCGTTTATTCCTCCTTGTTTGCGTTGCATGATCTGTCTTGATCGGAGTTGTGTAACGTGGGATTGAACTAACCTGTCTCGACATCTCTGTTAGCGAGTTCTTACTGTGTTGCACGAACAAGCATCGCACAAAATGAAAAGGTGCTCTCGAATGCATGTTTGCAATACATCAAAATAAAATTCCAAGGTTCCCAGTCATAGAAAACAGGGAGTGGTGTTTTTTCAGGCCTGGAAAAGTCAAGGAAATTCTCCTCACCAAGGCTGCATTTATTTGATCAAAAAATACTGTAAACACAGTAATATTGTGAAATGTTATTACAATTTAAAGTAACTGTTTTCTGTTTTAAAAGATTCTAAAATGTAATTTATTCCTGTGATGCAAAGCTGAATTTTCAGCATCATTACTCCAGTCTTCAGTGGCACATGATCCTTCAGAAATCATTCTAAAATTGTGATTTGCTTAACATTTTTGTGGAAACCATGCTACATTTTTTTTCAGGATTCTTTTAGTAGAAAGTTTAAAAGAACAACATTTATTTGAAACGGTAATCTTTTTGTAACAGTATAAATGTCTTTACTGTCACTTTTGATCAATTTAATGCATTTCTTTAAAAAAATCTTACTAATCCCAAAATTTTGAAAGGCATTCTAATATAAATTTTTTTTGTAGTTCTTCATCTGGTATATATTGCTCTTGTATTGAAGGGTTAGTTAACCCAAAAATGAAAATTCTGTCATTAATTACTCACCCTCATGTCGTTCCACACCCATAAGACCTTCGTTCATCTTTGGAACACAAATTAAGATATTTTTGATGAAATCCGATGGCTCAGTGAGGCCTGCATTGACAGCAAGTTAATTTGCACTTTCAAATAGAAAGGTACTAAAGTTATATTTAAAACAGTTCATGTGACTACAGTGGTTCAACCTTAATGTTATGAAGCGATGAGAATACTTTTTGTGCGCCAAAAAAACTAAATAATGACTTTATTCAACAATATCTAGTGATGGTTGATTTCAAAACACTGCTTTTGAACATGAACTGTTTTAAATATGTCTTTAGTAGCTTTCTGGGCGTTTGAAAGTGTAAATTAACTTGCTGTCAATGCAAGCCTCACTGAGCCATCGGATTTTATCAAAAATAACTTAATTTGTGTTCCGAAGATGAACGAAGGTCTTACGGGTGTGGAACGACATGAGGGTGAGTAATTAATGACAGAATTTTCATTTTTGGGTGAACTAACCCTTTAAGTTTGTGTAGAGTTGCTGACAACTCTCATAAATTATAATCTCTCTCTCTCTCTCTCTCTCTCTCTCTCTCTCTCTCTCTCTCTCTCTCTCTCTCTCTCTTTCTAGAGCGGTCATATGCCAGCAGTGCGTGTCTGGGATGTGGCGGAGAGGACACAGGTGGCGGAATTGCAGGAACATAAATACGGCGTGGCATGTGTGGCTTTCTCCCCCAATAGTAAATATATCGTCAGCGTGGGTTACCAGCATGACATGATCGTCAACGTCTGGGCCTGGAAGGTGACTAACAATATTTATACAGTCATAAAACACTCAAGATGGCTTTTATTTAGTTCATATCTGTTGTTTGGATAACTAGATTTGCTTTTCCTGAAGGTTAAAGAATAGTATTAATGTAGTTCCACCTTGCAAACTCTGATTTCCCCTTATGATTGTTGCACTTTAATCAACCAATTACCTAAAAAAAAAAAGAATAGAAAATTCATAAATCATAGCATAAAATTTGTCATAAATTGAATATTTGTCTTTTTGTCTTTCAGAAAAATGTTGTGGTTGCCGCCAACAAGGTGTCCAGTAAAGTGATGGCTGTGTCTTTCTCAGATGACAGCTCGTACTTTGTTACAGCCGGGAACAGACATGTGAAGTTCTGGTACTTTGACCACACCAAGTCGTCCAAGGTACGTCTCTAACCTGGCAGATGACAGCTAGCCTTATCTCTGCCAAATACAGTAGTTACAGTAGCTCTTTCTGCCTGGCGTTCTTGCTCAAAGTCTCACATAGACGTCACCACAGACACCAAACCTGACCTGAACTGAAAATGTCACATAAACTCCCAGTTCATACAGTACTAAATATCGGCTAGATCTTAGATGATTGTCTCATAAATGTCATCTCTCTCAGGTGAACGCCACAGTACCGTTATCAGGCCGCTCTGGTCTTCTTGGAGAGCTGCGGAATAATTTCTTCAGCGATGTGGCCTGTGGAAAGGGCCGGAAGGCGAGCAGTACCTTCTGTATCACTTCCTCTGGGCTGCTCTGTGAGTTCAATGACAAAAGAATGCTGGACAAGTGGGTGGAGCTCAGGGTGAGTGATGAGGATGCTGATTGGTTAACTTTGTAGTCAGTATGTGCAATACAGCTCAATAGTTTGGTTCAAAAACTAAAAAATAAAATCTTTTTAAAAGAGTTGTGTTTTTTTTTTTACCAATTTTATCTCTAACTTTATTTGAAATAAATAAATTCACATTATTTAAGTCAGCATGAAACTGAAGCTGCAGTAGTCTTTTCTTCCCTATTGTGACATATTTTTGATTGAAATGGCTTCTGGAATGAGAATTTTTTTAATTCTTAATGAACTTTTGTTTTTTCCGCGTTAAGCTGTTTTCTTTCTCTGATATCAAGGCCCTTGTGTACACAGGGTGTTTCTAAGCTCTCTGTTGTTAAGCGAGAGTGTGTTAATTAACAATTTTGCTGCTGTTGTCGTCTAATATTAGTCTGTTCTGCTTCTCCTCTCACACTGTCCAGAAAAATGACAGTTTCGCAGTAAGTTTCACATCAGGGCTGCGGGTTCAGCTGTCACATCTCATTGTAAAACTCATTGAACGACATGTCACAGTGCTGCTGTCAGTCATGCTCACCTGTACATTGGATGTTTGACGCCATTGCCTTCACTTGCCACTTATCACTCTAATCTCAGACAAAGCATTTCAAGCATTTCAAAGCATTATGTATGACCAGGCCCACACAGAATCACCGCCCACAAAACACTTGTTGAATTTTACGTACCCATCATTTGCTATATTCACTGCATATTTTGTGTGTGTTTAATTATTATAATTATTATTTAATATTTTTTTATATTGATTTCAGTATACAGTAGTGGCCAAAAGTGATCTACGGAGGGGATATTTGTTTTTAATGACCCTACAAGTTCGATTAAACCATAAAAATATGATGGTTCAATATCAATATATGAAAATATTTTTAAAATATTTTAAATATGAGGATAAATGAAAGACTAAACTTGGTTAAAATATTTATCTGACAAAATCATTTACAGCTACAGGTTTTAATTTACTATGCAAAAAAAAAAAAAAAAAAGTGTAGAAAAACAAAAAGCTCACATGAAAAGCAGACATTGACTACAACATAATCCATTATTAATATTTTGTTGGCTCTCTCTCGCTCTTGCATGTGTTCATAATTTCTTTGTTTGAAAGCCTCAAGCCTGACCAAAAATTATGTCCGCACAATTTTACATGTTTCATTGTGTTATCACAAATAAAACAATTGATTCCAAGCACAACTACACAATATGCTTACAAAATATTTAACAATTTTTAATAATACTTGAATACAGGGTGAAGATGTTACTCTTCCTAAGCCGGACATCACTTTTGGCCTCTACTGTATTTTTTTTATTTTTCATATTGTGTTGTATCATTATTAATTGTTAGAATTATGTATTTACGGTAATTATTTTAATTAATTATTAGTCATTAGTATTAATTATTTAACTGTATTTTGAAAGAGTACTGAATAATATTTATATTCTTTTACAGTATATGATTTACTATAAATCACCCAAGATATTAATATACAGTCAAACCAATAATTATTCAGACATTTTTGATATTTTTGATATATTTTTACTAGTGGGTGCAGGACACTATAATTCATTTGTGTAAGTGAGGATAGCAAAATAAACTGTGACATATTATACCCAAAAATTCTTCATAAAGTGGACAACCAGTAAAATTGATAAAAATTTGGAATCAAAAATTATTCAGACACTTTGACCTGACCATGTTTTGCTTAAGTGTTATCTGACATAATTAAGATTATTTTTATTATTTTTAAGATCTTGTCATATTTTATTATCATTTTTTAAACTATAGTGAATAAACTATATTAATGAATGAAATGTTCAAGGTGTCTGAATAAATTTTGGTTTGACTGTACCAACTTTCCATTGTTTTAATTTACTTAATTCTATTACTCTGCCTTAAAATGAAACCACATAAGATAAATTAGTAATGTCTATTGAAAAAAGGTCTGTTGTATCTCATGAAAGAGAAGAAAAGGCAAATTGGTATTTCAGAAGACCTTCAGAAAACCATGAGAACTAGGCAATCATGTTGTGAATGTGAACACATGATTTAGAGCTGATATGAGATCGATTTGATTCCTCTCAAACTGTGAAAATGGGTCATGGCCGAGAGCAGGTGGGTGCTGCACAATTCTGCTTTTGTGGCGGCCCTTGTGCCCACTGCACAGGGAAACAAGAAAGAGTCAGAAGAGTGCCAGAAAGAAAGGGATACAGGGAGGATAATAGAGGATACAAAAACCTCTCTGTCTAGCAGTTTATCAACTACAAGACCCCGAGTTACAGCTTGATTATCTAAAAATGAACTTTGGTCTCTTGACGTAAAGCTTATTTAGCAAATACACTCCCCTGCCCATACCTTATCTCTGTAAATTAAATTATATGTCTGTGAAGGAGGCTTTTACAATCCCATATTAGATTTATCTCATCAGGAACATCTAACAGCTGATGGAAAAGCACACAAATGAGCTCTTATTTTCCAACTTCTAACCTTCTAGGACACTTATTTAATTTCATCTCTTTATGTCCGATGTTTCATAAAATTGTTATGTTTTATATCTCATCAGCTTTTATTTTGCGGTTTGCAGACTGTGCATTTCCATGCAATTATCAGTGGAACATAATGAGACATCTCAATTTAATGCACAGAGCTCTCATTTTTTCCCATGTTAAAATTCTCCAAACATACTTGGTGTAGCAACTTGGCCCACATGGCAAATATGCCTTTGGATAGTCACATCATTTCAGATTTGATAATTTCTGCAGATTTCTTCTTCCCCCACAATCAATACAAAAAATGTAGTAGTAATAATAATACATTTAAATATTTAAAAAAATAACTAAATAAATTTTTTGTGGGCCCAGTGATGACTTGCTTCACTGGGATTTCACTGTTATTCAAATCAATTTCCCCATTTCTCTCTCTCTCAGACTAGTATGGCCACATCTCTGTCTGTCAGTGAGGATCTGATCTTCTGTGGTTGTGCTGATGGTACCGTGAGAGCGTTCAGCCCCACTGACCTGCATTTTATCTGTACACTGCCTCACCCTCACAGCCTGGGCACAGACATCGCCACTGTTACTGAGGCCAGGTAAGATGAGCCACATTAGTGAGTAAATTTAAATAACTAAAAGTTAGTCTCATTTTATCAATATATTTGCACTACACTTGAAATACCATATACTGTATAATGTTATCAACATCTAATACCACTGACACCACCAAAATTCTATTTTGTGATTGCTCAGAATCAGGGATATAACTATGTAAAATCCCTTTGTCAAAAGTCAAACAGTAGGATGAATGTTTTCACTTGGAAATCTCCAGAGATTTTTCTACTGTGGATGAGCTGCTGTCTGGTGTGTAGCATCATACATATGCAAATACCCTGAAACCATCCTGAAATCTCAGTCTGCTTTAAGATTCAGAGTGGATTCATGTAGTCTAGATGATACAGCTTAGCCATTGACATCTGTTTAGCATTCCCTGCTTTCCCTCCAAACTGTCAAACACACAAGACCTCTTAGTCCACCGCTCATAAATATGCAGACACTGCTGCAAGGCTGAGACATGGCTGTTGACCTCTATTATATATTATATTGTTCAGGAAGACTGTTTTTAAGGCACTGAGATGAGTCTGTGTCTTTTTGAGTCTACTGTATATATATATCTATATTTTTAGACTACATTTTAGTAACAATTCTTATCACTTTTTTTCTGAGGTTTTGGTTTGATTTGTCTGTAAATGCAGGGCATGGTTTGTGTATGATCTTGATGGAAATGCTGGTCTTGTTTACATAGGTCATTTTACAAAACTGATGCGTCCCTCTTTAACATATGTGTAAATAATGACTTTAATCATGAACAAATGTACCATCAAAAAACTGACCCAAGCATTCCAGCAGACACACCACTCCCAGAATGCACACTGTCATTCTGTCTGTCTCTTTATAATTGGCAATAAATAGCAGTGGTCTAAGTGCGGGTTCTGCTTGGAAAAGTTTTCTCGTGACACTTCCAGAAGACCTTTTGTGACCTCGTGGTACAGCTGTCTTTACTGTCCCACTAATCCATCATGATGTCTCCACAGCCACCTCTTCGCCTACAAGGAAAACGTCCGCTATCCTGACGCGGTGGCCGTGTCCTATGACCCCACGAACCGCTGGCTGTCCTGCGTCTACAACGATCACAGTCTGTATGTGTGGGATGTACGTGATCTTCGTAAAGTGGGCAAGGTTTACTCAGCCCTCTACCATTCGGCATGCGTATGGAGCGTGGAGGTGAGGAATAAGATAAATTCATACAAGGCTGTGACCGAAAGCCAGTGCTGATCAGGTGATTAAAATTAAAATTAAAATTAAAATTAAAATTAAATTAAATAATCAAAAATATAAAATAAAATTAAATAATAAAAAATATAAAATTAAATTAAATAATCAAAAATATAAAATAAAATATAAAATAAAATAATCAAAAATATAAAATAAAATATATAATAAAATAAACAAAAATATAAAATAAAATATAAAATAATAATAAAAAAATAAAATATAAAATAAAATAATCAAAAATATAAAATAAAATATAAAATAAAATGATCAAAAATATAAAATATAAAATAAAATTATCAAAAATATAAAATATGAAATAAAATAATCAAAATATTAAATAAAAGATAAAATCAAAAATATTAAATAAAAGATAAAATCAAAAATATAAAGTACATTTAAAATAAAAATATAAAATATATTTTAAAATAAAAAATAAAATATAAAATAAAAATAAGATAAATGAAATATAAAATATAAAATGAATAAACTAATATATAAAATACAACATATAAGGTAAAATAATGAAATATAAAATAAATAAAATATAAAATACAAGTACAAAATAATATTAGTAACTATTAAATAATAATAGTTTTCAGTTTTGTAAAAACTATTCATATATAGGTGCAATTTATATTTACCTACAAAACTAATTTCAAGCATTTTAACTAGAAGAACTAGATCAAAAGGCTTTTATGATTATGAGAAAATTCAGTCAAGTGTATCCAGACTTCTGACTGGTGTGTATAGTAACATGTTTTTGTCTTTTTCCTCTGATTGTGTTGTGTGTTGACATTTTGGCTGCTGAAATAATGTGAGGCAGGTCTTTTGTATTTGAGCCTCATGTTTTTGTCTTATTTTTGTGTGGCCTGATGTGAAGTCATACAAGGTTATTGTATTAATGAAAACCCACCCACTATACATTTCAGCCAAGCCTTTAACTGCTGTACCTTGTTTTATATGTTATATGTTTGCTCTTTTTGTACCAGACGAAAGATGTTTTAATGTGTTTTAGTTCATTGTGACAGGCTACATGTGTTTTAAAATCCTGAGGGATTTGTCAACATACAGCGTATACTGTATTTTCAAGCTGTGTCATGGACTGCATGCTCATATCGGATCACAAGATTCATGACAGTGACTTCCCTTTTGGTTTGTTGTGTCTGTCTTTTAGTTGTCTGGCATTTTGTGATCTCATCAAAGTTCCGGAAATATGTCTACAAGTACAGGCCTGAATATTCAATCAACAAGAAACTGAAATATAGTGTATATAGTGTCTGTTAAATGCACAATATGTGACAGACAGCTTCAACTGTAACTATATTCAAAATATGGCGCAAAATGCCTTATTACTTTTGCACAAACAGTTGTTACATAATAGAAATATCAAAGACACATTACTTTGTTAAACAAATTACTGCCATCCTTATATTAGAATGTACTGTACAGTGCCTGTGTGTCATTTAGAAGGAAATTCTCTGTATGCATAAAGAGGATCTGTGATGATGCCCAGTGCAAAATCCTTCTTGTTTGATTTTGAATGCCACACTAGAGTAAACACACCTGTATTTGTTTGTACAGTATGTATGAGTTTGTGTGATTGTATTGCTGAATGTTTTGTCGGGTTGAATCACATCTCCTTACTTTGTCCTGCAGGTGTACCCAGAGACAAGGGATGGAGAGCAGCCGCGTTTGTGTCCCGGATCGTTCCTCAGCTGTTCTTCTGACAATACTATCCGTTTATGGAACACAGACGTTCAGAACACCACCCTCAGCCGAAACGTCATCAGCAATGTGAGTTTTGTAAACTCAAGACTTGAAACAAATCTAACCTAGAGTGGCTTTTTGATGTTCTTACTGTTCAAAAGTTTGGGGTAGGATTATTTTGTGAAAGAAATTATTACTTTTATTCAGCACGGACACATTAAATTGATGAAAAGTAACAGTAAAGACATTTATAATAGGATTTCTATTTCAGATAAATGCTGTTCTTTTGAACTTTCTATTCATAAAAGAATCCTAAAAAATGTTTCCACAAAATATTAAGCAGCACAACTGTTTTCAACATTGATAATAATAAGAAATGTTTCTTGAGCACCAAATCAGCCCCAAACTTTTGACCAATACTGTATTTTCGTTGGAAAAACAAGCATCTGACTTATGAAAACTTTAGCTACTATCAGCTACTATAGCCTCAAAAGTCATTTAGACATTTAATCCATACTTCAAATTGCATTAGTTAGCAAAGTATGCTAACACTTTAGTTTGGGGACCAAATTCTCACTATTAACTAGTTACTTATTAGCTTGCATATTACTAGCATATTGGCTGTTTATTAGTTCTTATAATACACATATTAATGCCTTATTCTGTATGACCATATTCTACATCCCTTAATCCTACCCAATACCTAAACTTAACCACTACAACAACTACCTTACTAACTATTAATAAGCAGTAAATTAGAAGTGTATTGAATATGTGTTCCTCAAAGTAAAGTGTGACCCAAAAAATCATCTCAAATAGCATTCATTTTAAAGAAAAATAAAACTATTAACTAGCAAAACTATTTAATACTGTTCAAAATTAAAATGGCATATTCAGAAACTTTATCATTGTCAAACATTAGTGGAAGTTGGTTAAAATAATTGCAAAAACAGAACAGAAAAGTTCATTTAGTTCTGAGAAACTAAATTTGGGGATGCCACTTGCTTTGATACTTTAGTATATGATCTGGTATAACAATCAATATTCATGCATTTCAAGTGACTTAAAGGGATAGTTCACCCAAAAAATGAAAATTCTGCCATCATTTACTCACCCTCAAGTTTCTTTGTTCTGCTGAACACAAAAGAAGATATTTTTAAGTATGTTGGTAATCAAACAGTTGACGGTAGCCATTGACTTCCATAGTAGGAAAAAAAAAATACTTTGGAAGTCAATGGCTACCGTCAACTGTCTGGTTGCCAACATTCTTTGAAATATTTTCTTTTGCGTTCAACAGAAGAAAGAAACTTGAGGGTGAGTAAATGATGGCAGAATTTTCATTTTTGGGTGAACTAACCCTTTAAGTTTCTGTATCTGTATAAATGAAATGAACAAGTCACAGATTATCATTTTTTTCGCCACTAAAGGACCTTCAGAAGGTCATTTATATGGACAGCAACACCTCAACCCTGCTGGACACGGACTGTACAATCTCCAGTAACTCTGAGAAGGTCGACCCACAGACCTCAGAGAACCGGACGGGCATTAGGACCATGTGCGTGAGCCCAGACGGGTTGCACTTGGCATCAGGGGACCGCAATGGAACACTGAGGTCTGTTTTTCACGTCTACTTAACACTTCTACACTAATTGATTTTAGTTAATTGATCCTCTGAGATTTTAATGGAAAGGACAATGTGTGTTTGTGCCCATGCATGTGGGAAAAAATTTTACCCTTTCTATGAGGATTATATATAATGCAGTATAAAAATATTTGCAAAGTAAATTTGTTCATAAAATGTTTTTGCTAATCAGACGCTCATTGAACTACTTTTGTTTTCCAGAATCCATGATTTGGAGAGCATGGAGGAAATTATGGATGTTCAGGCCCATGACTCTGAGATCCTGTGTCTGGAATACTCTAAACCTGAGACCGGTGAGTGCTGAGAACGCAGAGGGTGTTTTCTTTATTGGTCTGTAGCCGATTAAATCCTGCACTAAGGTGCTGCTTAATACCCTAGTAAACAGGAAGTGCTGATCCAGCTCAGATGATCAGCAGATGCTTCGTAACCTTGGAGTCACCACTTCACACATATGCCACCAGCAGCATTTAAAGATAGTGTTTACAGTTTAAACTTCTCATCTTGAACTGTAACCTGTTTCAGCTTAAAAGTCATATTTTCTATGTTAATATACCATCTCCTGTCCCAACTTAAAGTGCAGTGACAACAAAAATCAAGTCATTTGTTAGGTTGATTCCTTTGGCGATGCTAGTGATGCAGAAATTGGCTTTAAGCTCTGTCCGTCTTTAAGCATCTGTGACATGCTGTCGGTTCCCAGAGAAAATAATTTCTCATGCTTCAGTTTCGTATAAACAACAAAAAACGTGCATTAGTAGTATGCAGGTAAACAGCACAGTGCGTAAACATTTAAAATGTGCAACTATCAATGTCACTATTTTCTGTGGTAATCGACGACATGCCACAGATGCTCCTGATAATGCTTCAGTTTCAAATAACCCAAAATATTCCTTTTCAGAAAATTTCAAATTAAATAAAGACGGGTGTCCATTCAAGAGAGTAGATGCTGATGTCACATGGTTAGAGGAAATTGACATACCAGTAATAGTTGACTAAACAATAGTTGATCCAAAACATGATAATATACTTTGGAAACTGTCGACACTTACAAAAAACTGTAGTGGTACCATGGTACAGTGATATGGTATAAATAGAATACCATGGTATTAACATTGTGATAATGTATTTATAATAGTATTTATTAATATAATTTTTAGCTTTTATTTTTTATGTTTTCAGTTGTCATTTTAATTTTAGTTTTAGTAATTTTGTTGTGCTTTTATTTTTTTTAAATAGCTTGTTTATTTTTTAATTTAAAAATATTTTTATTTAAAAAACATACAGTCAAACCAAAAATTATTCAGACATTTTTGATAATTTTAATATATTTTTACTAGTGGGTGCAGGACACTATGGTTCATTTATGTAAGTGAGGATAGCAAAATAAAGTAAACTGTGACATATTATACCCAAAAATTCTTCATACAGTGGACTAACAGTAAAATTGATAAAAATTTGGAACCAAAAATTATTCAGACACTTTGACCTGACCATGTTTTGCATAAGTGTTATCTGACATAATTAAGATTAATTTTTTCTGACACAGTTTAACTCTGAGATCATGTCATATTTTATTACCATTTTTTAAACTATAGTGAATAAACTGTATTAATGAATGAAATGTTCAAGGTGTCTGGATAAATTTTGGTTTGACTGTATATCAGTTTTAGTAATTTTAGTACTTCGACTAAAACTTATTTTACTTCAGGTAGTTTATTTTTAGCTATATTTCAATAAATAATAGCCATAGTTTTAGTTAACAATAACATCAATGCTTTTGTCCCTCCTTTAATGTAAGTCCAAGTTAAATTTTCACCCTTATATTTGTCTGTTATGTTGAAAATCTTGCCTCTAACCACCACTAACTAGAATAGTGTAATTCTCTCTGGTTCTCTAAAGCTCTTGAGACTATTTTGGGGCCGGGGTTTAGAGCAGGCACATTGAGAGTTATTATCATGCTCTGTTAAGTGCAGTTCAGTGTGAAGTTGTGCTGAGCATGTGTTGCCTTAGCTGGTGGTTTATATCAGGCTCAAGGCCAGACAATGAGTACAGCTCGATGAGAAACAGAACATCTGCTAGAACACACATAGAGGTACACAATCTCGCCTTCTTGCTTTCTTTCTTCTCCTGCTCTCTCTTGATGCTGATAGGGTTCTCTCAGTTTAATGGTCCATTGATCCCACCCACTATAACAAGCCAAAAATGGCTACACATAATATTCACAGTATTTCAACATTTTATGCACTGAATTGTGGATAAAAAAAGAAATGCTCAGAGTGTACTAAACTCATTCATTTTCATTATATGTTGTCGTTTAAGAGACAGAGACATGCCTTTATTGGTAGCTGAAAGCATTTAAAGGGATAGTTCACCCAAAAATGAAAATTATCCCATTATTTACTCACCCTCAAGCCATTCTAGGTGTATATGACAATCTTCTTTCAGACGAACACAATCGGAGATATATTTTAAAAAAAATCTTTGCTCTCCTATAAGCTTTATAATAGTGGGCGGCCACATTTTGAAGCCAAAAAAATGCATCCATCCATAATAAAAGTAATCCACATGGCTCCAGGGGGTTAATAAAGGCTTTTGTAAGAAAAATATCCATATTTAAAACTTTATTAACTATAATAACTAGCTTTCGGATGGCAGATGGCCGTACTCATCGATTTGCGGTGAAAGAGTATCCTCTGACACAACGTAAAACGCGGAGGCGCAGCGGATAGAGCAAAACAAAACATCAGTCACAAATTAGAAGTCTAAAGCGATAATTTTTAAAGAGAAATGTCGGAGGATTTCGATATAAGAGAAGAAGAGCTTGAGTTTTTTGCCCAGCCCTATTTGTTTGAACTGCGAGAGGCGTCTAAGCTTACGATACTCCTACATCCTGCGTCATACATCGCTTCAGGGGTTACTCATTTGGCGCAAGTCGACTTGTGCAGTATGCGTACGGTCGTCCGCCAGAAGCTAGTTATTTGAATTTATAAAGTTTTAAATATGGATACTTTTTTGACTTCAATATGTGGCCCCCCCATTCACAACCATTATAAAGCTTGGAGGAGCAAGGATATTTTGAAATATATCTCCGATTGTGTTTGTCTGAAAGAAGATTGTCATATACACCTAGGATGGCTTGAGGGTGAGTAAATCATGGGATAATTTTCATTTTTGGGTGAACTATTCCTTTAAATAGCAAAACATGCTTGGATTGTACCTTTTATTGTAACCTTTGTTAAAAATCCCATACATGCAATTGTGATTAGGAAAAGCAAATAGAAGAATCTGCATGTGCAGACTTCTGCTTGAATTTTGCAGAAATCTTTCTTTTGTGTGGATTCTGTGAGATATTAGTCCAAATTTGAAACCTTATATTGTGCAAATGCACTAAACATTAGCATTGTTATTTCAGGACACTTATAAATGGCCTAATCTGCATTCCAGATGCAGTATCTCTCCATCAGGCTGTTTGTGTCTTCTGTAGATTTGCTCTTTTGGTTACTGTACCTGTTCAACATGCTCTTCAAAAAACAATTGCAGCAGTGAGCAAATGAGACCTGCTCTGTTTTAAATGGTCTGTGAGGATCTGGAGTTCTCACTAGCTGTGTTTTGATCAGCTTTTTCTGTGAAAGACATCACATTATCATTTGTTTCTGCTTTGATGCCGTTAGAATATTAAGAGCTTTCAGACAGGGAATCTCTTGATAGAGATGAACGCTCATTTCGACATGATCTGGCTCATTTGTTCTGCTTAGCATTGCAGAAACATATCATGTTCTGTTCTCACACTTTGGGAGGCACTTGCACCCACTGTGTTACTGAATCAGCTTGTGGTGTGATAAGTGTGAGAACAAACCCAAAAGCGCAACACAAGTGTTCCTCTCGACACGGCTCACTGGATGTCGAACTTTTTCAGAATTGCTGTTCTGTTGGTATGTCCTTACAGAAATGTGCTGAGGGAATACCGGTGATGGTGTCAGATGATATACAATGGCTTATGGTGTTAAATGAACACCATATTCATGTACACAGCTAGGATTTTTTAAATGTTTTTGAAAGAAGTCTCTTATGCTCACTAAGACTGCATTTATTTGATCAAAAATACAGTAAAAAATGTAATATTGTGAAATATTATTACAATTTAAAATAACTGTTTACTGTTTGTAATATTTTTTATTATTACTCTATTACTCCAGTCTTCAGTGTCACATGATCCTACAGAAATCATTCTAATATGCTGATTTGGTGCTCAAGAAACATTTTTTTTTTTTATTATTATCAGTGATGAAAACAGTTGTGCTGCTTAATATTTTTGTGGAAACAATGATGCATTTTTTTTTTTAGGATTCTCTGATAAATAGTAAGTTAATAAAAACATAATTTATTTGAAATAGAACAGAATCTTTTGTGACATTTATAAATGAATTATTGTCACTTTTAATCAATTTATTGCATCCTTACTGAATACTGAAAGTATTAATTTCTTTAAAAAAAATTTTTACTGACCCCAAACTTTTGAACAGTAATGTACAATGGTGTTTACATGATACTGCAAGGTAGAACTTGCAGAAAAAAAGTTTAAAAAGTACGATGTTCGAACAATATCTTTTACTCTCTGTATTATGTGTGTCTTTAGGGCTGAAGCTGTTGGCCACCGCCAGCAGAGACAGACTGATCCATGTTCTGGATGCAGATCAGGAATACGGCCTCCTGCAAACACTGGATGAACACTCTTCCTCTATCACTGCTGTCCGATTCGCTGGTGAGATCACTATGCCCTAGTCGAGTTTTATTTGAAAACAAATGCTGGGAGTGTTCATGTGTGACATCTTTGCTTGTTTTTTAGCTAACGAAGGGAAAGTCAGAATGATCAGTTGTGGTGCCGATAAGAGCATTTACTTCCGCACGGCACAGAAGGTGAGATTTAAACTCATCTGGTCATATTTAGATCTTTATTTTTTACAATAATTCTGCTGTTTTTATTGGCCTTCTCTAATATTAAAAAAGTAGCATTTCCCTCATTGGTCAGAAGTCAAGTCACCTTTATTTTTATAGCGCTTTTTAAATAAAAATTGTTTCCAAGCAGCTTCACAGTATTAACAGGAAGGTAACAGAATCAATGATGTAAAATTGATAGAAAGACAATAGTGTCATTATTCAGATCAATTCAGTGTTGATTCAATTCATGTCAATAACTGTGTAAAGTTCATTCATTATAAAACAAGTTCAGTCCAGCTATAAGCAGCTCTGCTGAAGACAGTAATGTCATTATTCAGCTCAATTCAGTTCAAGTTTTTTTTCTTATTTAATCCTTCAGTGAGGATGAAACTGGGCCCTGAGTCAAAGCAGATTCCTCAGGCCTAAAGAAAATGTTGCCAGTGTTTCAAAGAACACCTGATTTAAAATAGACACACAAGCACTTAACACCCTCCTGCAAATGAGATGCCAACGGCCAGTGATTAAGTGTTAAACACAAGCACTTTATTCTGACCTCATTCAATTGAGCGCTATTACTTACTAATTTCATAAATCAGAATTTCTTGTTAATTAATAATAGAAGAATGTTAATATTGCGTTACTCATTTGTTCCTGTGTAGGGTTTCATTAATGACGGAACAGTATTCTAAAGTGTTACCATTTTTTTTTTACATTATACACAACTAAATTTTGATATGTAGCGCTTATATCAGTTTTTCTTGCTGAACTAATTATAAAACACCCCAAAACAGACAGAGGAGGGAACAGCGTTCACACGTACTCATCACATAGTGAGGAAGACTACCCTCTATGACATGGACATCGACCCCACGAGGAAGTATACTGTTATTGGCTGTCAGGATCGCAGCATCAGGTTTGTTTTCTTGTTTTTCTGTTCCTGATTTTTTGCAATAATTTGTATATTAGTACTAGTAATAGTACTACTAATAGTAGTATCCTGTCCTTTTGTTCATCTGCTAGTTAAGCCTGTCTTCCAAGAAATTCCAGGCTATTATTTTGCTAATGTGTGTGTATCACTGTGCCCATGTGTTTTTGTATCTATATATACATGAATGTGTTTTGATTCCTGTGTTTTCACAGTGTTTCGACTCATTTATAACAGTATGACTGTGTAGACAGGTGTGATGTATGTATGGACCTCATCTGACTGGGTGTTACAGTCACCTGTAGCCAGGCTCGCAGCGTTAGCAGATTATCACTCAGGTGTTTGTACAGTAGGAAGGAATTAGAGGCTCGACTGGTTAATCCACTCGCATTTAGCATGTTGTTGACCATGTGCACACACACATGCAGACACACACTCACACAAACACACACTGAGTCAGCCTGTTTGTACTGTCTGAGACACATGACCTGCCAAAATCATTAGATGCAATCTGATTGTCTCATCCTGTGATTAATTTAGTGGGTGACTGTCACAAAAACATGTCCAGGTCAGATTTCAGCCTAAAAATAAAACTAAAATGAAATTTTGCATATTAAAACATGAAGCCTACTTGTTTACTATTTTATTATTGATTTATTATTATTATTATTGTTGTTTTTTCTCTACATTTTACTTTTGAGTTTAAGTGTAATTTTCATTATTCTGTGATGATATCATTAAATACTTATTGCTATAAAACAGTATTTTGTATGTCTGTACAGCAAATATTACCATAAATGTTATCATAATGTATAAATGTATTTAAAAAAATAAATAAATAAATATATATATATATATATATATATTATATATTATATATATATATACACACACAGTGCTCAGCGTAAATGAGTACACCCCCTTTGAAAAGTAACATTTTAAACAATATCTCAATGAACACAAAAACAATTTCCAAAATGTTGACAAGACTAAGTCTAATATAACATCTGTTTAACTTATAACATGAAAGTAAGGTTAATAATATAACTTGGATTACACATTTTTCAGTTTTACTCAAATTAGGGTGATGCAAAAATGCATTTCACCTTTGTGAGGCCATATAGTTTTGAAACTATGTTGCCCTGAAAGAAATATGATGACCATGGACGATTAAATTGGTCTTTCAAGTCCTGAAATGAACAAATATCCCCACATTTCATAACACATCTGAAATAATGTAGTAAGCCTCACTTAGTGCAGTCGGGGAAAGAAATGGGCTTCAGCTCTCCTAAAAGCAGTTTGCATTATGAAAAAAGAAACTTGGGAGTGGAATCTATAATCTAATTTTTGTTAGTCTTGCTAACGCATTCCATTCTAGGATCAAATAAGGTATAATTGGTCTAAATTTGGCTTTACCCCTAGTGTCCTTTAATGGAATTTGTGGATGTATAAATTTAGAAGAAATGAAACACAGATTTTTTCCATCATGTAGCCCAATTTGACGTATTATGTAAAAGTGACTCTTCAAATGTTAAAGGGTTAGCAAAAAAGGGCTTCACCCAAAAATGAAAATTCTGTCATTAATAAACGGAGCAATTCCAATAGGGTCCCTCACACCATCGGTGCTCGGGCCCTAATTACCCCCATGTTGTTTTAAACCCGTAAGACTTTCATTCTCATCTTCGGAACACAAAAGAAGATCTTTTGATGAGAAATGAGAGCTTTCTGTTCCTCCATTGACAGCTACGCAACGGACACGTTCAAGCCCCAGAAAGGTAGTAAAGAAAGACATCATTAAAGTAATCCATGTGACTCCAGTGGTTTAACCTCAATTATATGAAGCATCAAGAGTTCACACAAAAAAAAAAACAACAACTTTATTTGAGCTTTTTATTAACAAAATATTAATCTCCGACGCATATTCACGCACCAACGTCTGATTTTTGCGTCAACACAACATGCATGCATTGTGATGCTCTTGTGAACGCGTGTTGGAGATTATTATTTTGTAAATAAAGGGTAAATTATATTGTCGTTTTTGCGCAAACAAAGCACTCACGTCACATCATAAAATTGAGGTTACATGGATTACTTTTTATGGGATATCTTTACTACCTTTCTGGGGCTTGAAATTGGTAGTTGCGTAGACTGAAAATGGAGGTACAGAAAGCACACACATTTCATCAAAAAGATCTTCATTTGTGTTCCGAAGATGAACGAAGGTCTTACGGGTTTGGAACGACATGAGGGTGAGTAATTAATGACAGAATTTTCATTTTTGGGTGAACTATCCCTTTAAAAAATTGTTGCACTCCCAAGACAGAAACAGATTAGTTAAATGTGCATTGTGTACTTTAGGTTTGGATAAATATTCTAATTTTGATTTGGCGCACAAGAAAAAATTCTTATATTTATCAATGTTGAAAACAGTTGTGCTGCTTAATGTTTTTGTGGAAACTGATAAATTTTTTTCAGGATTTTTTTTTTTTTTAAAGAACAGCATTTATTTGAAATGTAATAAAATATATCTTTGTAACATCATAAATGTCTTTGCTGTCACTTCTGATCATTTTATTGCATCCTTGCAAAATAAAAGTATTAATTTGTTTTTTAAAAAATTGGGTGGCACTTTATAGTCCACTTTAGACATCCTAGCTTGCCAACTAACTCTCATTAATTTGCAACTTCATGTTAACTAACTCTTATTAGAGTATTAGTAGACTGTTAGTTTAGGGTTCTGGTTAGTAGATTAAGTTGAAATGTACTTGCAAATGTTCTTCACAATAAAGTGTTAGCAGATATTAAGCAGACAGTCTACTAATACTCTAGTCACTGGTAGTTGACATGTAGTTGAATGTCTAAAGTAAACTGTCAAAATAAAGTGTAACCAAAAATCGTACTGACCCCAAACTTTTGAACTCTTAAAAATAAAGTTTCCAAAAAAGGGTTTTTGCAGCGATGCCATGGAAGAACCATTTTTGTGTCATCTGAAGAACTTTTTATTGAACAATTCTTTAAAGAACAACTGTTTTCTTAGTGTAAATAATGTTTTAATAATCTAAAGAACCTTTTTACACTATAAAGAACCTTTCAGACTATAAAGGGGCTTTCACACCGAATAGTTCTAGGAACTCAGTTATAGGAACTAGCCACTAGGATAGTTCCCCAAGAATTAATTTCTCCCTCAGGCCATGTTCCTGGTTGCATTCGCACCGGGAATAGGAACTGTGAAGCAGCCGACAGCGGCGCCTCTAAGCGCGGCATTTACAAACGCTAAAAACCGGTGGATGGAAGACGCCGTGATCGGAGAGCTGTGTTTGTGGTGTGTCGTGGGTTTCGTGATAACGGAGATGGAATGTAAATGCATAATTTATGCAACTGAAAGAGCAAAAATTGGGCCTAAGAGACGAAATCTTCCTATGACAACTTTCAGTATTACATATCATCGAGGCGGAGAAAAGAACACAACCCTGAAGATAACAGGCAAATGCCATTATCGCTGTTTTCCATGTTCATGAAGTAAATATGTTTACACGGCTTTTTAAAAATGCCAGTGCCGGTGTTTGACATGCGTTTGACCAATCAACGTACACTTGCGTCACTGATAGTTCCTATAGTGCTGGTTTAGACCCTACTCTGAAGTAGGAGCTAATTTAGTCCCCCCAAAAGTAGTTCCTAGAACTAAAATCATTCCTAGTTTCCTGCGGTGCGAACACGGCAAAATCCGGGTACTTCAGCCAATAGTTCAGGGAACTATGAAAAGGATCCTCCGGTGCGAAAGCCCCATAGATGCCAAAAATAACTTTTTTTTTTTCTTTCTTTTTTTTTCTTTTCAAAAGAAAGCCCCATAGATGCCAAAAATAACTTTTTTTTTCTTTCTTTTTTTCTTTTCAAAAGACATTTTTGAGTGTAGTATCTTTTTTTTCTTTTTCTTTGTAGTGCTTTGTAATTTTGTAGCTACATTTTCTGCATGTATAAAGCATTGAGAAGGGCATTGTAGTTTCTCCCTCTGTTCATTTTCCCTCTTCAGGAGATGACAAGCAGACTACAGGAAATCAAACAGAGGTGAGTACTCTAAAGCAATAACTGAGACAAGAGATTAACCCCAGCACTTAACATGAGCATTAGATTTGATCTTCCTCGCTCCTGTCTACACCATCACTGTATCAGACATCACACGGTATTCCTTTTCAGCCGTCTTAGTGGACGTGGCGGTATGTAAGCTAAGCCTCCGGCTGCTTCTCTGCAGAGCTCTCTGTGCTAAGATGCTCAGCTTTCCTGCGAGATGGATGGAGCTCTGATGCAGTTGTCATTGATTACCTGCTGGAGCAAAGCTCCTGAAATAGAGTCTGCGTGAAATCAGATCCCCTCTCACGCTGTGCTTTTCCACTGTCCACGGCAGGCCCAGAGTGCCCAGCTGTCTCCAGCCCAGAGGAAACAGAGCGTCTACACGCCACCGACCATGAGAGGTACCATATACACCATCTGCATATTATGTGACGTGTCAGGCTCTTACGTAACTGTTCCATCTGAGTCATTCCTGTTATGCAGTACCTTTTGAGCTCTTAAAAAAATGAATGCGCTTGTGTCGTAATTTACGGTAGTATTTCTATTAAAAGATACACCAGACTTTCAGAAAAAAGGCCTTCACCAAACTCAGTACTTAAACTTTTTGATTATAACTTGATTATTTATACAATAGCAAGAAAATAAACATGAAGAACAAATTTATTAATGATTAAGCGTACCTTTCATATTTTTCCACAACATTGATAATATTGATATTATCATGCTCAAGTCAAACAAACCAATTAATATTTATACAGTTATTTATAATATAAATAAATATTATATGAATATTACAATATAATATTTCTACAATT
>CM077449.1:20226869-20534369 GCA_039654765.1 Mylopharyngodon piceus
TAAAGTAAGACTACGCGCCTGCGCATACGCATTCTTATACAGAGCACTCGCGCCAAACGCGCGTGCCTATCAACCTTATTTTTACAGTTTACTGCACATTGATATTCTTCTCGTTATTTCCCTATAGCGGCTAATAAATCAGAAGTCTCGGACATTCACAGAAAACATGTTGAAAAATAAGGTGGATAGACTAAACGTAATACGCGCGGCATGTGCATGACGTCACCGTTTTCACAGATTCGCGTTTTGCAGTTTACACAGAGATGACAACGGTATCGTTTTCAAAAACTTGCACTTTGAAACCCGTTTTCAAAAGTTTGCATTTTCAGGCCACCAAAACGCCACTGTTGTGTAAATGAACGGCCAAAACACATAAAAAGTTTTACGTTTTTAGTTAACGGTGTCGTGTAAACAGCCCCTCAATTGCTTTCATTAAGATTGCATGAAAATAGTTGCCCTCATTAACCGCATACAGTAAATATGTGACACTTGATTGCACATTAAATACTGTAATCAACATAGTTCTTGGCTGGAGACTACAGTGACAGAGTCTCACTAATGAGCTTCACTGCTATGCAAGTGAAGAGCAAATAATCATGCATCAACAGACAAAAACAAAGCTAACAAGCTGTCAAACAATAACAATGGAGAGACAATCAAGTCATCCAACTGTGTCTACATTCAAGGGCTGCAGCGCGGATTTAAACTGTGAGATTAAATTAATGCAAACATTTGTAGCCCCAAAACCAGACAACAAAGAGATGCTCTGTTGAGAACCCACTGCATGCCTATGCTGTATTCATAATCATTTTTAGATGCTCGGAGAATTGGGTGAGCCAATTAAAAGTGAGATGAGGCTACATTTTTGCTGATATATTTCATTCCAGGCAGACATCAGCAACAGGGTTCACCAGAGCAAAACATTAGCTGAGTAGGTTGAATCCAACCTGCCGCAGGGCAGAGGACAAGAGACCGCATATTTAATGCAACCTCACACTGTCTCAGCCCAAACTCCACCTCTTTTTCTCACATATTCACATGCATGAAAATACGCACAGAGAGATAGAGAGAGAGAGAGAGAGAGAGAGAGAGAGAGAGAGAGCGAGCGGTCAATCAAGCTGTCCGGTGCGCAGATGTCTTTCATGGATAAACCAAGGAGGCTGACTCATGTCACTGATGGTGAATGGGATGTCAGTCAAGGAACTGAGACTCAGAGATTGCCTGTTATCTGCCTTTTACTACAAAAACCCTAGATTACATTGGCTGCCCATGTCTTTGTAATGCTACTGAAGAAAGACACAGTGGGTTAGAGGTGGATGAACAATTAGTGCTTCATATTTTTTAAACTAAAGGTCATTTTGTAGTTTGGTAATTTGATCATGTTTACCATGTGAAACAATGAAAAGGTATTTGCTGAACTTAAGTTTGAATACTTATTCAGAAAATGTGCAAATCTAGCCTAGTTAAATTCTGCAATTATTAGTTGCTTTAGAGCAATATTAGTGACCGATTTCAGCATATTTCTTTGCTTAATTTATGACCTCAGTCAACATATTCCATCAAAGCTGCTTGTCAATACAATGGAATTAGCAAGGGTACATGAATCGTATTAGGGTCGGCCATGTTGACATGGTTTCCTCTCAACCCCTATTGTCTTGGGAAATTTAATTTTCGATAGAATAAAGGGTGTCCTAAAAATGAACCCTAATCCCCAAACTGAAAAGGCACCCAAATGTTCAGGCATCAGGGCTTGCCTGAGCGCTCTGATCTGTTAGATTAAGACATGCAGTGCAGATCCAGTGAGCCTTGACCACATGGTGACAAAGAGACGTCCCTGGACTGCGGTGGTGACAGGCTCCTGCTCTGGGGAGCATGTGTTTGTGTAGGAGTATCTTTGTGTGTAGTGTTTGTATCAGTGTCAACTCCTTTTTCCCCTAAGCCTAAGGCGACGCACACATGGAACATTTAGCCTGGAGCGAATGATTCATATGTAGTTATTAATATTGTAATGAAATCATCCCCCTTGAGGAGGAGTGCCAAGAGGAAGAAACATAAAATAAAATATGTATATGGATTGTCTGATAATATAAAACCATAAAAGTATTACAATAATTAATTTAAAATATTTTTTACAATATTTTAAAAATAAAAAATGTCATAAAATGGACAACTCTGAGTCATTGTGAAATATCCAGTAATGGCAACTGTAACAGCGTCTTTAATATACTCTATATATTAGTGTTTCTCAACTGGTGGGTCGCGACCCAAAAGTGGGTAGCAAGACCGTTTTGAGTGTTTAGTCAAAGAAACAACAAACGTAATTCTATTTTTCTGATACGAGACTTTTATTTTGAAAGACGTGCGTTAAAGCTGTTGACACTTCTGTATGTACGTTTTTGACTGTAGGCTACTAAAGCATAAAAATACCATAATATGTTTGCAGATATTTAGGAAACATGCTGAGTTCACATACTCGTTTCTCTGAAAACCAATGCTATTTTACTTTGAAATGTGCGTTCCGTGTCGGAATGTCTGTTTTTGTTTTGGTCTGTGCAAGACCGCATGTTGCCAATTTACCAAATAGTATTTCGCCACCCCGGGTTGCCCGTTGGCGGAAAACACATGCAGCGAAATGCAGCCATGGAAGGCAGCGAACAAACTGGGTCAGAGATCGCAGATTCTGCCCGACCTAAAAAGCCTCAGCATCCATCTAAAAATATTAAAACGCGATATCAACGCATCATAAATCAACTCATCAACTTACAGTGTGTAAGTCTCCTCGCCTTCCAATGTCAATTAAGCTCGCTCCCGTTGCGTGTCCTCAAACTGGCAACCCGCGTGAGCGTCGAGTCTGAGGAGGAGGGGGCGGGGCAAACAATATTTTGAATTTGGACTGCAGTGCCCATTTCAACCACTAGCTGTCATTCTTACATACCGCACCTTTAGAGTGCCTGAGAAAAATGCAAATTTTAGAAAAATGAAAATTGCATTACGAGCATGCAACGTCATGACATAACTAAAAATACCAATAAATTACATAACTTGTACTTCGTGTGTTAGCTGGGAAGGATTTGCATGGAGCCAGGTATGATGTTCTATTCATCAGGAGCAGTTTCCATGTTTCATTAACAGTCATGTTAGTATTGTGTATTTACCATGGTAATTGTTGTTTCCTTAACCACAAAATGCCACTTTATTTTCACTTTGTGTTATTTTGTATATTTTTAAATGACTATGGTGGCTAATACCAACTTACTAACTTTATTGTATTAACAAAAACTAGTTTGGGGCTGCTATTTAATAGCCTTACCTTATACTGTTTATTAATCAGTATTAGTCATATTCTTACAGTTTATGTGTGGGACGGTAATTGTGTGTGCCAAACATTTTTGTGAAATACATTTGCTTTTAAAAGCAAATTTAATATAATTTTTATAGGCTAATTATATATATATACTGTATATATATATATATATATATATGTGTGTGTGTGTGTGTGTGTGTGTAAGGGTCACGGCTTAATGACCATGGAAAATGTGGGTCCCATGGGTCCCTGTCAGCCAAACCAGTTGAGAACCACTGCTCTATATGTTAGTGTTTATCTATGTGTGTGTATTTATATACCACTGTAAACTGAGTAAGAACATGTATGTTACTTTTAGCACAGACCCTCTTGCAAGGTCATTGCTCCTTTAAGAAGAGACTTAATGAATGTGCCAGACACCCTGTCAGCTTTTAGAAGGGACAGATTACTGCACCTGCATCCAGTGACACTATCTGCAGGCCTGCAATTTATCAGTGAAATACAGAACTTAAAAATACACACTTTACAGCCTTTTTTTGAATGCTGTCAGAAAGCACTACAGCATCACCATAGCAACCTCATCCGTAATAGAGTGCTGACAGACATAGAGAGAAGAAATTGGAAATGTGGAGGGCTCTCCGAGCAGATTATGATTTCACAAGGCATGCTCACTTACTTGCGAACAGCAAAACACATCAGCGATGACCTTGTCGTCCCCAAGGTTGGCAAGAGTGCGTAGGTTTATTTCGCACTGAGAGCACAATGACTCAGTAACACCTTCCGTCCGCAGGGAGCACTCACACTTTTAATTACACACTGAAGATTTGCTTCATGGCTTTTCATCATGGAATTTTAAACAAGGAACTTTGTGAATACTAAGTTATATAGTACAACAACCGCTAATTGAACACTTGAGAGTGGGCGATAATTGGTTTTGGACGATTGTGCATTTGAACATATGACTTAATACAAATCTTTTCTTGGGATTTTCCTATGATGAAATTATGGTAACATGGATTTCATGAGTAAAACAGACTTACAGAATAAACCAAGACTATAGCTATAATCTGTAATATATATTTATATTTGATTAATTTCACTATGTATTACTTTGTTTGTGATATATAACATTAAATATATATAATATATATATAACTAAATATATATTTAGTTTTTAATATCATTTTTAGTCAGTGAACTGCATGTGTCTGCCACATCATGCAAAAAAACAAAAACAAAAAAAAAAAACAGCCAAATAAAGAAATTAGATTGATCACATCAGGGGTTTGCATTAGGTTTGACTTACATTAAAGCTTCAAATCCATATGGTGCCTAGGTAAGCTACTATTTGGGGATTATATCATATTGCCTTCCTCTGTTGGATAAACTGACAGAGCTTCAGCAGCTTAGATGCATGCAGTAGGATCTTGTGGGCAGTCTACCCAGCATTCTTCTATTCTATGACAGAGGCAAGCTGGGAGTTAGATTACCCCTTTAACCTTATCAGATTCTCAGCGTCTTTTGCCAGGGTGGATCTGAAAGCCATTAGCCAAATTAAAAAAAAATCCCCTTTGTTTTGAATGCAAGAGCAGTGACACCTACAGATTTTCCTGGCTGATAGCAAACTCCATAAACTAAGTGGTATGGAAAGAATGTGAAAGGATCCTCTAAACTATTGTGTTTTCTACACCACAGCAAAATAAATCATATTTTACCTGAGTTATGAATCGGAATTTGCAGTCTATATTGAATGTGGTGCAATAAAAGGCTTTACCTCACAAGAAAGGTATTTCTATTGAGTTGTAGAACTAGGGTGACCAGATTTCTCAGAGTGGAAAACAGGACAGACAGGCACCCTCAGTTGTTTATTGCTGCAGAGTAAGTACAGGAACTTGCTACTGCCAATACAAACACTGATACGCTGCTGTGAGCATGTTAGACATACTGCTGCTGCACAAATATCAGAGATATAAATTACCTATAGCAGATCTATACAGGTGGAGCTGGGGAAGGTGGAGGGCTTCAGAGGAAGTCTGAAGCACGCTGCAACTGCTACAGCAAACACTGAACCAGACTATTTAAATGTTGAGCAGCAAGCTCATTGGCTGCAGATGCAACAGGAACCAATCAACTTGTGCCATGTAGTTAATGTAATTGTCAGCAGGTTGCGTTAAGGACCCATCAGCCTGCGCCATCTAGAGTTTCATGACAAAACTTGGTATGTACAGTACATTTAACATTTTTTCTTGTTTAATTTACATTAATGGCACAGACAACAGCAGGTTTATGAGGCTGTTGTCATTTTAAGACCGAATGCACGGATATTGACACACATCCGATTTTCACCCAGCTGTTTACATTTATAACAAACTGTATTTATGTGAGATACTCCACACGATGGGCATTTTGACATAATTGTGTGTATATTTGACCATTCAAGCACAAAGAGAACTGAATTCAGGATCGCAGACTTGAGAGAGGTGGCTTTCTGTGCGTGGGCACCTCTGGTGTGTGTCATTCAGCGCAATAACGCATCGAGTTTTTTTTGCGACTTATTGCACATCGCCCCGTGCTTTATTTTCTCATTCATGTGTGTTTCTTTATCACTCTTAAGTCTCAATAACTTTATAGTACTGTGTACGTGGCCATAGCCTATTTACAAAGGGAAAAAACGCGAGCTCTACAAATGTCACATTTTTTTAGGAATTTAAACTCTTTTTGAAGTTCCTTGTTAAATGTAGGCTATACTTTTTTTGACATACACATACACATTCCCGCCTTCACTACTGCAAGTTAATCAATAGGCAATTGTGATTGGATGGTAATTTTGTACTCCAAAATATACTATGATGTTATTGGCTACCTTTGATTAGGCAATTCTCGTGTGACAGAAGACTACAACTCGCTCTATGATCACTCAGCAATAAATTTCTTTTAGGAAAGATGAAATACGGGACAAAACATGATTTTTTCATAATAAGTCAGGACACTAAAAATAGATTGTCTCGGGAAAAACGGGACGCCTGGTCACCCTATGTAGAAAGTACAAACATAACAAGTGCAGTCCGATTCACGTTCAAAAGGCTCTTACGAGCTGGTTCTTTTTATTAAATCTGAAACATACATTGTGGGCAGTGTAGTCTGTTCCACAAACAAATAGGTGTGTTCGACTTGAAACGGTGATGTGCAGACCGATCAGCGTATGACATAAAAGTGCCGCGAGAGCATTTTGAAAGCATACGGAGCCGTCTGCTCTCTAATCGCTTTGATGTCATACACCGATCTGTCTCAACAGTGCCACTTTAAGTCGAACACACCTAAAGACTCATATAAGCCGGTTCTTTTTAGTGAATCAAAACATACAACGGCCAGTGTAGTCTGATTCCTGAACTAATGAATCATTTGAACCGGTTCTTGTTAGTGAACCACTGTAGTCTGATTCCCGAACTAATGATTCCCATGAGCCGGTTTTCTTAATGAATCGTATAAAAAGACAAGTTACCGGTGTTAATCAGTCTGACAAATCCTTCACCGAAATGAACCAAATGGACCACTTACTAAACCATAAATTATCATTATTTTCAGTGCTGTCCTTATCGAAATGAAGTAGGTTTTGATTGTCCATATGACATGTCGTTAAAGATACACATATACATGCACTTTATAAGACTCCTTTATGCTGAACATTTTAATACATTCAACAGCATTACTGCAGAGCAGACTGTTCATCACTGGAGATTGAACTCAGCATTAAAAACAAACCACCTACTGTTGTTGGTGACAGTTCTATGGGCCAATCTGACTTTTTTTTTCCATTGCCTATAGCACAAGATTGAAGTAGATCACTAAAAAGGCCACTCATTGGACAATTAAAACAATTTACTATTGCCATAAGGCTATAAGTCAGGCACTGTTCTTCATAGGGTGGGTGTATGATGACAGCTTTGACTTCATAATGGAGATTAACAGAGACTCTGCCCCTGAATTGAGCACCATAAAGTACTGTGAATTCTGCGGTTAACCAAGAAAACTATACCAGCTGGGGACACTGGCCGGCCAGTCGATGTTCTTGCAATCGATCATTAGAGAACATTATGAAAACACACAGCCGCCAGGGACGGAAGCTGGGGGGAAAGTTGTCTGCCCTTAACTCCTTTCATTTCACGCTGCTTTCATTTCCTGTCTGGGAGAACAGTGCTGAGTTTCTTTTCAGCAAGCTCAGCTGAAATCTATAATATTTTATCAGTATAAATGAGTTTAGGCAATTAGTATGTAGGAAAACCTCTTTCATGAAACATAGTAGTGGTTATCTGTTAAATGACTTTCCATTTACAATTATACGGTATGGTTAATATAAATGGGGGCGGTTCATGAGTGCTGACATCACCACTAAACACGGACGATGGAACACAGACCGCCAGAATATGAAGAGGTTTATGGAGTGAATAAATACAGTATGGGCCCTGTTATATTTTCAGGCAATCAATCAAAGTGAACTAAGAAGCAAAGCTCCCTTATTCCCATTTAACTCTACATGGAGAATCACAAAAGTTTACAAGTTGTGTTTTATTTACACAGATGTGAGGTTCTACATAAAGGAACCAGGATTCATGACACTATGAAGACAACGTTTGCTTATTGGTCTGTAAACGTAAGGTGCTAAAAGAGAAAACAGGCATTTTCTTCATATTGTGTATATATACTGTATATGGTAAAGAGAAATCATCATCAAGATTAAATAATATACAAGATTAAATGTGTTGACTTTGTTCCGAATCATATACATTGAAAAAAAAGCATGATAAAGGTGTCCAAATGATACAGTTTTACAACAAAGAAGCCATCAACATGCAATTTATGATGTGTTATCCCCTTACACACTACCATCACCAGCAAAGTACACATTTTTAGTATATAGTCTGAGTATGAAAACTGGGACTCAGCCTGTCTCTTTGCATATCTACATCCTGTAGTAGACCGACTGAAGCAATCCTCAACTTTCCATCATGCTGTTTTTTACAGTTAATGATGAATCATATGGGATCTAGCATAGGCCCAAAACACATTCTCAGACAATCTTACTCAGACTTATTCAAACAGTGAGTCTCGTTCCCCTAAAAGGCAAAAGACCTTTTATAAAAAGAGCTGACAAGATGTTGATAAGAGTGTTTCTAAAAAGGAACAGCCACCCCACAGTTTATTCAAGACAGCGTCATCATTGAGCCATCCAGTGCAATTAACATCCATGTGTGAATGACCTCAAATTAGAGCAAATAGGTTACACAACACACAATGGATTTAGGGTCACTACTTTATTTAGTGGTGAGGATTTTTTTCTCGGTACAGTTGTTTTCATACTACTTCACCTAAACATAAAGTTAGACGTGATTCATTAACTTTACAGATGTTTACCCAAAGATTTGCCAAGATCTGTTTTGTTTACCAGACAAAAACGCAATGGACCCTTTTGTCTTTGTCCCTTTCAAACCCCCCATTTGCGTCGCCCTGAAATATCAACAGGTTTTATTTCCAATGTTAACAATGCTTTAAAAGTCTCAGACAGGCTTGAAAAAAAGCACTCAGAGTGGGGTCTGCGTCTATCAATCAATTGTAGAGTCGTGCAATACACAAAACCTAAGACGAAATAAATGTCTAGCAGTAGCTTGTTTTTTTACAAAATCACTTTTGTGGAAGAATAAGGGCAATTGGCAAATATTGAATTAAACCAAGTAAATTCCAATGCTAACCCACTCCTGAATCAATTCCAGACTGAATTCATCCTCCACTTGAACAGTCTTTGGCGTAATTAGATTTAATAGTGACCATCTGGTTGTCATCCCCTCAAATCCACATTAAGCGAGACCCACTGGTTAGAAGTCAAGTGATTGACATGCACATTGAATTTGCCTCTCTTTCACGCTGACAATAGCTTGTAGCCAGACACAATATCTCATTTGTCCTAAGTTCAATGCCAGCAGCATTTCCAGCCAATGTCTTTTGTGAGAGAAAGAGGGGCGCAAACTCTTGCTGTTTCACTTTTCTTCTGCAGAGACACCAGGGTCTGCAGTGACAAAGTAGATGTCACTTCTGTCAAACACATCCACTGTGTGTTCACAAACCGTATTGTGGCTTTGACAGTGGGAAGCAAGAGCTAAAAAAAACTAAGATCAATTTGTGGAATAGATGAAAGATTCTTAGGCCATAGGGGGTAAATTTTGACTTTAAAAAACGAAAATGTTTAGCAAGGCTGAAAGAGAGAGAAAGCAAACAAGCATATTTTTTATCCAACGCATTTTTGTAATAGCCTAAAATATATGAGCCATTAAAATCGGCACATGCCCAGTACCCTCATATCAACTTCCAGTATGAATAAATAATAATTCCTCTGTTCGAATCCCAGACCACCAACCCATTTATAATTTTACGCCGTCTCCAGTCATCGTGCGAAGAGGAAAGCTGCTTGTTTTGACAGATTGGGCTGCTTTGATGCATACTTCAGTTGTGGTGGATTTTTGCAGCTGCAATACATGGTAAAGTAAACAGTCAGGCTGATAAGATCTTCATAGATGAATTTGCAGGCATGGTCTATCGAGCAGCTGGAAAGTATAAGGGCAGAGAGGAATGTAATAGCATGACTTTTGCTGCTGTGCCACAAAATATGGACAGCGGGAGAGATATTAGAAAATAAAAGTGGGGAGGAACAGCAATGGCAAATGAAAATTGTGATGAGAACCATAGGCCCTATATGCTCTAAAATTACAGGGATTTGGAATCACAATGCTGTGTCATGACCGTTATGACAAAGACGGTTTATGGAAGTAATTTAGCTGTTATCCTACAGCAAAACATGTCTTGAAGGCTGACTTTTCTGTTATGTCTTCTATTTTGTGAAATATGTATTCTTCTCATAGGAAAGAAAATTCACAAATATTTTTTTAATCTAAATTGTTCTCTTAGACAAAAATTGGATTTGAGTAAATCAAGACTTTTGCTTGTTGACCCCAAAAATGTTTCTTTAAAGCTTGTCAATTTTTTGTCTTGAGAACCCCCCCAGAAATCTCAAGTTTCACAGTTTCAGAAGAGATCTCAATAATGTCTCAAACTGGGCTCACCATTGCCAAAACACAATTTCAGTATATGATCTCAAACATTTCTCATCTAAGGCCCCATTTACACTAGTTCGTATTTGTTTTAAAATGGCGTTTTAAGTAAGGAATAATTGACGACGGACCGTTGAATTCTTTCGCGTCGTGGCCGTTACACCTCAGGTGTGGATTATTTTCTAAGAATTCAAGTCAGTTATTCCACTTATTCCACGGTTACCACACCTCAAGACGCTGTTCCGATGTTGTATTTCAAGACATTTGTCAGGTTTTTGTCCTTGAAACACTCTTGTGTGTGGGACTAATTTCTTACGCATCTCATCCTAAGCCTCCGTTACTAATTCCAAAACATCATTTCAGAACTAGCAACGAAGGCTTGAGCCTTGATAGCAGTTGATATACAGTTAATACAGTTATTAACGCAGTTGAAAGAGAGAGAGAGAAATATGTGAGTTAGCCTACCCGAGTACCTGAGTCTGTGCCTCTCTCACGGCAGCAGTCTCTAATAGCGAAACTATAAGTTTATCTACCTCAAGAACCACAGTTATTACCTCGCTGGTGAGAAATGTCATGTAGCTTTTAAGTTGCTAAACTATTTTACTGATTAATTCGTCAGAGCAGCGCTGACAAAACGTTTCTGTGCGTTTCTGTGTCCGTACTATACAGTACGTGTGTACGTTTGAAAGAGAGAGAGAGCGAGAGAGTATGCGCTTTCAGGACACAATAGAACGTATTTTGTGGCAAAAACCATTACAATAATTTGTTGTTTTCATCCTATTGTTTACTATATTTATTTGATTGGTCGGTGTCGTTGTGGGTTTTGTTTCTTTTGCGGTTGTTGGCTGTAGGACCTATTGAAATAACTGAAATCATTTGGCAAAGTGATATGGATATGTAATGCGGTCAAGACCTACTAGAACTACTTTGGCAGTGCGTTTCCCTGAAAATAATTGCACAATTTAGAACGTTGGTCAACCAATCAGATTCGAGCATTCAACAGCCCCGTAGTATAAAATGAAAACGATCCTCCTCATCTACACTGGCGTTTCCACAGTGTTTCAGAAATGATCTCTGTCTACACTACATGACCGAAAACGCAAGTCACATGACTGTTCATGCACACTGGGCATGCACGTGCAAGTGTAAACAGTTGCCTCTTGCGCATGTAGGCAGCTGCAGTATTACAAAAAATGCAGAGTTTAACTGCACAATGGCTGCTAAAAATGACATCAAAACCAGCAAAGATTGTAGTTCAGTCTCCATGTTATTGTTTACACAGTCGTCAAGGATACGCCGAACGAACGTGGGCAGCCACGCCATCGTTTTCAAAAGTCTCCGTTTTGGTCCGTTTACACTGAAATGCAACCCCTGGCGTTTTCAAACTAAAACGGGTTCTGCAGCGTTTTCGAAAGTCTCCGTTTTCGAGGGTCGAAAACACCGGAGTAGTGTAAACGACAGGCGTAACCGTAACAAAAGTTGTGCATTTTAAAACGAAAACACACTAGTGTAAACAGGGCCTAATTCTCCACATTGATTTTGTTGTTCTTTACAATTACAATAGCTCAACAATTGTGTCATTTGTGTCTATTTTTATTTCTCCAGCATAATTCTAAGAAAAACAGCTGAGATAAAGTTGTTAGGAGTCAAATTTTTTTCCTCTGTCTGCTTTCCCTCCATGATGTCAGGATTGATATTATCAAATCGCCGTCTGAACACAGAGGCTATGGTCTGGGGAGAATGTATGACCGGTATCGTTTTCCCATTATGCTCAGCGTAGACATTGGGACATACAGAGGAATGAAAATAGAGTGAACGGCGGTCTAGAGGGTCCGTGGGTTCCAGATCATTATAGCAGTCCTGCACCTCTCTGGTTCTATATGACTTCAAGGTTAACAAGCTGTCTGGAGCCGTTCTGTCTGCTGTCCACCGTTACCTGAAGCTTTGTACAAAGCAGCTCACGAAACACGATAAGAGTTTCAGTTATATGACCAAAAGCAGCCCTTCATGAGAAATAGACTCAAAACAGTGTGTTTGGACCCTTCACATAGAAATATGATTAACCCAAAAGTCTTTGATATTGCAAAGTGTGAGATGTTTTGGTAAACACACATTCTCACAGCTGCAAGAATGTTACCTGAGTGACTGCACTTTCCACCAATTCACTACAATTTGGTGTCCCATTATTTTAAAAGCCTTAGAGGCACAAATCCTTTGTCATAGTGAGAATTATTATATGCTTTAGACAAACTACTACTTGAAAACACAAACATTTTGTCAGTGAGTTATGTCTAAAATTGGGTTTGTTACCCTGTTATGATCTCAGACAAAACATATCAAATGAATAAAAATCCAATCAATAAATTTTAAAGGCAATTTTTTTTTTAGTTACACTGTTGCCATAACAAAAAACAATGTCCCGCTTCAATGGTTTTGACCTTCTGGATTGCATTGACAAATAAAGATTCAAAAAAGTTTTTTTTTTTTTTAAATCTTTACAAAACTGATGTAATGCATATTTTGGAGTCATGAACAATGTGTTTAAAAAGGTTTCGTTTGTTAAATAACATTTCAAAGTGTTTAAATTCATTTTTTGGCTGTTTTTATGTCAGGTGATACAACCAAATAGTCATGACATGTCATTGACCCATATATACAGTATATAAACCGATCAGGCATAACATTATGACCACTGACAGGTGAAGTGAATAACACTGATTATCTCTTCATCATGGCCCCTGTTAGTTGGTGGGATATATTAGGCAGCAAGTGAACATTTTGTCCTCAAAGTTGATGTGTTAGAAGCAGAAAAAATGGGTAAGCGTAAGGATTTGAGCGAGTTTGACAAGGGCCAAATTGTGATGGCTAGACGACTGGGTCAGAGCATCCCCAAAAGTGCAGCTCTTGTGGGGTGTTCCCGGTCTGCAGTGGTCAGTGTCTATCAAAAGTGGTCCAAGGAAGGAACAGTGGTGAACCGGCGATAGGGTCATGGGTGGCCAAGGCTCATTGATGCACGTGGGGAGCGAAGGCTGGCCCGTGTGATCCGATCCAACAGACGAGCTACTGTAGCTCATATTGCTGGTTCTGATAGAAAGGTGTCAGAATACACAGTGCTTCACAGTTTGTTGCGTATGGGGCTGCATAGCTGCAGACCAGTCAGGGTGCCCATGCTGACCCCTGTCCACCGCCGAACGCGCCAACAGTGGGCACGTGAGCATCAGAACTGGACCACGGAGCAATGGAAGAAGGTGGCCTGGTCTGATGAATCACGTTTTCTTTTACATCACGTAGATGGCCGGGTGTGTGTGCATCACTTACCTCGGGAACACATGGCACCAGGATGCACTATGAGAAGAAGGCAAGCCGGCGGAGGCAGTGTGATGCTTTGGGCAATGTTCTGCTGGAAAATCCTTGGGTCCCGCCATCCATGTGGATGTTTCTTTGATACGTACCACCTACCTAAGCATTGTTGCAGACCATGTTCACCCTTTCATGGAAATGGTATTCCCTGGTGGCTGTGGCCTCTTTCACCAGGATAATGCACCCTGCCACAAAGCAAAAATGGTTCAGGAATGGTTTGAGGAGCACAACAATGAGTTTGAGGTGTTGACTTGGCCTCCAAATTCCCCAGATCTCAATCCAATCGAGCATCTGTGGGATGTGCTGCACAAACAAGTCCGATCCATGGAGGCCCCACCTCGCAACCTACAGGACTTAAAGGATCTGCTGCTAACATCTTGGTGTCAGATACCACAGCACACCTTCAGGGGTCTAGTGCAGTCCATGCCTCGACGGGTCAGGGCTGTTTTGGCAGCAAAAGGGGGACCAACACAATATTAGGAAGGTGGTCATAATGTTATTCCTGATCGGTGTATATAAGCATATAAGCATATAAGCACTTTCTTTAACTGAACAAAGAAAAAAAAAATGCATCTGACAGATTTTTAAATGTCTTTTAAATCAAAAGAACCCCAGGAACATTTGTTAAATGAGATATTAATGAGGATTGAAGGAAGTTTAATATCTCTGTCCAATCCACTTCTTGTTGTGACAGATGGCACAGTTGTCATGACGATGGAACAACAGAAAGAAACCGACACTCAAATTTTGTGCCAGAGACGCTGATGTGATATTTCAGTTATGTTTGACTCAAAGTTTGTGGTTTGCTTGATCAAAGTCAGATGGTTGTTTTATGTGAAAGGAATGGAGGAATTTGGTTATTATGTAACTGTCACAACAAAAAGAGAAAGTGAGATGGGAGAAAAGAGAAAGAGGCCCTCAGGACATGAAAATGTTGTAGGACAACAGGAGAGGTGAGACAACATTGATAGGGGCATTATAAAATGGCTGAAGAACAGATGCATGAATCTGTCAACACATTCATCTCTGATTAATATCACTGCCAAAACAAGAACAAGTGGTCCTGACCACCAAACAGTTCAAAGGACTCTGCTTGACGTCAGCAGCTATTAATTTTATGTTTTGTTTTGAATAATATTATTGCTCTTCTTGAAAATTAAATAAAAAAATAAAAAAAACTTAAATCATATTTAATATCTATCCAGGATTTTGCATGCAAGCCTGTTACCACAAAAATAAAATAAAATAAATAAAGTAAATAAATTGTTACACAGGTATTTTTAATGGTATATATATATATATATATATATATGGTATATATATATATATATATATATATATATATATATATATATATATATATATATATATATATATATAAAATCCTTTTTTAATTTGGGGTTTATTAAAAACTAAAATCAAAATCTGGTACCAAACTACCTTTAACTACTGGGTGACCAATTGTATATTGGTTAAGAGTCCTTAAGAGTGCACCATTTTATTTTATTGTATTTTATTTTATTTTATTATTTTTTATTGTATTATTTTATTATATTACATTATTATTATATTATATTATATTATTTTATTATTTTATATATGCTCAAAGTGCAATCTCTTTAAAATAAAATAGAAATAATATAAATAAGTAACAAAAAAAATAAAAATTTAATTAAAATAATTCATTTTTTCCCACATTATGCATAATGTGTTGAAAAGACATGTCAAAAAAAATGGATCGAAATGCCAAGTCTATATCTTCTCTGACCTGAATACATGTGATGAAAGCATTTGAGAGCATTTCAAGCCCGCACATGAACTTTATGATAGCAATCAGATGTGGTTTGAGATACATCCCTGTGCAATAAGGGACTTGAAATGAAAAAGAAAAGGAATGTGTGTGGAAGGATCCCTTTAAAAGCCTGGTGACGTGACCACCAAAATCCTTGACCCGCACGAATATCACCAGATTGTAGTGACCTTGCTCATGTTTAATCTAGCTTCCCAATGAGCGACATTTTTTAAGTAATCAGATAATAAAACAGAGGCTTTCCCTGTCTGGGTCAAGTTGTGGGATAACCAGACCTGATTCTGTGTGACCTGATATCAAGACCCTTATCAGAGCTCTGTATCATGAGAGAGCTCAACCCTGTTATCATAAGCTCTGTTTGAAATCACAAACAAACTGCAGGAAGAGGCCAAAGACAACAGAGAGAGGCAAGATGAAACAAGGAATCTCCTAGAGATAAAAATCAACTGCAGGCAGTCCAATGTCCTCCAGGGGTCAGGGCCAAAGTTCAAAACCTTATGTGTATGTAAGGATTCAGTGGAAACCATTGATGAAATATTCAGTGGAGCCAGAAAAAATCTAAAAATAAAAAATGCAAAATTACATTAAAATTACTAAGGATTAATCAGAACAAAAACACAATCTCCAACATCCCTAAAGTAGAAAAAATTCAAGAAAGGACTATTTTTTTTTTTTTTTTTACTTTATTTATTTATTTTTATTTATCAAAGTTCATTCTCCATACAATTTTTTTCAAAACTTTCAAGTTTTCAGTTTTCATCAAAAGAGTGCACCATTTTATTTAATCTTTATCATTTATTATTAAAATAAAGAGTAAAAATCAAAAATAATATAAATAAAAAGAAAAATTAAATATAATTAAATAATAAATAAATCATTAAAATTATTAATTATCTTCAACATCCCTCAAACAGGAAAATTTTAAGAAATAACTGTTTTAAAATACATAAATAAAAATATTTAATAAAATCATGTATAATGAATGATTTATCTCTACCATGAAGTGTCTTATAACATATAACTATAAGAAATGTTCACTAACCTTTGACCTTTCTTGCAGCATTGAGCACAGTGCCACAGCTTTACACAAAGACAGGAGGTGAGTTGTATTGAATATAAATCAATCATTCATATTGTCCTTCAACGTAAGGATCAAAGGTCACGCTTTTCGTCTCAGGCGGTTTAAATACTCAAGCGTTTATTGCACCCCTTGTTTATGGCGAGGTGAGACGGCCGACCAGAATGCTGAGCTTGTAGTAGAGATTGTTATGCTTGTGCAACCTGAGATTACACACACAGATCCTCATGTGGGAAAGGTCAGTGTGCTGAGTTTGTGTGAGAGAGTGTAGTGTCTTTGGCTATTCCTCCTTGAAATATCGTCTCTTCCCCCACTGCGGCAGTCATTTGTCACCCTGGCACGCTGTCCCGATATATTTATGTGCTGGCTGGCAGCCACTGTCCGACTGCAAGTAATGAACATATGACCCTCTGCACATATACCTCCTGCTTCCCTTCAGATCCTTGGCTCACCATCACATCATTAGTTAGTAGTGCCTGCTAAGACAAGCATCCATCACTATTACTATTGCTAATACTTGAGGTTAAGGAGGAAACTAACAAACCCTTAACACTAAGTATTAACCTAAATTATACTGCACAAATTACACTAAAACACAAATTATACCTCTGAAAGGTGTGCTATTACATTTCTAAGCAGTCAGATTTATGGTTGTGGATGTCAAAACAGAAGTAATAAATTCCCCAGACTTGCAATGAAGGAGGAACCTGAGCCATATTTGTAGAGAAGAAAATATCACAGAGACCTTATATCTATTATAAAGGCTTTGTTGACTAGTAAACACCTAGCAACCACCCAGAACACCCTAGCAACAGCCTAGCAACCACATAGACCACCTTAGCAACACCTTAGCATTGTGTCATGGAGTTTTTCATAAGCAAACAACACTATATAAAAAATGTAGTTTTATTTGTTCAGGCACTGTCTGAAAGATACTTATCCCACCAAATAGGGAAAATTTTGAAATCATATTATAGACTAATAAAAAACTTATTTTTTGTGCAACAACCACATTGAAATGCAGAGTGAATCCGCTAAAATATCCCGATATTATATGGCAATATAGGCTCATATTTGGCTATATGTTCTTTTAATTTATGGAGACCTATAAGCGTCTGTATATCCTATGCTGTGATTTATGCACATTTGTTCAAAATAGCCTGTATGGGCAGGCTGCTCACATGATGTAGGCAAAAGTTTATTTTATTTTATTCATATTTGTTATTATTAATTATTTTATTTAAACGCTAATTTTTCCAATAGATATATAAGCCTTAAAAATGTTCATAACATGAAAACATGACTATTTTACGTGATTTCGTATGAATTCGTACGATTTGAATTGTACAAAAACTTTTTTGAAGAAACTCATTATGACGGTCCACCCCCTAACCCCGAACCTAAACTTACCCACCACTGGGTTTAAACAGATCATACGAAAACGTACAAGTGAGAGATCGTACGAATTTGTACGACCAATTAAGCAAAACGTTAAATAATTATGAATTGCTGTGAGATTGTGTTGGTATAGCCTATAAACCAGTATTTTAAACATATTCAGCAACACAACTCACTATTGCAGGGGTGTCCAAACTTGGTCCTGGAGGGCCACTGTCCTGCAGAGTTTAGCTCCAACCCCAATTAAACACACCTGAACCAGCTAATCAAGGTTTAATTAGGCATAATAGAAACTTTCAGACAGGTGTGTTGAGGCAAGTTGGAGCTAAACTCTGCAGGACAGTGGCCCTCCAGGACTGAGTTTGGACACCCCTGCACTGTTGGAATATTACAAATCAGTTCTCCTGGAAATATTGAAAGAACGCTCTCAGAAGCATTACAATAACTAAAAAGGATCAAATACATTTCTATGCACATGGACATTTCAGCATTCTCACAAACAAAATGGAATGTTTGGAAAACTAACATAAATTAGATAGCTGGGCTGTAGCACCTCATGTTAACTCCTAACTCCAGCAGGTTAACTGTGGCTCATAGTAACACTGATGTAGTGGACAAATAAAAATGGTTCACATGTATTATTAAGTATTTCAAAAGCAGTGGATTGAGAATAATTCATCATCATACAATGTGCATTAGAACAACAGCTGCTCCATAAAACCCCTCATAATCAAGCACAAAGATATTTTTGTGAGTACATATATGTAGTTTATGTTTCTACCCAGAGCTTTTGACAGATATACTGGTATGGCAATAATGAAAGGAGCTTTCTTTTAAGTAGATTCAATCAATAAATTGATATGTTCCAGAAAACATCATTGTTTACAGCTGTCCGGAGGACAGCTATAAAGATGAGTAAATGAAAAAGGCTTTGGCTTGATTTATGAACCCAGAGGAGCTTATAAAATATACTCAGATCTGCCAGCCTTTACAGTAATTCCAGTTAAAATACATGAGCAAGGACACATGTCATGCTGTTGTTTCTCTGGAGCAGATGTCCTTCAGCACTGATCACACAATCGCTGCTACATGTGACATATGAACACGTAAATGGATTTTGCACTTGAGAAAATGTATTTTAATTTCATTTTTTGACTAGGCCTGTTTGTTTCTTTAATTGATATGGCCAATGCAAAACAGAATTGCTAAAATGAAACCTAATTTTGTAATGTAAAGCTCTTTGAAATGAATTGAGAGTGAAGAGGAAACAGGGACAGACAAAGACCGATTGAAAAGAGAGCATGTTAAGATTGCAGTTCTTATCAGGTCCTCATTAAAACTTTGCTTGGGATTCAGAGCTATGAGAATCAGACCTGCTTCAAATAAACCTGTAGAGATGACGGCAATGCTTGAGTCAGACTTTTTTCTCTTGCTTTTAACCAGGATGGCCGAGTGGTTAAGGTGTTGGGCTTATGATTTAATGAGTTCATTCCCATGTGGGTTTGAACCCCACTCCTGGTAAAAGCAAGTTTCAAATGGAAAAAAAGTGATGCAAGTTTGTAGTAATGTGCTTAGTGCTACACTCTTAAAAATAAAGTGTGTGAACTCTTTATCAGCATCTACGGTTCCATGAAGAACCTTAAATATCCATGAAAACTTTCCATTCCACAGAAGTTTCTTTATAGTGGAAGAAGGTTCATAGTATCATAGTAATATATACTGTATATTTATGTATTTTAAAATCTAATTGTAGTGAAGCAACTTCTGTTAGGAACCTATATAATAACATTAAAAAGCTAAGCAATGATAAAACCATCAGTTTCCACTAACGCTCACTGACATGACCTGACTTAGAGCTTAAGGTTTCTTCCTCTTTCCTGTTCAGTTTTAGCACCCCATTCGTCCAGCACTGAGGCAGAGGTGTTTACTGTCTGCTCCAGGTGCTGTTACGAGGGCCAGGACGGGCCAGGCCCGGGGAGAGTGAGGGGCCACCCTGGATAGCATAAACAAACAGACCCCAGAGAGCCTGCTGTTTTGATAATGTCCATGATTAGCTCAGGTGCTGGGTTATGACCCTGCCAGACCCACAGCCTTGGCGGGGGCTGAGTGTGTTTTCCTTCTTCTCCGACAAGAAAAAGATGCAGCTGCTTTTACTAGGCCGCCTCCACAGTCACGGAACAATTTAAACCAGAAACCCCTGACAAGACAGACTGAAGTGAAATGAAAATGGTCATTTTGTGGATTTTAGTCGATGTTTATTAGCTTATATACACCTAAAAGCTGACCAAATAAACTTTTAGCAGATTTAAAAATCTTTCTTTTACTAAAAAATAGTTAGAAAGACTAAATATACATCTAGAACGTTTGGTCCAATGGATTGCTAATAAATACCACAAACTGATCTAATGATACAACAATAAGACAGTTGCTCAAAATCAATAATTTAATAGCCTGCAGCACCATCCTGATATATCAACACCCTCCTGAAGAACTGAATATAAAGCTTTTAAACATAGCTGTCAAGTGTGTGAAATCATTTAAAGGCATTTGACTATTATAAAAAACATGAAATGTCCTGTCCCAACTTCTTGTTTTAATAGGAAATAAATAATTAAGGCTTTCAATAAGTGGATACTACACTTCATTCACATCAGGATCATTACCATAAACATGCATACATTATTACCAGGATGGCCGAGTGGTTAAGGCGTTGGACTTAAGATCCAATGGACAAATGTCCTCGTGGGTTCGAACCCCACTCCTGGTAGATCAATGTGTGTTTTAAATAGTATATAGTAATGTGTCTGTATGTGGTTGCGTTACTAACAAACAAGGTTTCTCAATGTCTAAGCATCACAAAAGCTGAGTGGTTAAGGCCTAATTTGCAAATTTAAGACCTAACTTGCAAATGTCCTTGTGGGTTCAAACCTTACTCCTGGTAGTTCATTGTGAACTTTAAATGGAATAGAGCAATGCGGCTGTATGTAGTTGCGTTACCAACAAACCAGTTTCTCAAAGTGGTTCTGAAGTACCTGTAAGAAGATCAAAGGCATTTTTAGCATCACACAGCAACCAGGATGGCCGAGTGGTTAAGGCGTTGGACTTAAGATCCAATGGACAAATGTCCTCGTGGGTTCAAACCCCACTCCTGGTAAAGTTGGTTGGTTGTTTCCATGTTTATAAATACCTTTGAACAAAAAAAAATGGGTTTGAAATCCATGATGAATTCATATTATACATAAAAGTTAAAGTATACAAAGATTTGACAGAATGGAGTGACTGACCAATCATTTATGACTCTCTGGAATACTTGATTCTGATTGATCAGTTGTTTCATTCTAAGGTCAAAACTTTGTATAGTGACTGCCAAGTGGTATAACTGACCATTGAATTAGACACTCAACTATCTATATATAACTGTGCTACCCACCTTTTTCCTGAATGCAGAAGTCTCGCCCGACTCATATTCTTTACATTTCTGGTCTCTGGTGTTTCTAGTCAAATTAGCATATTTTCCGAGCTGATAATGTAACGTTAAACCTATGAAAATGGTTTTAAAAAGCACATGGCTCCATAGTGTCATCACTTTACAGTGCCACAATGACTGTCTTTTGTCAGTGCCTAACCCTTCAAAGTTTAATGAGTGCATAGATGCCATGAAGCCACCCAAAGTTACCTACATTGAAAACAGACGGGCGCTCATAACTTACAAACAGCTCTCGATTGGGTAAAGTTCAGGGTTTCGTCCTCAAAATGATAAGAGTGCACTTATACCTTTTATGGGGAGTATTTTAACTTAAGTGCTGCAAGCCATGCTCGTTTTCTCTTGTCAATCTTTGTCAAGGGATATGGTGTCGTATATGGACATTCTGTTCCGATTTGCTGGTGCTCAAAACACATACTTTCCAGGAATTTCTTCAGTTTATTGCTGTGTTTGTGGCAGCCAACAACAGCACAGCTTAACCCTGCACTCATTTTAATCTTTAGTAATGTTCAAAAAGTTTGTTTAATTAATTCAGTCGCACAATAAGTTCATATAGAGACCAGAACAAGACAGCATACAAACAGAAGTTAGAATCCATCATGGTGGCGCTCATCGTTTGGTGGATAGTCTCTCGTTTCACTCTTCTCTTTCTCCCCACATAATAAAATTATTTAAAATTTAAATCAGTATATTTGATATTCAAAATGTATTTTCATTTAAAGTACAGTCAGCTGGTCATTTTCATGTTTACTACATAGTTTACATGATCCTTTACTTGTTCTATGCACATTCAATAGTAATTTTTTTACATCAAAAATACTGTTTTAGATATCTTTAAAAAGAAATAAACATCTAGTGAGAGAGAAAAAAAATCAACTGGTACATAAATAATGAAAGAATGAATCAATATACACAAAAACCACCCAGATCGCAGGAATCAGATGAGGGGCGAGTTCAGCTGGAGGGAATGTAATATGTACCCAACAACCTCTCTTACTGAAAAGAGAAAGAAAGAAAGAATGGACGGCGAGCTTGGAGTTTGTGTTGTACTCATGGACCAGCTGTGTAAATCTCTCACTGTCTTTCTCAGGGGGAGTGCAGACTCATTTTTAGAAACACTGGTATTCCAGTAACTTAAGAGCACTCTTCAGGCATGTAACTGTGTAGAGAGATCAAGAAACAAAGACTGCTCCGTACAAATCCCCGTTCAACACAGACTGAAGCTCTCAGGTGGCCTGAAATAGGTAAAGAGGTTGTTAAGGAAACGAGGAGGCTGCGCATATAAATAGCTTGAGTTATTGAGTCTCCAATAAACCAGTTCACTTCGGTCTGTCTAACTCATCTTCCTCCATCCCTGTGTCATTTATCGGAAAAGAACCAGTGTTATATTGATTTGCAGCACCCTGCAGTAAGCGAACCCTTCCCCCGTGACCTGTCAGGTATGAAGGACAAAAGAAAAGAAAAAAATAACAGATATAAATTAAGCACATGCTGGGAATCACTCGTCTACAATATCAAGAAATCATTCGCACCAAAAAGCCACCACAATTACCCAAAGAGAGCTCTCAGAAAAGATAATGACTATGTGCTCTTCAAAGGCAACTGTCTGGCCCCCCTTTTGCTGAGATCCAGCAGGGTTTTAGGAGATGGAAAGGGTGAAGCCCCCAGCCAAGAGTGCTGCCCCTGCTGATGGAGAAGCCATGGAAAAGCAGGAACAATTGAACACTCATTATCATGGCAAAGGTCTGCTCATTACAAGGGATCATTAGAGCTGCTCTCAGATGAAAGGGCCGGTTGGACTCCATATAAGGAGGTGTCCACTATTTTTAAAAAGAGTGCTAGAAATAAGAAACAGAGGATAAATCCCCTCACCCTCAATCCAAATTGACATGTCTGGTCTGACAATAGATGCAACACACCATCAATAAACCTCGGATAAAAGAAGGAATGTTCAGAAGCTTTTTTTTGTGGCCATGACTTTTAATTGTCTGTCTAAAATATAAATTGACTATCGAAAATAGACCTACCTTGATAAATATTTATTGGAGTAAAAAGTGTGAGAACTAGCTGAGATCTGTCTATTTGCCAGTCCATCAGTCCCATCAGGAGAAACACCAACTATGTCAGAAAAACAGAAAGACTTATGGTAAAAGTGGTTAGTAGATGAATGAAGGTATCTCTTTTTTCAGTCAAAACTGATCAGTCTATTGTTCTATTGTAGTTTTAACTACGTAATAAGTTGAAAATGCCCTTTGTATTTGCCAAAAGCCAATTTTTACTTTCATCTTGTGCTTGCCGAGTGTTGATTTTGGACCCTGCATGTACACACAGACCACCACCGCCATAACCACCAAAACACAGCGGTGATCTCCTTCCCCCAGAGCTGCAAAGTCATTATCAGCTGTCCAGGTCTTACTTATGAGCTCCGAGCTCCCAGGAGACAGTGGGATAAGTGTGCTGGTCAGTGGGGGAGGTGAGGGCCGTTGGGGTCCTGCTCCTAAACGAGGGCCCAAGGAGGAACAGAAGGATTCAGAATGATGAAGGAGTCTTTGAAGAGCTGGAGATGGAGGGATGATGGCTCTTTGAGGTCTGCTTGAGCACTGATGGGCTTTTGTGTCGAAACCTCCTGCAAGAACAGTTCACGTTACTGCAGGACAATGGCTGGTTAAACTGCACACAGAAAGGGGTTAATCCACAAAGAATAGGCCAGTGGCCGGTAAAGCTAGTGACACAGGGCCTGAAGAAAAGCATTAGTCAATAAAGCACTAATTAAAGCATTTGCTTGGTGAGCCGTGCAGAAGGCGATCAAAGCAGAACGCGGTTGTGTCACAAATGGGGAAGATGCTTAAAGGGACACGTTCACTCGGCATTAAGGACGGATAAGAACACACACTGAGCAGCTGCACAATCTGTTTAGAAACATAGATCTAGTTTTAACTTCTGCATTAAATTTATGAACATAACCTATTCACATATAGTGACCAGGATCATTAAGATCAATGAGAATTTTGAATGGAATATAGTAATGCGGCTGTATGTGGTTGCGTTACCAACAAACCATTTTCTCAAAGTGGTTCTGAAGTACCTGTAAGAAGAACAAAGGTGTTTTTAGCATTGCAAAGTAACCAGGATGGCTGAGTGGTTAAGGCGTTGGACTTAAGATCCAATGGACAAATGTCCTCGTGGGTTCAAACCCCACTCCTGGTAGACCAATGTGTATTTTAAATGGAATATAGTAATGTGGCTGTATATGGTTGCATTACCAACAAACTGGTTTCTCAACGTGTTAACTTCATAAAATGACTAGGATGGCTAACTGATAGACAAATGTGCTTGTGGGTTCAAATCCCACTCCTGGTGAGCTTTACATTTAAATTTGTGGCAGTATGTGGTTACTACAGATTTTTTTGATCGCTAACACAATTTATTAAACAATTCACCATTTTTTCACAACTATAAACACAATCTCAGAACTTTGAGAAATGTGTCTTTGTTTTGAGAACTGAATAAATGGTTTGTAAAGAAACAAAAGGGCCCTGTTTAGACCTGCCAATCACATCTAATTCCAAGTGGCCCAGCAATACAAATCAATATGACTGGATCATCGCAGATGGAAATTAATACCAGGTGTAAACAAGTCCAAAGTGTTTCTGAAGTGCCCTGTCATGAAAGAAATGAGTGTTTTAGTATCAAAAAAATGATAGAGCAATAAGAATTTTTAATGAAATAAAGGTAGGTGTGGTGATGGAAAAAAAAAAATATTGGTTTCTTCAAGTGCCATCTAATGGACAAATGTCCTTGTGGATTCAAATCACTTCTGGCAGATTGTAGGTAGTTTTAACAACCTGCTGTAACCAGGATGGCCGAGTGGTTAAGGCGTTGGACTTAAGATCCAATGGGCAAATGCCCTCGTGGGTTCGAACCCCACTCCTGGTACGATAAAGCAAAATCTTTAGATAATAGCATCTGCTAAACATAGAAATGGAAACAAACACTGGACTGATGAAACAGAGATATTTAGGCAAATATTGGTGAAATATTCATTTCAAAGTCAAACGTGCCTGTGTGCCAAGTCATTTTAATATCGAGATGTTTGATTTTCCTCAGAAATCTCTTTCCCTGCTCTCCCATGTGTACAATGGCTGTGTGCTTCTGACAAAACAGATCTCGTCTCACATGAACACTTCACTATATGAGTGCTAATAAGAACCATGTCAGGAGGGACGCCTGCTGTTTCACAAAGCGAGAGGAACTGAGCCCAGCGACTGACAGGTTGTATATAGATGCTATCCACACCTTCTACAGAGTCAGTGTTGATCTCTCCGTCGCTATGGCACCCCTGCAATATTAAGCCACCAGAAACCATGGTTACTGATTTATGTGTGCTTTCCATCCTCACAAGACTGAAGCTGATTTAATGAATGCACTCATTTTGTTGCTTTATAATGCATTCAAAAGCAATTTCATGTAATTTACAAACAATAAATTACACCCCATGGACATTTCTAATATCAGGCATAGTAGTATAAGGGCTAGTATCAGGCATTCGATTAAAGGTTCAGGCAAATGTGTTTTCTAAATGTCTTTATAGCACACAATTCCAATTTGTTTTTTCAAATTCAATCTTTAGGACTGGCTGTCCACACTTTCATTTTCCAATCAATGAGATCAGATCAATTCGTTCAGATAGTGTAGTCAAAATTCGGCATAATGGTTACCATAATAATGACATCAAATAATGTCATTCATTCATTTACAATTTAATGTGCATGTAATTAGTTCATGTGCAAAGATTGAGCAAAATTGGCTAAATTTAGATCAAGGAGGTCTATAATACCTAGAGAAAGCTCTATTTATGTGATTCAGCGATAAAGAGCAACGTTTGAATGGACGTCCATGGAGAAAGATGCTTTATAAGTCCATAAAGTAATGCTGCTCTGCTGGTTACTAAAAGAGCTCCATGAAGTACCCTGTTAAAGGATCAAAGGGGTTTTTGGCACCACGCAGTGACCAGGATGGCCGAGTGGTTAAGGCGTTGGACTTAAGATCCAATGGACAAATGTCCTCGTGGGTTCAAACCCCACTCCTGGTAGATCAATGTGTGTTTTAAATAGAATATATTAATGTGTCTGTAAAGCTGAGTGGTTAAGGCATTGAACTTAAGATCTAATTTGCAAACGTCCTCATGGGTTCAAACCTTACTCCTGGTAGTTCATTGTGAATTTTAAATGGAATAGAGCAATGCAGCTGTATGTGGTTGTGTTACCAACAAACCCGTGGTTCTGAAGTACCTGCAAGAAGAACAAAGGCGTTTGTAGCATCACACAATAACCAGGATGGCCGAGTGGTTCAGGTGTTGGACTTAAGATCCAATGGACAAATGTCCTCGTGGGTTCAAACCCCACTCCTGGTAGGTTTATGTGCATTTTAAATGGAATATAATGTGGTTGTGTTACCAACAAACCAGTTTCTCAAAGTGGTTCTGTTTCTGAAGAATCCATTTAAAAAAGGGGGTTATTGGCATTGCACAAACTTGTAGGTCCAGATGGTGTAGTTATAATATCTACCAGCAGGGACTAACTGGGCTATGCTAACTAGCCAGACCTTAACAAACCAGTTTCTCAAAGTGGTTCTGAAGTACCTGTAGGAAGAACAAAGGCGTTGTTAATATTGCACAGTAACCAGGATGGCCGAGTGGTTAAGGCGTTGGACTTAAGATCCAATGGACAAATGTCCTCGTGGGTTCGAACCCCACTCCTGGTAGATTAACGTGTATTTTAAATGGTATATAATGTGGTTGTGTTACCAACAAACCAGTTTCTCAAAGTGGTTCTGTTTCTGAAGAATCCATTTAAAAAAGGGGGTTATTGGCATTGCACAGACTTGTAGGTCCAGATGGTGTAGTTATAATATCTACCAGCAGGGACTAACTGGGCTATGCTAACTAGCCAGACCTTAACAAACCAGTTTCTCAAAGTGGTTCTGAAGTACCTGTAGGAAGAACAAAGGCGTTGTTAATATTGCACAGTAACCAGGATGGCCGAGTGGTTAAGGCGTTGGACTTAAGATCCAATGGACAAATGTCCTCGTGGGTTCGAACCCCACTCCTGGTAGATTAACGTGTATTTTAAATGGTATATAATGTGGTTGTGTTACCAACAAACCAGTTTCTCAAAGTGGTTCTGTTTTTGAAGAACCCAGTTAAAAAAGGGGGTTATTGGCATTGCATAGACTTGTAGGTCCAGATGGTGTAGTTAGAGTATTTACTAACTGGGCTATGCTAACTAGCCAGACCTTAAACCATTGACATTTCCATACATTCAAACCCCACTCCTGGTAGATAGATCATTGTATTACATATAAATGTAATAAAGTAATGCGACTGTACTGTGATTCAATCATAGTAATGCGGCTGTATGTGGTTGCGTTACCAACAAACCAGTTTCTTAAAGTGGTTCTGAAGTATCTGTAAGAAGAACAAAGGCATTTTTAGCAATACAAAATGACCAGGATGGCCGAGTGGTTAAGGCGTTGGACTTAAGAGCCAATGGACAAATGTCCGCGTGGGTTCGAACCCCACTCCTGGTAGACCACTGGTATTTTAAATGGAATATAGCAATTTGGCTGTATGTGGTTGCGTTACTAACAAACTGGTTTCTCAACATGTTAAAGGGTTAGTTCAACCAAAAGTGAAAATTCTGTCATTAATTACTCACCCTCATGTCATTCCAAACCCATAAGACCTTCATTCATCTTCGTAACACAAATAAAGACATTTATGATGAAATCTGAGACATCCGCTGCACTGTGTGTACTACGTCAACTGCGTAGGAGACTGACATGGAAGAGAAGAGACTGTTGAGTAAAGACCTTAAACCATTGACATTTCCATACATTGTGTATGATAACAAATATAGATTGCATCATAAATGATGGAAAAGCTCGCAATACTATCTGATTTTACAGACTGAAACACATTTCCAAAAATACAACTTTAATCAAATTTGAAACAGCAGATTTTGTACATTTTGTACATAAATGGATTTGATTCAGATTTACCAAAAATCTATTTTTAAAACAAAGCCACTGTACTCAGATGCCAAATTATTGCCCATGTTTCCCTTTCTAACAAGCATATTATTAAATCATACAGTGGTTTGTTGCCAGGCAATATCTTTGAGTGGCATGTCATTACAGCTCAAATAGATGGTTTTAACAGGGTCCAGATAATAATCCACATTTATTTTCCTCTGCCTCACTAAGGTTACTATGTATGTTTATTGACTATGCATCCATCCTAAAAAAATCTGTAAAAATAATGTAATTGTAGATCCATATTTGCCCTCCATTGAGCTATCCATTAGTGCATTATAATTCTCTTCTCTGCGTGGAATGAGAAATTATCCAGACATATGCAATTGTAACTCATTCATTAGGTGTCATTCACTGGGTGTTTTTGATCTCCACCAGCTCCAATTACCACTTGTTTTTGTGTTATATTCTTCAAGCACATCTGCCTCATTGCTGATCCCCAAATCCAAACCCTCGTTTTGACTGAACTGTGTAGGAGTATCCATAAATTAAGGGAAATCTGAGTGTGCCCTGGTTGGGGGGTCACCAATAAAGACCCACTTCCCTTTGGTTGTGTGCTGCTGAACAGCAGGATAGGCCTAGTTTTTCTCACCCTGCCTTCCCATCTGACAACAAATAAACAGCCAGAGGTCTTTAATGTGCCATACAGATGACACCTCCGATCTCTTCCTTCACAAAGAGTTCAGGAAGCTTTGGGTGTCAAGACAAATATTATGGCAGTGGAGCTTCATTTGGCGTGTGTCTGAGGCTTGAGTCTTTCCTTCTAACTTGAGCGTGAGCTGAAGGAAGAGTGTGGAAATGAGAAACATAAGAGAAACCATCTGTCTGGTGGACAGCTCTACATTTGGTCAAACACTGGCCTGTGTGGAACTGAAACTTTAATGAAGAGTTATGACTCGAAAAACACTATGAACACATTAAGTGATCTATATATGTATGTATCTATCTATCTATATTGGAAAATTACCTGTGGGAAAATAACTGCATAATCTCACATGCAGTATTGTTTTATTTTATGACAACTTAAAATGTGGCACATCCAAATACATTTTACAACTATCCATTTCATAATGAATAATGTTTTATAATGTAAAGAATGCTGAGCACTGAATATCATTTACCCATGATTCCTCAGTGATGTTATGTAGAACAGGTCTATTCATTGCTTTATCTAGCCAGCAGGTATCTTCAAACCTGATTAACACCTTGACCAATTATGCAGATAAATTTGCGAAAACATTGGCCTCCCCACAAGGTGCTGTGAAATGAGATTACACCCAAACTAATTATAAACAAGTCCCCCAAGTCCCATAATCAGATATCAGCTCTGCGGCACACATAATCTTCACAGGAAATGGAATTAATCTAGAAGGATCTGAATGACTCAGGCACCATTTCGTGTGTCTCAGGCTGTGCCATGCTTTTCCACAGTCTCTCATCACAGTATGTGAAATTAGACCTGTCATTTAAACCAAAGGCTACGTTTATTAGGAGCCAGCCTGTCTCATCAGTGCAATTGAAAAAACATGACCAGAGCACTCTAGTGCTGGCACTGAGAGAGCACCAGATCCGTTCCCATTCGCCTGTGAGACAGACACGGAGACGGGAACCGGTGCAGCCAGACTGCGAGCCGGGAAAGAGAGGATTAGCATGTGGCGTGGTCTCTGACCACCTCATTTCCTTCCCCCGAGCGATCTCCGTCTTCATCTCTCGCCTGCAGCTACACATGCTATCGCTTGCCATCTTTATGTCTCTTGAGTGTCAAAGCTTTCTGTTTTCCACACCACTCCACCCTTCCTAATGTACCACTGACATCTGAACAGACCGATTTCTCGTCCTGGCTAACGGCCAATGCTGTTTTAGGATGATTTAGAAGACTGCACTTCTTGACGCTCGGTCGGTATTTTAAGGCACCAAGTGAACTTGATAATACCATTAATCATCAAGGGTTGTGTAAGGCATTGGTTTTGTACCCCAGTTCTCAAGTCAAGGCCAAATAGAGACATGCTTATGAGCTCTCCAGATCAGAATAGCACACTACCTGTAGTAGTCAATAGTACACTACTGTTAGCATTTCCTATTAATCTCAAAGAATGACCTGCTACATTTGCCAAAATGTGCAAAGTATACAACAGGGTACACATTTCCTACAATGCACTTCCACTTTTATTTTAAACTAGAATTAATATAATCTTGACCTATTATTAACCTGACTGCTAAAAGACATTTTTATACAAAATTGTATTCAAATGAACCCATTTTTTATTTCTAAGAACAAAACATGCTATGTGATATGATCGTGTGACATCAATGTGCTATTTGAAATGTTGGCTGAATTTATAGCACACTCACATACTAGTCTAATTACTGTATGTTTGTATGTTAAATCATTCTAATATGCTGATTTGGTGCAGGAAACATTTCCTATTATCATCAATGTTGAAATCAAGTCATGAAATGCGATCATGCTGCCTAATATTTTTTTTGTAGAAACCGTGATACTTTGTTTTTTCAGGATACTTTGATGAATAGAAAGTTCAAAAGTTTTGTTCAAACTTCTGGTAGTGTAACCTGTCCCATTGAATTGAATGCAACAGTTTGCAAGAAAGGTTTTACGAATGACTCGCTCAGCTCGTGTTTCATGAATAAGGCCCATAGCCAGTGTGATTTATTTTCGTGAGGGTTCTGGAAATGCATATCCCAGTTCAATCTCTGAACCCTGTGGCCTGAGAAGAAGGGGAACTCATGAAATATGAATTAAATTGATGGATTTAAAATTACAGGGATTAGGTGCAAATAAGTAACCTCGCTCTGTCTGATTTAGCTTCTCCCAGTCTGTTAAATCACTTGAATTAGTCTAATGGTCTTTATTGACGTCTGTTTAGCCTGTTTCATGCAGTGGAAAAAGCATGCTTGACTTGCAGCGTGCCATGCAGCAGTGGGTACTACAAATTAAGAACGGCTTCTTCTCCCAGCCAGCCCACTTTTCCTAACATGAGGCTTTTCCATGCTGGAAAACTGCTCGGTCAGCTCTAAAGTTGCAAAACTATCAGCTCAGTTTGTGTTGACCTGCGGCTCTGATCAGTCTCCTGAACCATTACATTCTCAATGGGCTTAATCTACATTTCTGGATAGGGGCGTAAACCGGTCCCCCCTCAGTAACCCCCCCTGGCCCCTTGCCCATACTTACTTCCAACATTCCAGCTGAGAAGCTGGTTTCCAAGGCAACCACAGAAAGCACGGATGACTGCAACCATGCAGTCGTCTTTTGTCCTTTTGGTTGATGAGATAATAACAAGGCCGGTCACCTTGCTTCTGAAACACACTGGGACTTGCTCTGATTGGCAACAGCTTGTGCATGCTTAAACACAGCTGGCAGAGGACATCGCTCACTGTCACAGACATGGCAAAATCAGCCAGATGAAATACGGCCTACTCAGATTCAGTCTTATCAGACTCTTCCTTTGGAAGGAGATAACCTTGAGCCTTAAAGGGATAGTTCACCCAAAAATTTAAATTCTGTCATCATTTTTTCATGCTCATGTTGTTCAAAACCCATAAGACTTTAGTTAATATACGAAACACAAAGTTAATGAAACCTGAGAAGTTTCTGTCCCTCCACTGAAAGTCCAGGTAACCAAAACCAAGATCCAAAAAGGTCATAAACGCATCATAAATTGTATCCATATGAATTGAACAGTTTAATACAAGTCTTGTGAAGAGATATGATTGAGCAGATTTAATATAGGCTTTTATTTCATCTAACCAATGATCAACATACAGTACATACATATATAGACCACAACACATATGATAAACACAGAAGCTCAAATGAGTGTGTGATGCATGAAAACCACTGAGATTTGTTTTAGCATGTGTGACAAATGCATGAGCTTCTGTATTTATCATATGTGATGCACTCTATGTATGTGTGTTTATATGTGAATAAAAACCGAAATTATATCTGTTCGTCATATAAAGCTCACCTGCCTATAACGTCTATTAATCTTGAAGACAGTGATTAGCTTCTTCAGGTGTGTTTGATTAGGGTTGGAGCTAAACTCTGCAGGAAAGTATCGAGGGCCAGAGTTTTGGTTCCTTGGACTTTCAATGGAGGAGAAGAAACCTCTCAGGTTTCATTATAAATATCTTAATTTGTGTTTCAAAGATTAACCAAAGTCTTATGGGATTGGAACGAAAAGAATGTGTGTAAGTAATGACAGAATTTAAATTTTTAGGTGAACCATCCCTTTAAAAATGAAAATTTTGTCATCATTTACTCATATACTTTATGTCATTCATATCAAACCTGTATGACTTTCTTTTATCTTTAGAACTGAAAAGAAGATATTTTAAAGAATGCTTTTGTCAATATAATGAACGTCAATCCAAAACAACAATGACTTTCATTGTACACTCCAAAAAATGCTGGGTTGTTTCAACCCATGTTTGGGTCAAATATGGACAAACCCAAACATTAGTTTAAATTTTTTTAAATCAAATTTTAAAACCCAACGGTTGGGTTTGTCCATATTTGACCCAAACATGCATGGGTTGAAACAACCTAGCATTTTTTAGAGTGCATGGACAAAAACACAGAGACATTTTTCAGAATATGTTTGTTTGTGTTGCACATTAGACAAACTAGTATTAACTCTTTTTTTAAACTGATATTTAATTCAAAATAGGAATAGAATGAGAAACACTAATGCTTATATTTCTCTGTCAATCTCATACGTACCTGCATGCTCACCCATGTCTTGGTTTCATCTGCCACCGAGGCGGCAGACCATCACATCATTGATTGATTATTTGTGATCTTAAGTGATGATTCATTTCAATCACTCATCAGCTCTCGGCACGCTATAAACAACCAAAGAGACAAAGTCAGTGAGTCATATTTCTATCGTTTTTATTCTGTGCCAAATGCAACTGATAGCCCTATCGTGCATCTGTGACATGTCACGGCTTGCCCTAGCTGCCAAATACAGACGTTCCTAATTAACTTTCAGGCGAGGGAACATGAACGTTATAGGGTGCATTTCACCAACAGCATATGCAACCCAACGAGGGGTGGATAAATTGGCTGTGGGCTGCTCTAAACCCCATGCTCCTCTCAGGAGGCTTGTGGAGACAGGTAAGCCTGTATTATCATCTGGGCTCTTACAATGAGAATGAGCCTCCATTCTTATTTAGCGGCTCCTTCTAATTGGGCGGCTTCCTTTCAGGGTGGTCAGGAGGGAATTAGATTCACTGGAAAAATCAGTTAGGCAGCCAAGATCATGTTTGCTACAAGCCAAAGATATTGGAATATTATACGTAAATGATGTCAGGTAGTGGTTTGCATTTCAAAGACTGAAATATGATACATGAAAGATATATAAATAAAAAAAAAATGATTGGATTTCAATCAAGTGTGGAAAGATGTTCTAATTCAAATATGCGAGTATATATTTTTTAAAATAAACCGTAAACCCTAACGCTCAAAATAATTAATTGGTTTGAGTAGGACAAACTTAAACAAATTAGAATTAAACACTTACTTTTTCTTTCCAGTTCACAGAACTGATATATTTTAAGTAAACTGAACTGTTTCATTGTTTTGAGTTTTATCAACTTATTTCTTTTAATTTAGACAAACTTAAGTTTAACTGAAACTGGGCTGGGATTTCTGTTTCCCAGCATGCTTTGCCCATGGCACTCGAAAGGGAGAGTAAATGCTAAAATTAAGTGTTATATAATGTTTTTTGTGCAAGATGTTAAGTGGGAGATTTAGTAGTGATTAATGTTTTGTTATGCTAATTTAGAAGAGTTTCTGTTAATGTGGGTTTTCGTAAAGTTACCATCATGGTGACAAGTGGCGCATGTGGCTTGGTTTGAGAGCAAATATGTTAAATGTTTTGCTGCACTCATTCAGCAAGTGCTATACCATTGTTAACATGTTAGCAAATTAGCAAGTTAGCATTTTCTGAATTAGCTTGTTTTAGCTAGCTTAGTTTACACTAATAAAGATGTTCACATTGAGGTTACATGAAAATTTTAAGTTAAATGTATGAATTCGTGTACTCAAATATTTCAAGTTAAGAACAATTAAAATGTATGAGTACAAAATAAAAACTGCCAGTTCTGCTTACTTAAACTTAACTTAAAAATTTGGAGGCAACTGATTGCCTCAAATTGTTTGAGTTTTGCCAACTTATTCAGTGTATAATAGTATTTTTCATTTTGTATAATTATACCACCATTCAATAGTTTGGGGACAGGAAGATTTTTTTTTTTTTTTCAGTAAGACTTAACTTTTTAATTACTTTTATTCAGCAAGGCTACAGTAAATTGATTTAAAAGGACAGTAAAGACAATTATTGTGTAACAGAAGATTTCTATTTCAAGTAAATGCTATTCTTTTGAACTTTCTATTCATCAAATAATACTGAAAAAAAAAAAAAAAAGAATTATGGTTTCCGCCAAAATATAAACAGCACAATTGTTTTCAACATTGATGAGCACCAAATCAGCATATTTTTTTGATTTCTGAAGGATCATGTGACACTTAAGACCAATGAGTAATGATTTTTGTATGCACAAGGAGTCTGACAACAGCTGGTATGCTTCGCACGGAGATCTGATCTCACCATCATCGAGTCTGTCTGTGATTACATGAAGAAACAGAAAAAACTGAGACAGATAAATCAAAAAAAAAAAAAAACCTGCGGCAACATCTCCAAGACGCCCGCAGAAAACTACCTGCAAAGCTACAGTACTGCGAAAAGTTTTAGGCAAGTGAGGATGTAAAGTGAGGATGCTTTCAAAAATAATGTCATAAATAGATTTTATTTTTCAATTAATTTCTATCAACTAAATCAAATCAATATTTGGTGTGAGCACCCTTTGCGTTTAAATCAGCTTTTCCAGGTACACTTGCACATAGTTTTTCAGGAAATACTAATGTGCCTAAGAATTTTGAACAGTAATATATAGTATATACCATTCAAAATATATATTGTACTTCTCATTATGTTTTATATTTTGTCACTGAAATGCATTTACCTAACAACAGAAGCCACCTAGCAACCACATAGCAATGTACTAAAAACCAATGTGCATAGCAACACCCTGACAACCAAATATCAACAGCCAAATTTTGTGAGTTTATAAAATAAAGTAGTTAATATTATTTGTCATCACTTGCGCTGCTATGGTTATAATAGCAGCAAAGAAAAGTCAAGAAAACAAACTTTTACTTTAGGCACAAAAAGAGTGGGGGAATTAAACAATAAATATAGTTAATTTAAATATGCTGTCTCTAAATAAGGTCAGCTACAGATGGCCTTTCTGTGACCTCTGAATCAGCCCCTGGGAAATCACTGGGCGAGGGGGAGGGTGTGTGTGTATGTGCTCTCTTTGTGTGACATGCCACTTTGAAAACCTTATACGAAATTTCTTCCCTAAATAATTACACGCAACCACAGATCTAACGGAAAATTAAATTGAGGGTTGAAAACAAATTTACTACATCATTTTAACCTTATAAATTTTGCTAAGCAGTTAGCTAGAGCCGTGTCCTTGGGATGGTGGGTGAGTGAGTGAATCTCAGATGGGTTTGACTGGAAACCAGGTGAATTGATAACCTCAGGGATTTGCACTCAAAGCCCACGGTGTGTCCTCTGGGCGGCACAGCCAATCTTGACCGCTGATGAACTCACTCATGAGCTGGTGGGGATCCGTTTTATACACAGCAGGTTGCCTGTAACTTTTCTGTCTTGGTTTTGTTAGCATGTAACCATCCGTGTTGCTCCCGCCCTTGAGTTGTGTTGCTCAGGGTCAGCTGTCATCCAACCCTGGAGAGATGTGACAGAGTCAAAAACAACAACCTGATTCCCAGGAACACTGATGATTCCATGTTTATCTAGTTTATCTATGACTGGAAGATGTAAAAAAAAAAGTATTATTTTGACATGATTCTAGTATTATCTTGGGGGATAAGCCTTAAAATGTTGTGCAAAATAGCAAATGGCATCTCAAGATGTAATGCGAAGGTCAAAGCCACTTTAAATCTAACCAAATAATCACTTGAAATAGATTTCCTTTCAGTTCAGATGGTTAAATAAAATACATAAGCAAAAGTTGGTCTGGTCTGACAATGCAAAATGGATAGACTTTGGCATGAGAGTGGACTCTAGAGCAAAGTTTCCCATTGGACCTAATTAGGAAAATAAAGTTGGAGGAGAGATGCCCAAGGAATAGCTGGAATTAAATGAAACGGATGTTTTTATACTTTTAAAAAAGCAATTGTCCTGATTATATGGACGTGATCCTCCTTAAAACTTAATAGGTAGTGTGAAACACAACAATAGACTGATCAAAAAATAAAAAAGCTTTCTATGACTGTGGAGAAGAAAAGACTTGGAAGGGGCTTAAAAGATTATTCCAGATCTTCGTTTCTCCAGATTTCCTGGAGGTTGCCAATTGTAGTAAAAACTATAACGTGTGGGGTGCCAGGATTTGAGAAACGGCTTCTCTTAAGACTGGCCAAAATCTTTACAGGCCACTTCAAAGCTGCTTCATATCTGCTTTCTAACTCTGTATTCATTTTCACTTCAGCCCACAACGTTGCCTTTTCATTAGAGTTAAACCCCACAGAAACCACTGTAGCAAAAGAGGACTCCATTTAACTGCACCCATTGAGCCTCTAATGCTAATAGACAAATAACAAAGTACCGCAAAGAGTTGAAAGCGGAGGCACATGCATTTGGTTAGGACTGAATGGAGCGTAAGTCCTTCTCCCAGACCTCCTCTGATTCCCGTGAAGAGCAACTTGTTGGTATTTCCCTGAATCAGACCCTTTCTTCCCTGTTTCCCCCCTCGGCTGGTCGCCCATTTCAAAGACAGGTCCAGCTGGGACGTCCCACCCTCTCTACCTCCATCACAGCAGTGTCTTCCTGTCATCCCCCACTTTCTCACCTCATCCTCTCTCCTGTTAGTCACATAAGCCCATCAAAGCAAAGACCACCACTTTTCTGACTGTACTTGAAAGCGGCCAAAACCAAAACACCAATCAAAGCAAGCACATATGACATGTGCGTGTGAAAATTAGGGCTGCCAAAGTAAACACATTAGCTTATGAGGTTAAATATGTTTAACTGTGTTACATTTAACACAGTTAATGCATTTAGCTAATTTGACATTAAAATGTCTAAAGCCTGGTCAGGAAACAAGCACCGGCTGGGTTCTTGTTTATCAGTAAATGATAGAGGAAGACCTTCTTGAGAGCTAATTTAATGTCCCCCACACTTTTAGAAATTACTTTGTCCTTCCTACTCTTTAATTATATATATTATACAGTATTTTGCTTGGAAAGTATGAAGTATCCTGCATGAACAAGCAAGTGGGAACTGGTAATCTCATCTCAGAAAATCATTTTTCACATGACTATTAAGTCACTTAATTAATATTCATGAGCCAAATTGCAACTTCCTGAAAAGAGATGTCAACAACAGGAAAAATAGCATTTTTATATTCATATTTGTTGCAGTTGTCGCAAAGTTTTAGGCTTAATTATTAAACTTTTAGACAAAAATGCTAGAGTGATTGAGATTTCTATAAAATTTTGTTTTTAAGTGTCCCCCTCTACTTATCGGATCGTTCCAGCACTGAATCCTGAATTCATTTATAAATCAAATCCAGATGAGACTTTTCACAGAACTTATTTGCATGTCTTTATATGGCAAAATTTAATTAGCACTGAAGCTCAACAAGTCGAAGGCACCAACATGAATAACTTTCAACTTCAATGATTCACATATGAAATAAACGATTCACATGCTACAGTTTCAAAGTAGCTTTAACAACACTGATATTTAGGGGGCAATTTCAGCAAAATCAAATTGTGAGAGAAATCACAGTAAGTACAGAAAACATTATTTGAATCTCTTGACAGCCCAAGTGAAAATACAGAAGAAGGACGAGTTTTGTTCGTTGTGTTGCGCTTTGTCACTTTTTGAAACAAGTGAACAATGACCTATAAACACAGACAGACACATAAGCTCCTTTTTACAGATAAACAGGTTTGTTTCTTGGTTTTCTTGTCTAGACATGAAAGACAGACAGAAACCAGCCCAACTGTAAATGAAGTCTTATTGATTTTACAAGGAAAACCTCGAGCTCTCGCCCAGGTGAAGAGAAAACAACAACTCTGCCTCATTTCAGCTGAATGGTAGTAAGCCGCTCGATTGATTCCTTTAAGAACCGTGTGAAGACGGTGTGAATGGCTTGGTGGAGATGTATTCACAACCTCTATTCAGTTGAAACATTCTTAACTGTTTTACTGAGAATGACAAAATTACTTCTTTTAAAGCTGGAGGCAGTAGGTTAGTAAACATCTCAGCATGGCAACATGGCGCCAGTATTCACCTCTGTTAGACTAGTATCAGATTCTCCAGGCCAAAATTAGACAGTGTGATGAATGTCATACGAGTAGCTAACGTTAAACTGCTCTCACTTTAGCTGCTAATGAGACTTTCAGCACTGACGGTTTGACAGACTAAGACTTTCTGTTGTGGACAGACTGGAATGTGGAGACATCTCTTCTATACAGCAGCCTGGACGTTTGCAGAAGCAAAACGTTGACACGCCATCCATGACACTGCAGCCTTATTTCATTTGCAACCCAAATTCATATTCCAAAAAACTGATTTGTTTGGCATCACTATAATGATGTTCACTTTGCATGTCATGCAGTGTTGGGCTCGTTACTCAAAAAATGTAATTTATTGCTCATTACTAGTTACTCCTTTCAAAAATAATATTATTACTTTATTACTTTCTGGCAACAGTAATTAGTTACACTATAGTTATATTACTTTTCCTTCACATCCCACAGAAGTTGTAATTGTGTATCTTCCCCATAAAATTCTTCTAAAATGTTACTAACTGCCTGACCATTTGACCAAAATCCACACTGGACTGCAGTCAGAAGTTATTACAAACACTCAATGGTGACTGATAGTGACTTTTAAGTAAAAGTGTTGTATTAATCTCATTAATTGTCACGTGTAGCTTGAATATTGTAGCTATAATTTCCCTCTGTTACACATGAAAAATGTGCATATACATGATAATATTCAACCATGGCTAAAGCTAGTGTTAACATTAGCTTACTTAAATAGCACTAACTTTGTTTTTAAAACAATGTTGCTCGATATGACTAGTAGCCTACATAAAAACTTCACCTGAGTGAAAATGTACACATTCAAATGGGCTACTCTCAATTGCATTTTAGTTATAAGTTTTAACTACCTTCTTCACAGTGTAGAGCTCCAGATCCCGTCCACAGCGAGAGACAAAATGGCGATTGCAGCAGTTGGGCTTTCCCTCGCAAAGCGCGTATTCCAAGGGGGCGAGGTTTCCAGAGAAAACATAACTACTTTATTTAGCTAGCTTCAACATGACTAATTTTAAGTGGTTGAACATCCTTAAACAATAAATAAATTGTACAATATTAAATTGTTTAGATGAGAAACATAACTTTATCATGTAGGAGATAAATCCATATTTAAAAATTCAACAACCTCCCCATTGCCATTTTTTCAGTGTATGATTATATTTTATGATGTATTTTATCAAAAGAAATTGCATAAGTTGTAAGAAAATGTTTTGTTTTCCAAAAAGATTTTCATTTATAGTAATATAATCGGGATCAGAGGGATGTGGGTGGGCAAGCCATGTAATGCCAGAGTAAAGTAATGCCACAACTTACACAACGGTGTTCAGATCATCTTTTCTTCGGATAAAATCAATGTAATGACAATTTTCCATCCGCTGAATCTAAGCTTTTCCATATTCCAAGCTTGCCTGCTGCACTGGTGACTTCATATGTCTATGCGAGTCGTAAAAAATTATGAAAATAAATCTAGGAATTATTGAATTGTTGGATGTCAAATCAGTAGGGGTTGAGGCATCAAAAGTAACTAAGTAACGAGCTGTTTTATGGATAGTAATTGTAATATTACTGAAATCTTATTAGTAATTAGTTACACTACTAGTAGCTAGTTACTGCCTAACACTGATGTCATGTCAGCTGTTTAGCAGCTAATTAGGGGAAAAAACAGGAAGAAAAACTCTTGTCTCAGTCCTGTTCAAGACTTCTTCATACACTCCAGAAGCCTCCGATATTTATTTACTCTTAGGGATGATGGTAGGTAAAACCCCCTTCAACAGCCTTTTACACATTTACAGAAGCCCTGGTTCCTAAACTCTCTGATTTTCTCTTCGACTCTAGCTATATTAACTTACATGACTGCCTGCCAGATCTTCACCAAAGAGAGTCCAGAAACCTCTGGAAACTTCCAGCTTCTACATGGCTTTGTGTCAGAAACTTCCAAAATAACCCCAGGCTAAATGTACAAACATTATGACATTATATAATGCTTAAAAGACCATTATATGCTGTTCATTTGTATAGAATGTTTTTTAATAAGCAAGGGATGATGTACCTTTGGCTGAAGGACCCTGAAAAGGTTTATTTTGAGATAATGACCAGTTGACAGTACATTTCTCCACTTATTAAATGTTTACTTAGTACATAAATAAATACATGGACAAAGGGGCGGATTAAGGTGGTCAGGGGCCCCTAGGCTGCTCTTTGTGTGAGGCCCCCCCCCCTTAATCATTATGCTTTACTGGAAAAATGTATTTAGTGCCATACATGGTCCACACGCAAATATTAAGGTTAACTGGCACACACACACACACACACACACACACACACACACATTGAGACAGCCAACAGTTTTTCTTCTACATTCCTTCAAGTGGTGGACCACCACAGTAAGAAAATTACCACCACACCACATAGGTAAAATGGGAAATTGAAAATCATAATAAATCGTATATAATAAACCAATATATAATACATAGCCTAATCAGCGCTCAAGCGCACATATAAAACTTGCCACAGCGCACTGGGAAACGTAATGATTATGAGTGTGTAGTGAAAAAACAGCAAGGAGACTTTCTAAACATTTTAATAATTTATTGATAATGTTTTCTGATTTCGGCTGCAAAGATGAAGTCTACGATGCTGATTGGTCATGTCCGCAGTAGTGGACGCGCCTATATGCATGTTTCATACGGATTACATAATCTGAGAATATGTATTTTCTATTTGAATTGGTTCAATTAAAAGTAGACATTTCAAGCTTTCTATAGATATGTTTCTCGTGTCTGTGAGGGAAGTACGGTTCATGTTTGTTACGTGCTTAAGTTCACAGAGACGACAGAACGCGCATCCTGGTTGTTTTCATTTTACAAAAGCACAACGTTTTCTGTTATTGTGAGTTTACAGAAATAAAAGTAGACCCCTTACAGTTTGTATTACTCTTATCTGTATGACCAAAATGACGGAGTATTTTAAGCAAGTGATCGCACCGGCGCCTCCATGTCATGCAGCGAGCGCGCTCTCCACACAAACATGGATATGCGCCTAATAATAGCGCACATTTATCTAGGACTAGGCTAACTAACATTAGCGTACTTGTAAAGTTTCTACTACTTACATGTTTCAAGTGATAAGTCGTATTTGAGGTCGATGAATGATAGGCGAACGTTTGGATTTTCTGCCGTTAACGATCTCTCCCTCACGAACTGCGTGACTTCGCCACTTCCTGTCTTGATGTATCCAATGCCTTTAAGTATCAAGTCAATTTAGGGATTTTTTTCAGTATATATTGTTCACGTTGTTCTTTTAACCTTTGTATTTTCCGTTTTTTGTGCTCCACTATCGTAATTTCTCTCGGACATTTTGCCGCTGTGCCATATAGCAATAGCAGTGACATAAATGAAAATGATTGACATGATTTGATCAGCAGCTGATTGGACAGATATGACCCAAATGTCACATCTATCCAATCACCTGCTTATTTTTTATGTTTCTTGTGGGCCAATGAGGGTCTTTTATTGTTCGCGCTGAATAAGTAAATTTAAAAAAAAAAAAAAAAAAACTGCACACGTGGGGCCCCTAGGCTGCAGCCTAGGCAAGCCTGTCCGTTAATCCGCGCCTGATGGACATGAACTATTGATATGAGTTACAATTATTCAAATATGTGTGAATAAAGAGTGATACATACTATGATATAATTAATTATATAGTTTAGTGGTCATTATGAAATATGTGACTGCATAATGCTACAACTGACTTATAAGAATAAGGTATTCTAAAGAACTGCATAATAATGTTTGTTGACACTACAAAGTGTCAGTGAGGGCAAAAATTCTTGATGAAACCTGAGGCTGTTGGAAAAAAGCACAATTATAATTATTAATCATCAGTTTAGTAAATAACCCCCACTCTTTCTCTTCACCTGCATGGAGTGTGTGTCATTTACACAGCAGTGGTCTAAGAAGGACCTCTGCAATTTTCCCACATTATTACAGATGGCACAGCTAATGACTTCTTCCATCAGGCCTCTTTGAAACATGCACAGAGCGTTTATTTCCAAGCGCTGCAAATAATTCTGACAAATGGAATGTTCCATATGCGGCTGCGTTTTGTTGTGGTGCCAGAACTGGAGTGCCGATTCACGGGAGGGTCCCAATCAGCGCCATCTGATGCCGTGCCACACAACACACAGTTGTTCACTGTAACACATTTAAATACCAACCAGTGTCAATAAAGACGGTTTCAAATTTGACATGCAATGCTAAAAGATGTTTTTCACAGAGCTGCTTCAGGGAGGGAGACGCAACAAGAATATTTGTCTCTTGTCCTTTCCAAAGCCAAAAATATTTCCTGTGTATATTTGACAGGAAATATTTCTACATTTGTATAAAACGTTTGTTATTAGATATGGCCTTGGGGTGTATTTTCAGCATCAGTCTCAGATGGACAAATGGTGAGACATCTATCCCGCCCACAGCTCTACTGCTGAAGCACTAAATTGTACAGCAGTGTGACAGTTTTGTCTCAAGTGTCCCCATCTGTCCTCATATTTTCTCTGAGTATTCTGGTTGTCTGTAATGGGATGCATTCTTACTCTGAAACATCTGGTGCATCTAATAGAAACCAGCCAAGGATTATGATAGAGTCAAAATCTTAATGAGCTGAAAGGCACATCAGAGACTATTAACATTTGAATTATAACAGACTCATGAATCACTGTTCAAACAGACTCACGAGTCCAAAACAAAGTTAACAAATTGATACAGAAGAAATAAAATCAACAACAAAAACAAGATTTAAAGTGTTTGTCTCTTACTGAGTGTAGAATTATATTGTTCAAAGCTCAGAAGTGCCAACATGAGCTCAAATGTTTCTCCTAAAATTGTATATAAAAAATATGAAATCAAATGAAAGTACTGATTTTCAGTAAGAGCATAGGACATTAACCCCCGGTTTCAGAGACAAGGCTTAAGCTAGTCCTAGACTAAAATGCATGTTTGAGCTGTTGTAACTGAAAGTAACTTGTACTGACAGATCTTAAAATATGTCAGTGCCATTGTTTTGTCTCAAGATGCACACCAGTAATGTTTTTTTTCTAGTGAACGTTTATAAAAGCTACTTAAATTGAACTAAGGCTTAATCCTGGCTTAGGCTAAGCCCTGTCTGTGAAACCGGGCCTAAATGTAATGCGAGTAGCATATATCGCATCGTTGTTTGAGACATTGTTGAGTTCTCTTCTGATTATTTCTTTGTGATTATTTTCTAAAAGTAAAATTACATGCCAAACCACAGTCTGATATGGAAGAAATAACAACCATCATTAATTCTCATTAGGCCGGTAGACACAACTTCCTCTGTTTAGTGCTCTGGAGGAGAGAGAGAGAAAGAGAGAGCATTAGTCATTATAGCTACAGTCTCATTATAATAATGAAAGGCTTGTCTGAGGACAGAGGAGAGGAGATAAGCTTCAGCTGACCCATGTTCATGTGTTTATGTAGAGACAGACAGACAGAGAAACAGTGTAGCAACTTTTACTAGAATCTGAGGAACAATCAATGATGCAATTCACCATCACAAGTCTCTTATGCTGTTATTGTTAGAGAGAGAGAGAGAGAGATAGAGAGAAAGAGTGCTTAAAACACTCAGTGTTTCCCACTCTCAGACTCTATCAGGCAGGTTTATGGCTGCTGGACGTCCCCATCCCCTCTGTTGACTCATTATGGCAGACGTCAGTGCCTGTATTTAAGGTAATTTACGGTGGTAAAAACAAGATTGAATGACGGAGTACAAATGTTTTCCTACAGCTGTTCGTTTTTCTAGCAGGCTTTCAGAGAACAGGAAATCTGATGTTGGTCAGACCAGTAGATCAGGCAGAGCATGTGTGAAAATTTACATTGACATTATATTTGTCCACTACAAATGCATTATTCTCAACTGCACACATCACTCTTTTGGAGACAAAAGATTTGAATTGATAAGTATTAAGATTTGGAAGTCAACATGAGGCTGTATAGCAGCAGATTGAACTTTATTGTTGATTTATATAGTTCACACTTTCTAAGCTTCATTCGTAACTGTAGTTTATTTCAGCACACTGTTGGTTCAATCTGTTCCTGACTGAGCCTGTCTATACGCACAGGTGACACAAGCCCATCAGACGATCTTTGTTTGTTTATCCCTGTTTGACTGTCCAGACAACACAGGCACATTTCATGGTCCACAAACTACATCATCAATGCTTACTGCATGACTAAAATTAGCACATTAAACAAATATGTGCCGAGATGCTTTGCATGAAGATACAGCAAACAGCTGCACAACTTTTGTTAAAAGAATGATGGAGGTTTCTGTGTAACTATTAAGACTGGACAATACATATTTACCTAAAATGATATCTCCCCCCAAAAAAGTTCTATTAAATGAATAAATGCAAATATAAATATATAAAAAGTGAATCAAAAATAAATATATATATATATATATATATATATATATATATTAGTCACAATGCTGTGGTAGCAATCCAAGACGAATGGCAAAGGAATTCAATCTAAATACTCTTTAAAACCACACTTAATAATGACGATAACCAGCCATGAACTGAACAAAACAGGGAGCACTTATACACAGAACTAAATTAGACACAGGTGGGCTTAATCAGTAACCTAGGTAACAAACACAGAGAAATTAGTATCTAAGGAAACACAGGAACATGAACAAAACACAATCACTGCGTCCGAAATTGTATACTTCTCTACTATATAGTACAGTATGCCCGAATTCATAGTATTTGAAAAACAGTAGGCGAAAAGTACCCGGATGACTTACTACTTCCAGTGAGATTCTGAAGTGCGCATACGATGGACACTTTACTATCCCATGAGGCCAATGGAGAGGATTTGTGAATGGAGTTGAAGGGACGTAACAGACACGGCTAGGTCATGTGACAGTAACAACATGGTGGATGTAGTACGTCCGAATTCATTCATACTACACGCATTCGTACTATATGGAACATACTTTTTCAACGGTTGAGAAGTAAATTTAAATTCAAATGTAGTACTCAACAATACGCGATTTTGGACCAGCTAATGAAACTTTGGGGCCATTTACACGACACCGTTTTCAACTAAAAACAGAAAACTTTTTATGCGTTTTGGCTGCTTCTTTACATGACAACAGCATTTTGGGGGCCTGAAAACGCAAACTTTTGAAAATGGGTTTCAAAGTGCACATTTTTTGAAAACGATACCGTTATCGTCTCCATGTAAACTGCAAAAACGCAAATCTGTGAAAACGGTAACAGCATGAACACGCGAACATGCGAACGCGTAGTCTTAAAGTGACATTGCTAACTTCTGGCCTGGCATGAATAATACAGCATTTTTTGTCATTTTCACCGATCCGTGTGAATCTTTTTGCTAACATGTCATCTGTACAAAAGAAAATCTTTTCCGTTTTTAGTACATCATTGTCGTGTAAACGTATCCTAAATGTGTGTATGTATATATATATATATATATATATATATATATACAGTCAAACCAAAATTTATTCAGACACCTTGAACATTTCATTCATTAATACAATTTATTCACTATAGTTTAAAAAAAATGGTAATAAAATATGACAAGATCTCAGAGTTAAACTGTGTCAGAAAAAATTAATCTTAATTATGTCAGATAACATTTAAGCAAAACATGGTCAGGTCAAAGTGCCTGAATAATTTTTGGTCCCAAATTTTTATCAATTTTACTGGTAGTCCACTGTATGAAGAATTTTTGGGTATAATATGTCACAGTTTATTTTGCTATCCTCACTTATAAATGAACTATAGTGTCCTGCACCCACTAGTAAAAATATATCAAAAATATCAAAAATGTCTGAATAATTTTTGGCTTGACTGTATATATATATATATACACAGTATATACATATATACACACACACACTAATGTGCACGTATAGATACGTACATGCATACACACACACATTTAATTTTATATCATTAACAAAATCATTGTGAATTTACTGTGAGTATTCGATGTCACATAGCCCTAGCAACTATAAAACAAAAGGTTACTATGTTCATGAGGTCATAATTACCTTTTCATTAAGCATGGCAAAGGGCTTTTTTTTGAGCACTGAGTGCAAGTCATGGATCAGTCTGACAACCTAATGACTCTCTCTGGGCTTATCAAGAAAGTCATCAATGCTTTTAAAAAGCACTGGGCTGCTTGTACCATAAATGTCATTCTTTAGGGCAAGTCAAACCAGGTACCCTCAGACAATTATGCAACCTAGATAAGAGAAAGAGAGGGGAAGGATTATGCAACCTGCTTTTGAATCACTCTGCGGTTTTGCTCCTAAATTTTATTCCATATGAATGCGTTTGCCTCAAACAAATAGCTCAGATTTTTGACATAATGAGCGGCAGCTCCAGTGTTTGCACTCGCCTCATAGCAACAACCTCATTCTGCAACTTTCATTATGCAAAAACCCAATTAAGTGTGTTTGAAACTCAGTGAAAAGCAAAGCCCCCTCCTCCCTTAAAGCCAACATCAAATATAGCTGTGGTCAAAAGTGTCCCTTGACTCCCTCAAGCCTGTTTTCAACATCTCTGATTACATGCAAATGAACTGTAGGGTCCTGTTGAGACCACCAGCCCCTCTCCTCTCCCCTCCCCACAGGCTCTGGTGACCTCTACAAGCCCCTCTCTCTCCCCTCGGGGTGTAGACGACCCCTCCCTCGACGGCTGGCCGCAGCAGGGCCGAAGCTCTGATGACACACCGGGGAGAAACTAAGAGGGGGAAAAAGGTCTATTAAGGAGACAATGTGTTTCACAATAATCACCTGCCTGGCTCTCTCCCCCCCACCGGCCATTACACACGGATCTCTCCCACAGAAACCCTGCAGCGCTTTCTTAGAGGTCAGCCAAGGAACTCATTTAAATAGAGATGCATTTATCTGTTTGCGAGTGACTTACGGCCTGTCGGATTGAGGCGCTGCTGGTAAACAATGATTCCTACTGGTTCCCAAGATTGCAGATAGCTGGGGATCGTGTGGTATTTATTGATCTCCAAGGAGCGTGTGGCGTCGGACACAGAATAATAATGCCACTGCTTTCTGCTGTCAGAGGCCCAGTTACCTGGTATTAACATCAGTTTTGAATGATTTGATCATTAAAACCATATTCTAAGGTAGTCAAAACACATTTGACCACATTGTATTTGCACTGCGAATGCTAAAATGAAAAATTCATACTCGCCTTTGGTGGCTATACATACAGCTTTACTACATAAAAAGATTCATTATCTACTCAAGATGCAGTAGATTGAGAATTTGTTGTTGTCACTGGCATAAAAAAAGACATATATGTCATATAGACATACAATAAATACATTTAAGACATAGACATTAGACAGAGACAGGTAAAAAATTTAAGTAGACATAAAAATAATAATTATATATCACTTACTAGTGCATATATATATATATATATATATATATATATATATATATATGTATGTATATATGCAGTAGTAAGTGATGCATGTAGTCATGAAATCGGAGACTTTCCCCTGGACAAAATGAGATCACATGTGGTCACTGGAGACAAATTTGAGATGCACATTATTAGCAGGTGTAAACAGGGCCATAGTTACACACCCCGGGTCAGATACCCACTCTGAACATGTCCGCTTTTAGGCAGTGAAGACTGGAAAGCTGTTTGCCTTTAAAGCTTTTATGCATCGTCCAGATCTTCTTTTAACAACCCATATGGGACATGTTGCATCATCCTAAAGTCTTTTATCCACATCCAGATCTGATTCTACAAAGAGTGGAGGGGTTAGGACACAGGCGGAGATGTTGTGGTCTGTCTGGGTCTGGTCCCTTTTGATTTACACATCCAATATCTCCATATCTGTCATCCATTTCCTCCCATTTAACTTTATGACTCTTGGTGACTGTTTGAAGATCAATGGAGGAGGACAGACTGCTGCGGGGAAAGGGAAGTCAGAAGTCTCACAAAGTGTCTTTCTATGTCTCTTTCACATGTACACCATCTCTTGTTCTTGTCAAAGCCAGTGTCACTCCTCAGAGCCGGGTCGTTGAGCGTGCTGAACACACCACTTAAGCCATGTTGAGCAAACAGAGAGCCGTAATTACAGAGAAAGAGACAAGGAGAGAGCCATTGGTGGAAATCAAGAAGTTCAAGGAGCAAAAAAGCCTTGAGATGCCAGATATGGGGTGTCTTTGCACTAATGTCAAAGCTGACTGAGTGCAGTTGAAATTGTAGATCTATAGAAACTCTGACTGGGCCTCGGATCTCAGTGTATCCTTGAGAAGGGGCAAAGGAAAGGGCAGTGGGTGGGGAGGGAGGATGCTGCATTGTTGCAAATGCATTATTCAGCTTAATGTGACAGTGTTCGGGTATTAGTGCCTGTTGAACCGCCATCATGATGGAAACTGGAAAGTGCCTATTTGTTTTGTCTTCATTAAATCCAGAGTCAGAAGTTCAGATGAGGCCAAACATTTGGAAGAGAAAGAAAAACGATGCCTTTCATGTGCCGCAGGAAATCTGAAACTGACATGAACAACCAACTGTCTTCACTTTAATTTTATTGGCAGTGCTGTAAAGCCATTGTAAGTGTAGCATGTTTTAGTTTATTTTAATCAGGATTTGGCAAGTCACACAAGATATCCAAAGAGAATAAAAGCATTTTTCCATTTCTAAATATTCAAACAAATAAATAGATAAATAAATTAAAACTTAATTCGAGCCATTCTGAGTTCATGTAATAATTATTCAAATCAGTTTTTACCACTTTTTATGGTGTGTGTGTGTGTGTGTGTATATATATATATATATATATATATATTAGGGCTGGATAAAAAATATAGATTTCTCGATTTTAATCGATTTTCATTTTTACGAACCGATATCGATTCTTAAATCCCAAGAATCGATTAGTCTGGTCTGTTTTCAGTTGATGAATGAACAGAGCATGTTGCGCGCCTCCCATCCAATAAATCGCAATAATCTTTGTGCTTTGTTACTTTTGATATGAAGCAAAGTCTCAGATTTCAAATGACGTCCATCTTATTATGAGATTAAAAAAATAAATACCGTTTTGGCGCTGTTTAATGTGGCGTGACAGATCGCTTTAGCGCCTCAGTTAAAGAGAAGCGGCAGCACGGAGCGCATGTGAACATCCTCTCCTCCGCTTTAATACCAGTTACAGCGCGAAATAAACATGACTAAACATCTGAAGGTATGTTAAAAGATACAGTACAACTTACCGAGATCCGTATCATGTCTCCTGTATTAGCTCAATCAGTGTTTAAACCTCGGAAAGACGTCAATAAAACAGCTTGTAAACAATGTCACGTAACGTCACATTTACTCAGAAAAACATATTCAGTGACCATAAACTCATTAGTCAGCTAGAAAAATGAAGTCTAGAGAGGAGCATTTAGCTAAATATATGCACCATATTACATATTAGGACCTAATTATAATTTTTAATGTTCTTCAATATTTAATGCATGTTTGAATAAATCAGTTATGACAGCCACAATTTAAATGTTTATATTTCAAAAAAACAAATTGGAGTAGAAATATGATTATGTAATTCTAAACTTTATTTATTATAAAAAACATCATTGAATGTAATTTAACCATTTATGGTACAAGGTTTTAATATTATAGAAATGTAGTACCAACTGACTCCCATGTGTAGTCGCAGCATTAGTTGAGAGATTTTTTTCCTCTAGAAAATTTGCCATGTACTGTATCTGATACACTACATCCAAAATAATCGATATCGAATCGAATCGAATCGGAATCAAATCGAATCGCAAGCATGTGAATAGAAATCGAATCGAATCGTGAAAATTGTGTCAATACCCAGCCCTAATATATATATATATATATATATATATATATATGGTTTTGCTAACCCAGTGATGCTGGTGTAAACCTTTAAAGCTCTCTCCAATAAATACCAAACACAACCAATAAAACTATAAAGCCATGGGCTTAAGAGAGGTGAAGATCTATTTACTGGTTGCATGAAGCAGACAGCCTGCAGCACATATGACGTACCACAATGCTAAAAGCCCCTCAAGCTATCTGATCACCTTCACTAGCTGAAATCAAGATACTTCTGAGAAATTCTCTCCTGACAATGAGTACGAGAAGAGAGTGGCCTGGTTTCTGGTGTGGAGATTGTTTTGCGTGGGTTATCCACCAGTTGTCCATGTATTAAGTTTACCAACTTGGCCTCTCGCTGACCTGGCTGGATGAGCTGGTTTCAAAAGAAGATTGATCTGTGCATGATCTTTGACAGGCCTGAGAGAGTCATTGGGCCCTGGAGAGTAACTCAGAAGCAAGGCTATATCAACACTGAATGCATGCTTCTCATAGCCCACGGTCTCAGGCCCCAACCTGCTTGCTTCCTAGAGCCTAAATGACCTTGGACAACATAGCGACCACAACTGCCCTGAACCAATGTAAGCTATGACTTTAGCATGGATTCTTCAGGACAAAAAAAGATTACTTCTAAATTTAAACTTAAGGTTAAATTATTTCATAAATAGTATCAAACACTAATTACTCAAAATAACTTATATGAGCTCTCAACAAACATTCAGGCTCAACAGAAAAGTACTACAGTACTATACCATGGTATAGTGTCAGATGACAATGCCATGGTATTCATACTGTACAATGGTATTCACTATGAAGAATGCAATGGTACTACCATGATACTTGTCCAAAAACGAACAAACATGAATGTACCATGGTAGTACCCTTACAAAAATAACTTTGGCAGTGTAGTGATGATATCAGATGATAATACTACATTGACAATAAAATCATTATATGTCTAAACAAACCATGGTAATCATGGTTAATTTATTGTCATTTTGAAGAATACCCACCAGATCTAAATGTTTTGCTCTTCATTACTAGTACTTTCACAGAAACATAATGCAAAACACAGTTACAGTCAAAACCTCAAAAATGAGATTTGTTCTCAGACATGTTTGCTGACGTCTATGAACTTCTTAGAATGAACTAGTTAAACACATTCTGCCAAGTACACTAGGCTTTGGCAACAACAATATGGATGCATATGGGTCTTACAGAAATCTGACACCATCTTAATGAATTTCTTATACTCTAAATCCTTTTGTTTAATTTCTATGGTTATCATGCACGCTAAATAAACTGTCATCTAACTGACTCTGAATACGAAGATTTAGTGGTCTCAGTGTGGATAAAAGAAACATCTTGTAACCAGGCAGGAAAAGCCATGTGCTCTTAAATGCCAGAAAGAGGAGAACAGTCTGGTTTTCACACAGCTGCGGTAATATAAACAGATGCACTGTGCTTTAAAAAGCTAGACCTATTCCAGGAGGCTATCTCTGCTAGATTCTGGAAACAGAAGGGGAAATATCTTCAACGTGATCATGAGGGACATGAGCCCAAAATGAAAGGTCATGTAAGAACAGAGTATCTTGAGTGCAACCGGTTTAGTTGTTTGCACTTTTCTCTTTGACTACATATTCAACTTTAGGAAAACTTTGTATCTGTCCTCTATATTTAATCTGTTTTTCTCTCCAGACCATCTAAGCAACAGTAGAGATGTTTATTGCAAAGATACAAATCAAGAATGAATGCAACATCTGATCCTCATGTTTTCATTATGTTCTTCAGTGCTGAAAGAGACAGACAGCACTGCTGATGCTAAGTCCCTGAACGATGCTACCCAAATGGCATAGAGGAAGAACGTTAAGTGTTTGTTTGCTAACACTTGCAGAGACTAAAATTAGATGCCACATTTAACTACCATCAGCTCTAGCAGGGGGTTTGGGGTGATTTAACATGGCCTTGACATTGGAAATTCCAATTTTCAGACCATAAAAATAAACAGGGGTGCAATATTAGGATTGTTCAGTACATGTACTGGTACTTTGACATGGTTTCTTGGACTCAAAAGTACACAGAAATACAGCCATCAAATAAACAAAGACACTGAATGATTTTAACAATTGGATTTAATAAAGAATAAAGACACAAGAAATCAACATACATTAACATTTATTTTACAAAAGGGTCATTTACAGCTAATAAGGTAAATGGTAAAGCTGTTGCTCATGCATATTTAATGTGCATTTAACAAAAGCCCTTAATGATCAGCAGGTGAACTAGGCTTGGGTGAACATTTCTCAGACAGACTGTCTGTCATACACTGCTTCAGTTCAGTCATACTTTCCTATTCTATTTCCATGTATGGCTAACCAAATATATTAAGTTATAAATATCTTTAGAAAAGTAAACCGTGTATGAACCATGCATTTACATAGTACTTGCTATGTAGATGCATCACAGCAAATGCTGAATTTATAATAAATACAAAACAAAAAGTTAAAAAAGGCTACAGACAATGACATCAAAGGGGTGAAAAGTGCAGGGGAAGGCGTTGTGCTGGACAGAAGTTGAGTTCTCAGCTAACAGACAGGCAGTTTTAGGCCGTGCAGCTGATTTCTGTCTAGGCACTTGATTGTGTGATAAGGGAGAGAAGCCAATTTGATTGGCTGCATCCTAACTGATCTCTGTGTCCCTCAAGTCTCTCACACTGTGGTCATGAGTTTTAAAGAGCCTGATCGGAAACGCAAGATCTTCTTCTTCAAATTGTGGGAAGCCTTGATTTTGACAAATGCCTTTGCCTGTGCTGACGTCATTCCGTGGGATCCTGCACCCGCCTGGTTGAACTGGCGCCAGTTGACCCCTGCACTGCCCTCAGAGTCACTGCTAGTGCTGCTCTCAGCTACATAGTCCGCCTCGCTAGCGCTCGACTCACTGTCTCCAAAACAGTTGGTGGTATAGTTACTGCGCTCATCCTCGCTTGTGTCCAGAATGGTGGAATGGAAGAGAGAGGCGCACTCTGCTGAATATTCAGAGTCGCTGCCCACGTAGGCGTAGGGGCTGGTGTAATGTGCGTTAGACGGCAGGTGCATGGCTGACATGTGGTCCAGCATTTCTCGTTTCTGCCTGCAGTGAGCCCTCCTGTAAGCCTCCTCGTATGGGATCTCGTGGAGACCCCTCGGTCGCCGGTGGTAGTCATGGCGTTTGTACTTGGGTTTGGCCAACACCGCCTCATGATGTCGGTGATGTCCGTGGTGTCTCTGGGCAGAAGATCGACCCCCTGTGGAACTGGTGTGCTTCTCCAGGATTCGTTCTTCAGGGATGGGGGCAGGGATTCTCTTGGCTTTTGTGGAGGCCTTTTTGTAGGACTTGTGCAAGTGGTGGACATCGTCCACTTGTCGAGACCTCCTAGATCCTGTCCGATGCTTGTCACGAACAATCTCTGAAACATGCTTGGACACATGAGGTCTACTTTTTGCACTGGTGGAATTTTTCACTTTGACAATCTTGATGTTCTTGGTGCCACCCTTGCGGAGATTTACATTCTGTTTCTGAGCAGGGATGAACTGGGCACTGACCATTTGACCTCCCTCATCTTGGCTTTGCGACGAAGAACCGAGACTAAGCAACTCTGGAGCCAGCTGCTCGGCGTCTTTACCACAACTTGCTGGAGCCTGAGCATTAGGACTCCTCTTAAGAGGACTTGCTTTCATTGCTTGTCCTGATTTATTGTCTTCCACAGTGTAATAAGAATGCTTGTTGAGTTTGGGAGAGGAAATTGCATTTGGGCTGCCTAAGTCCTGGCAGTCCTTCGATGCAACACTTAACGGCTGGCCTTTACTGGCTCCGAAAACTTTCTTCTTCAAGAGGCAACTAGTGTTATTATCATTGGTGATTGAGTAACTGTTCTGTGGTTGACTTGGAGACTCAGCAGACCACTGTCTTTGGGGCGAAGCTGTGCTTGGCTCAGTGCTAGTTGCTGATGCATCTTGTAAACATGTCTGCCAGTTAGGCTTGAGGTCAGAGGTCCTATGCTGGGCCTGGACAGCAGCAGGGGCCCGTGAGCAAAGACTAGCCTGCCTTAAAATGCTCTTGGAGGGGTCAGTGTTGATGCTTGTTCGAGGTTTGCTGGTCCTCAACGGTTGTGCCCTCCTCTGAAGTAGCCCAAAGATATAACTATCCAGTTTTTTGTTTGGGAGCGTCTGAGAGGCATGCCAAGATGAATTCTGGGTGCCCATGACCTGCTCTGGTTTCTGTTCTTCACTCGATGCTTCACCAAGCTTGGAGAAGCTACAATCGTCCTTTAGGTTACTAGTCATGGATTGAAAGAAGATGGGACTCTGGACAGCCACGGCATGGAGAGGGCTGGGGTACCGGTACACATCATTACCATTTTTGGCAATGAGATCACAGTGGAATTTGGAAAGGCCATCGCAGGAGCCATCCGGGGAAGGGGAGTAGGATGCAGAAAGAGACCTGCGGACTGTTCCGGAACTTGAGTCTTCGCAATGGCAATCACACTCTGCACAAATGCCCAGCTCATCTGCAAATCCCAAAGGACACAAGAGTTAATACTACAAGAAAAGACAACGTCAGATTACTAAAACCGCTAATTTCATTATGCTATGGCATGTGAGAGGAGATTCATAGAGTTCTAGTGCTTAGCTGGGTGGGTGGCTGATTAGTTTTGATGTACTAACGAGCCTTTTGTTGTTGGCTTATAGGTGTGGCTGGGAGAGCCATCAGCAGGGCTGTGAAACTGTTTCTATCTCTGTCTGGGACCAAACTTCTCTTGTTTCACCTCTATTTGCACAGTCGAGCTTAAGTGATTACAGGATGCTTTCTACTAACGGTAATGCAACACAAAAATGGATGTCATTTAAAGAAACTAGAAACAAACAAACAAAGCGGCCCTTCTTTGTGATACCAGCTTTTAAGCCTGAAGGAAGGAATCACCATTAAGTAAATAGTTCTGCATAACAAAGCTAGAGAAGGGAACAGTGTTTCAAGACTGCATGGAACCGTGCTGATGGGTAAGACCAGTCTGAATGACCCAGAAACCTCAAACCGTCACAAGGAGACTCTCACCTGCAGGCTTAAGCCTTCCCTCAGAAGGACAGAGTGAGGTGTCGAGGGGGGTGCACAGGCAGGTGGTGGAACGACAACTGGACAAACACTCGCTGAAGACGGAGTTGGAGGAATTGGAGAGGGATCCAGAAGCACCGTCGCTTAGGTCGTAAAAGCCTGGGAGAGAGAGGGCGAGACATTAACACATTAATTTTACATCTTCAGGAATGAGCTGATGATCCAAAGACTGTGCCTTTTCACTCTTAACTGAGCTCTCTTCTGGAACCTACTTTCAATTACGATTTGAATAACATAGCTTTCAGGAAGGTATCCATTTGCCAGAGGAAATAGAGTGAGGAACCAGATCTCCATACATCACAATTGATATTAGCATTAAAATGGTGAAGAATAAAACTATTATAACTACTACAAATAGCACCCAAAATAGCTGTTTGCAGCTGTGATGAAAATAAAACCAACCTAAAGGTTGAAGAACCCTATTTTCACGTTACAAACAGTTATAAGGCCATTTAAACAATCAAGACTTTCAGAGAGGATCATACACACATGTAATCAATCTCCACTTTATATAACCTTCCTCCAACAAAAGTGGAGTCAGTTCCAGCACTAAAATGACCTCTCGTTTTTGGAATGTAGACTAATGTAGCTGTAGCAGGCCTCTAGTACAGGGTGCAGATTGTTCGCATTACCAAATTAGTGCTTAAGCAAAACAGCTAAACAGTTTCCAACAGACATTAGGGCTTGCAGGTACGCATGCTACTACAGGCCCAAAGCACATAAAGTAGTCTTATGCAAAGTGATATAATTCGAACAGGACATCTGATTACCACCCTCGGGTGATTGCTGAAGATTAACAATCATTAGGAATGCTTTTCTGTGCTTGTGAATCAGTTTTATTGGAAATCCTTTCTTCCTATGCCACTTGCTGAAATTGGTTTTATGCAGACAATCTGCAGGCTATCAATTTTCTCAACCCTTGATGATAATTCTATAAAACATGCAGTGCACAGAATTCAAGCCCCTCTCAAAGTGTTACGGCTTCACAAAAGATACTAACCTGAGCTTGGTCGGCTGTCCGTTTCCACGTGTTCATGCGAAGTCTCTGTGTCCAACCGCAGGTCACTGATCTGCCTGTCTAATTCCTGGAGCTGGTTGATCAAGCCTGCATCTCGTCTCCTAAGGCAGTTCTATAATGAAAGAATACATATTGAAAAGATGTTAACAAAAGATTTTATGAATGTTTAGTAGTTTAGCAGCTTCGTAAATGGTACAAATTTTTGGCATTTCATTTACAAGGTTTTGCCCTGCAGCCCTAACAAGAATCTGCAAACAATTGCATTTCACAATGTATGTCTCAATGCCGGTGGCCTCATGGCACTGATCAGACAGATGTAATGAACTAAATAAGAGTCACACCTCGCATGGGAATAACCATTCAACTTCGACACACCGCTTGAGAGCAATTGGATGCATCTGACAACACCCATATCATGTGCTGCATTCCAAATTAAGCGTGGTGAAACGGCAGACCGAGGAAAATGTGGCCCCTTCAAAGCAGACGGACATTACTTCAAATGACCTATAATCAGAGGCATGTTATCTGCTGCAAATTTTAACTGCTGTTTGCTGACAGGGGAAGTAATGCAGTGCAGATTCCTGGCTATATGGAGCAGTGGAATGGCGTTTCCTCCGCTGCAGACCGAGGCTGTAAAAAAGCCTGGTCCTGACAGGCGGGCTGCAAGTGATTTATGGGCCCTGAGCTCTCAGCATGCTGGGCTGTGCAGACCATTTTTACACAAAGTGCCATTTGCAGAGCACACCGACGGTTATTTTGAAACGGCGTCAAATTAACCCCAGACCACTGTTGATGGCCTGGGCCTTGGTTTGGGACGATGGTGTCTACATTTCTTGTTTATACTCAATTCATTGCACAAGCTCAGCTCAGTCAAAGACCTCGGAGGATTGGTTGTTTGTTTTTGGGAAATCATAAGGACATTAGGCATTATATGATCCACACATTACCATTAACTTTAATGTAGTTCTGGGTGTGAGGCCTGCAAACAAACTGACCTCAAGATAAACAAGTGTAATTATGCCAAACTACAGCAGGGAAGACTCAAGCCACTTGTGTACAAGTCTGAGGCTTTAGCAAAGCCAGGAAATAAATCCAAACCTTGTAATTCTTTTCTGTATACAACACATTAACCACAATGCATGAACCCCGTAGGGTTACAATAATGGAAATGTTTGCAAATACCTCAAGTGGAACCAGGTGTCTTTGGCCCAACTGTTAAATTTAATCTTCGTCATCCTCTAAAGACAGCAGGGGGCTTGAGCTGGGCTTGTAAAAAGTTCATTTCCATTGAAGCCCATCAACTAATCTTATTCAAGCCAGTCAGACCCCCTCCTAGACTTGCATTAGAAACTCAGGGATGTTCTACTACCTTCAGGAAGTTTTAAATGGTTCTTTTTTTTTTGTTTTAATGTCATTCTAATGACTAAACCGCTTGAGTTTCTGGTGTCACATGACTGTAAAGGCAAAGAAGAAGAAGAAGGAAAAAAAGCCTATACCAGAAAATTAAAAGATTTTCAGATTCAGATTTTCAAATTAACAGATTTTCAGTTATTTTAACTGAACTCGATCCAACTAAACCTTTAATTATGGAAATAAAAAAAAATCTTTCTTTCTTTTAAAAAATTTTAAAATCTAAAAAAAATAAAAAATCTGAAAATGCTCAATGCATTAACCATGTACCCTGGTAGAACCATGGTATTCTTGTAAGTACCCTGGAGTACCATGCACATACAATGCTACATTAAATTTAGTACCATGGTACATACCATTATTACCATCAGATACCATCACTGTACTACGGTCCCTTGTAAGGGATATTCGATTACCATTACTGAAATAAAATACAAATGACAATGACAAAAAACAAACAAAAAATCTTCAAAAATACAGGTGGGAGAAAGGTGTTGCGCTACATTCTACTTCAACAACAACAACAACAATAAACAGTTTATTTTACTCACCAACTGTTTTCTGAGTAATAAAATATTCTCCTCCAGAAGTTTTTCTTCAGTGTTCAGATAGCTGTCCTCCACTGTATGGCAGGGTTTGTCCTTTCCTGCAGCCTCCTGACAGTTCAACACACTCCTGACCAGCAGCTCCTGTCTCTGCCTCAGATACTCCAGCTCGGTTAGACCTGCTACAGTCGCGTCCAGACGCTCTCGGGTTCGAACCCGCTCCACTTCACCGTCCGCCTTCTCCCGAGAGCGCGCGTCGCATTCCTTCCGATCTCGCATCATAAGCGCGCAATAATCCCTGGACACCAGCATCTCTGACAGCTCATTCATTTATATATCCACCGATAATAATGTTATGGAGATTCTTCTTATGAACAAAGTGCATCTGAGAAACACTTATGACATGGTCAGATAATCTCAATGTATTAAAAGTGATCATCAAAACCAAAAAAGAATCCAAAAATTCAGAGAAAAAATTTAAAAGAACTGTTTGTCCTATAGATTTTTAATTAAAAAAAAAGTTTGTTGTCCCTGCTGAAGCTCAGTATAAAAAGTCCAAATCCACATACAGAGAGATAAAGAGGGCGTTGCTGTGTCCCGTCTGGTTGATACTGGGATCTGAATGTGTCCTGCAGTGAAGAGCTCAATCACACTCGCGCACACGGAGGAAACCTTGCTGCTGAGGAGGCGGCGGGGTCCCAATGCCCGCCCTGTTCACTCCCTCCTCCTCTGTCTTATGGAAGTGTCCTTTCATGCATGATCTATAAACAGTATCAACATTTGCATTAGATGGTTTATACTCAGAATTACATGTAAAATAGTAGAAAGTATTAATTATTCCATCACTTAATTATATTAAACAGAACCATATTTTGTAGCACTGGAAGGTAGCTAATGAGAAATAAATACAGTATATGTAAATACATCAAAGCCTATAGCACAAATATGATGAGATTTATAAGCACTTTCATTTTTGTCTGAAAATAAATGCCATAGCCTATATATTTCATATATCAGTTCACCAAATGTAGGCTACTATGGTGGTACAATGGTAAAGTGATGAGATTAGATGCTGTATGACTGACATATTCTTATACACGATATTTACCATGAATACGGTACACTAAAGGAATAAAAGGAATAAATATGGTATTAATTTGGTATCATGTCTAAAAGAACAGGAAAATACCAGTGGCCATACAAAGACACAAAGCATGAGGCAGATATAATGACCTAAAATAATGTTTAATAACTTGCATTTACAGATAATGACATGCATTTTAGATCATTAATTTTATAATGAAGGTTTCTGAAAGGTGCATCTGATTTAAAGGCACTCAGGTGGAGTGACTGCCCTCTACTGTTGTTAAAACAAAAACCTTTTCAAATGCACTTTATTGACTACTGCTATAAACATTTATTTCTAATTTGTTTTTACATATGCATAAATTACCCTATTCAAATTTTCTAGATGCATGTATTCTAATAGGAAAGTAAAAGACTGACATTTTACTAATATGTGGGAGAATATACATTGACGCAAACAAAGAATGATCTACAGGTTTTCTAAATCATGGATCTGTAAAACATGTGTTTAAACATTATTTCTGGTAATAGACTCCACAGCTGCTTCTATAAGAGGCTGAAGTCACATTTCTCAACTAGCTCATTAGTCAGACGCGTGGAGAACTCAAAACAGACATCCGATTTGTTTGAAAATGCATCTGTGAAATGGATCAAGAATTTACATATCGGGAATGTGATTGTTCTGGCAAATTTTAAGCTAATTCATATTTTGGATCCAAAGATGTGTATAGTTTTTCAACAGGTTTTGCTTTAAATTTAGGCTTTTAACCCTAACCCTAGCCACCCCCTAGCCCCCCCCCCCCCCCCCCAAAAAAAAAGTCAATTTCTGGAAAGGATGGATACTCCTATCTAAATTCCAATTAAAAAAGGGACAGCCACTGTTTATATTCATCGTAATAAATGAGTTACGCTCACAGCTCTGATGCAAACCCCCCTTTCCACGAAATGGGGTTTGCAGTTGCGTGTCTAATGAAAAACACTGCACCTCTCAAACCCCTGTCCATCAACGTCAGCCAATGGCTCAGACAGTTTCGTTTGATTTGCAGCTAAGCAGGCGGTGAAGATGAGTCAAAGAGAGGAGGAGACCCTCGGTAGACGGCACAAAGCTTAATCTCTCTTTCTAAACATGACAGGGATCGAGGAAATGGGATCCATGGCTGCTTCTATGAGGAACAGATGTTTGAAACACAGCTGGTGACCCTTCTCAAACCGCTCTGAAACATTAGCCCTGGTCGAACGGTTACACAAGCACACAGATATACACACGGTCATGGATGCGGAAAGAAAGAGTGGCTTAAGGGCACAAACTCAATAATTCGACAGAGTCGTGATTGCGGCCCCGCTCCTCAGGCTACGACTGTGGGACAGGAAGTGACCCGGGATATACATACACTGTAATTGGATCAAAGGCTGCAGTCTTTGTGCCACCAGAATCAAATCTCTCAGACAAACAGGATAAATCCTTCCTTTCAGTGCCAGGTTTTCCCAAAAAAAAAAAAAAAAAAAAAAAAAAAAAAAGCTGTTTCAAATATAACACAAAACCAATGAACCGAGAAGTGTCCAATGGTCTCTATTAAAATAAATTGAATTGTTTTAGTAGTCGACGCTTGATGATTATTTTATGTAAATCATTTCTCATAAATCTGACCTAAAAAAAAAAGCCAGACACTTTTCCCTTAGACTAGCTTTTGCTAGTACAAAGTCACATTTGTGCTTTAACCTAATCCAATCACTCACAGTAATTACCTTATGAATTTTGTAAGGCCCATTAAACGAGAACAGGACCCCATTATGTAGGACTGGCAGGAACATGGGGAATAAATTAATACATCTAAATACATCAAAGCCTACAGGGCTACAGATGCCGAGCTGTGGGGACAAATTGAGCAAATGCGGCGTGAGGGTTTGTGAGCATGATACCAATCGTCACCCCTCACCTATATCTTATGTCACGCTGGACACAGAGCGCTTTTATACAACACATCAGTCATATTGCTGATGTTATTGTGGCAATGGGCCAAAAATAATTAGTAGGTGTTTGTTTTAGTATATTCGGAGTGGTGGAAACATAAGATTTGGAAAATGTTCCATTAAGAGACCTGCCTCTTTACATGGAGTTAAATGGACGCTGTGCGGTGCATGCAGGTGTCAATGCTGAGTCCGTCTAAGCTTTGTGATTGTGATTTGAAAGGTAGAGCTTGTCTATTCATCACACACTGTGAGAAACCACATGCACTCATCAATACCGTCGAGGGATGCTGGATAGAACTCAAGGCCAGATCTTTGTTCACCAAATCCATGAGCTTTTCTAATGCTACAAGGATAAAAAAGACAGTATAAGCATTTGAGGGTAAGACATTTTTTTGTATAGGCCTAAATTAATTCCATATCTCTTTGTCAAGAAAAACAAGGCTTACAAGAATATTCTGGGTTCATAAGTGATTTTTGTTTCTACATACTGAGGGACAAAGTCAAAATGATTGTCTGTGGTAATCGGCAGCGTGCCAAAGATGCTGTGGAACACCACAGACAGCATGTTTTTGACTTGTCCCTCAGTTTGTCTTTCAATTTTATCACACTAGTTTCATGTAAACAATGTTTAAGTCAGACAGTGCAGTGTCTTGCCTCATACTGCCATTGTTTTAACCCTATAAAGCCTATTGTATCGTATATGTGACCCTGGACCACAAAACCAGTCATAAGTCGCACAGGTATATTTGTAGCAATAGCCAACAATAAATTGTATGGGTCAAAACATTGATTGATTTTTCTTTTATGCCAAAAATCATTAGGATATTAAGTAAAGATCATGTTCCATGAAGATATTTTGTAAATTTCCTACCGTAAATATATCAAAAAATATATTTTTGTGAGTGGATCTGCATTGCCTATAGAAGTCTGTTTCCGCCACTAAATAAAAAAATAAAAACAGTAATTGCGACTTTTAATCTCAGAATTCGGACTTTTTATCTCGCAATTGCGAGTTTATATCTCTCAATTCTGACTTTTTTTTCTCACAATTCTGACTTTTAAAGTTATAAATTGTGATAAAGTCACAATAAGAGTTATAAAGTCAGAATTCTGAGATATAAACTCGCAATTGCGTGATATAAAGTCAGAATTGCGTGATATAAAGTCACAATTCTGACATAAACTCGCAACTGCGTGATATAAAGTCACAATTCTGAGATATAACTTGCAATTGCGAGAAAAAAAGTCAGAATTGCAAGAAAAAAGTTTCACACAATTGTGACTTTATATCACAATTGTGATATAAATTCAATTGTGAATTCTGACTTTTTTTTCTCACAATTGTGAGTTATAAAGTCAGAACTGAGAGAAAAAAAGTCAGAATTGTGACTTTATATCACGCAATTGTGAGTTTATATCTCGCAATTCTGACTTTATAACTCACAATTGTGAGAAAAAAAAGTCAGAATTCTGAGATAAAAAGTCGCAATTACTGTTTTTATTTTTTTATTTAGTGGCGGAAACGGGCTTCCATACATTGCTAAGGACTTCATTTGGACAACTTTAAAGGTGATTTTCTCAATATTTTGATTTTTTTGCACCCTCAGATTCCAGATTTTGTATCTCGGCCAAATACTGTCCTATCCTAACAAACCATACATCAATGGAAAGCTTATTTATTCAGCTTTCAGATGATGTATAAATCTCAATTTCAAAAAATTGACCCTTATGATTGGTTTTGTGGTCCAGGGTCACATATATGCAAATTTCTAAAGTCTCTATAATTATCAACACAATCAAAACTTGAAAAAGTATTGATTGATTGATAGTTTATACTTTATTTTATTAAATAAAAGGCCCTTTAGTATAATTCAAGTCATGGTACACGTGTCTTTTTACTGTGAAATCTTTACTGATTTTTATAAATCAAGAATAATTTTTATATTGTTACTAGTTCAAGATGGACACTTACTGGACTGAAACAACTTAGGTTTATTTGATTATCCATACATCATTGTTTAGAAAAATCATGTTAAAATATGAGTATCAAATGTAATCCATTAGACTTCTGAGGAACATTTATATATACATCTCTCATTCATCATTGATGTTATGTTTTGCCACCCACAATTAAAACTAGAGCTTTGATCATTACAACTAAGCATTGAAATATCATCTTACTAAGACATATTATAGAGTGAAAACTTATTTACATATTTACCTGCACTGTAAGTCTGCTATAATATTATAAAGATCTCGTTGATTTACATTACAAGATTTCTGGCCATATAAATATCAGCAACTGCTCCAAATTGCATATCTTTTCTCAGTTCGTGTTTTTTGTTCTCAATATTCTTCTATATCACACTGTATGAGCCATAAAAGCCATTTAAATATGATACTCAACAACAGCAACAACAACAAAAAACACATATGCAAACCTATTTTCAATTTTTGTCTAAAGGTTCAATTAACTGACTATTATTTCATATGTCAGGCTTTACAGGGTTAATGTAAACACAAATATTTGCTTGTTTTTACAATGAAACAAGGCATTTCTGTTTAAATGTTTTTGAACTGATTATAAGACTATTATCTTATAATCATAATTGAGCAATAATGCAATTCATTCCCTATAATGACTGAAAAACGTACGGTAAGGTCAAACAGACAATGAGACAAAGACACTCACAGCTGAGTCAGTCCTGCTATACTGACGGGTGTCCCATGTGGCTCCTGCTGTAATTCAGACCAACATATAGTGCCTTTAGGCTATTATTAAGTTCAGCGTGGTTGTCAGGTTTGATATGTCCTACATACGCTCTTGTGATTGTATTGCTGTTCAGACAACACATATGGAATAAGAAAATCTTATAACTCCAACAGAGACAAGAAAAGATTAGCAAAATATTTAAAAAAAAAAAAAATCCTTTTAAAATATAATTCTGTCCAATGAACTATACAAAGGGGAAATATACAACTAAAAAATATACAAGATCCATTTTAAATTAAAAACTCTAAAACTAAATCTCGAATGACTTTGTCATGGGTGTCAATTAATGTTAATTTTATAAAGGTTACAGTAATAACAACAGATTTGAAAAGAAGCATTACCACTGGCACATGTGGAGATGCTCTGGATGGTGTTCTTGACCTTAAGCAACATTAAAGAGTGGAGATTAGATTAAAGTAAAGGCTGTATGGGGCATTGATGTGTCACATGTCAAAAGTTTAATCAAATTGCCAGCATCTCTGCAGTCTGTACACAATGTCCCGGCAGAAACAACAAAGCTTAACCAGACATCTGAGCTGAGCTGCCTGAGGTCAGGACATTGTCCAAGAAGTTGTTTCTTCATAGATTTGCTTACTCATACAACTTCTTACCACACAAATTCTCACTTATGAAATCCCAGCTATGCCTTTGTACTTTAAACTGCCTGTGATCTGGTACAAAGGTCTTTAAAATCAAACAAAAGAAAACCAAGAATAGAACTATTTGCCTAAAGTAAGACATGGAAAAGGTGATACTTCAGCTAAAGAGAACGGCGTCAGCTAAAAGTGTTTCAGAGGCTCTTTTATTCTTTGGAGAATTCACACAATAGTGGTCGGACCAGGCGCTTTCTAGCATCTCCTTACTGTCAGACTGCGGATCATTAAGAGTATTAATGGTGGGGTAATGTGGACCTGCACAATGCCAATTACTCCCTCTTGTCACACAGACCCCTCTCAAAAGCCTCTTCACACCCATTTACCCTGTGAACACATTCATGATGGCCGTCTGAGCGCAGAGTGACACTCACAAACACATTATATGGGCACATTCGAGTACTTTTCCATTGCAGGTACACGCTGATCTGTGTGTGAGATCTGTGAGTGCTGAAAGATTTGCATGCAGAACACCATTTTAAGAAAGTAAAACAAAGACAAAGAAAAAACTACAATAACAAAGAACAATAACAGCGAGAAGATAGAGAGTAATATTGTATTAGGCAGGGGTGGATGCTGCTCTATTATTTACTTATACACTACCATTTAAAAGTTTGGGCTCAGATTTTTCTTTTTTTTTTTTAAAGAAAACACTTTTATTCAGCAAGGATGCATTAAGTTAAAGGCACAATATGTAATATTTTTGGATTAAAATATCAAAAAAAAAAAAAAAAAAAAAACAAACTAGAACAATGTTATATATTTTGTTGACTTGTGTACTTACGTTATCCCAAATGTTTCCAAAAATGTTTAAATCCAGAGAAATTAGCAATTTTAACCAGGACACGGATCTGTTTGGTTACTGACATTCTTCCAAATATCTTCCTTTGTGTTCAGCAAAACAAAGAAATTGAGGGTGAGTAAATGATGACAGAATATTCATTTTTTTGGGTGAACTATCCCTTTAAGTGTCTCATAGTAGCCACCAAGCGAGCGCAGAGTAGCACTATAACAACTTTGAACACACAAATGTATCTAATTTATTAAAACAGCTCTGCGTTACCCCACATACTCATGACCGGAAAAAGCGGTGACTGTGGTATACTAAAAGTTCTGCTGTTCTGCTCTCGTCTCTCATTAGCAATCGCTCCAGCGGCCTCGTTCAGCTCCAACATCACTCGGCCCTGCTCTGCTTCATACTACAGTAACGTTAATAATCTCATCCATGAACATGATTTCTGCCCGAGACCCATCCCGATTCTTTTCCACCGGCTGTATACGTGAAGACAACACCTCCCATGGTTCCGCGAAATCAAGGCGTCATCGAGCTACGCCTTTGTTTTGAATAAGAGACCTCTAGCGGTGAAAATTTACATATTGTGCCTTTAAACAAAATTGACATTTGTAAGATTTCTATTTCATATCAAATAATCCTGAGGAAAAAATGTATCACATGTCCACAAAAATATTAAGCAGCACAACACTTTTCAACATTGATAATAATAAGAAATGTTTCTTCAGCAGCAAATCAACATATTAGAATGATTTCTGAAGGATCATGTGACACTAAAGACTGGAGTAATGATGCTGAAAATTCAGCTTTGCCATCACAGGAATAAATTACATTTTAAAATATATTCAAATAATTTTTTAAATTATAATAATATAAAAATATTTCACAATATTACTGATTTTACTGTATTTTGGATCAAACGGTGAACATTAAGTCACACTTAATCTAGAAATGTCATTGTAATATACATCAAAATATCAAACCAAGTGTCATTTATTTTGAAGAGATATCAAAAACCCACTTTTCAAGCAAAGATTTCACAAAAAGAAATCATCTAGGTTTTCTGATTATCAGGTAAGATGTTCATATTGTGATGAACTAATGTTGTCGACTTCACACAACTTGGGACCAGTTGGTTAAGAGTAAACGCAAAACGTTTTAAGAAAGGCTTGTACAGCATTTACGCACACTTGTTTTTATATTATTTTGTAAAGCAATGCCATTCAGATTTACGTGTGACTTAAATTTCCAAATATGTTTTAGAGCCACAACTCTTCTCATCTCGATTTTAATAGTTCACATTAAAAAATCTGGTTCATAAGATATCACATCATCACATTATGATGGTGGAACAAGCAATTTTCACAACATAAAGGAAATAAATATTTAGTATTGTGAAGGCAGATTAGAGACTGATACTTCAAGTATATACTTACCAGCTTGCTGTAGTCGTGTGGAGGGTTGAGCGTGTCCCGCGGATGTTCTCCATTTGTGGTTCTGTGATGCCGTCGCTGTTCAGTTCTCTGTTCTGGTTCCATGTCTCAACTCAAGATGTGATGCTTTGTGTGAAACATCTGAAAGAAACTCTTTATAAGATAAACAGCATTTCCACCAAAGCCTGAGAGCCCTTTGAGTACAGACGACAACAGACTCGAAATGTCAAATATAAAACCAAATGATGGAGCCAACACTTTATGGCCCACTTCATAAAGAAAAACTTCATAGCTCATACCTTGCATCTTCGGATGCATCTGCAGTCTTCCAAATGTCAAACAACCCACATAATTGGCCTGGTTTCCATATGCTTCATAAGTCTCATACATCTTATTGACAGATCAAAATCTTTATTTGCTTTACAGGTTTTATTGCTTTCTCAGATTCAGTGTAATTAAAGTGAAGAAGCACAGATTAAATATTTCTTGTCTGAGAGCAAAAACTGAACTTTCAAAGGTTTTAAAATAAATTAATGTTTAGTATCCGAGACGGATCTGAAGGAAATGAGTTGGTTTAATGCAGCGATCCGTTTCTAAACTGCGAAGATAATACCGATTGACTTTTTGCTTTGCTTTTCTAATCCCTGCAGCACTTGCTTTAACCGGGAGGTTACGCGGATACGGTTGTCATGGCAACATCTTATCAGCCACGGGTACTCCTGCATCCCTTCTCCGCCCCTCCATCATTCATCCCAGTGATTTGTGTGTAATTAAAACACACTCACGCCGCCAGAGACGCTTCACACACCCTCATTTTATAAAGGTGCTCTGTGGATCTTTGAATTGGACATGGTAGAGTGTCTTCAAATGAAAATGATTGCTGTGAAGGTCATGATCTGAAAAAACAAAACAAACAAAAAAAATACTTTTCTCCCACAGCTTCAATTTATTCTGGAAAAGTGCAAGACCGAGAAGATGGTGTGTATGTTATGATAAGAAATTGGTCAACTATTTTAGTGTAATGACCATTTAACTCTATTAATAATACATTTAAATTATATTATTTCATGTCCACTCTACTAATTTATTTGGCACATAGCCATATAATAGTCAAGATAATAACAATAAGCCACTCATTATTGCAAAATAAACCCCTCTGGGATAGTTCTCATATTCATTTCAGGGCACTGATAACGAGTCTGGATTTATTTTCTTTGATAATGATTCATACACTGCCCAGCCAAAAAAAAAAAAAAGTAAAAAAATAAAAAGTCGCTGTTTGGATTTTAACAGGCAAATACTTAAGAGTCTATGACTGGATCATTACTGCAGTGATTATTATGTTTCTAGCATGTTTTATGTTTGGCAACCTAACAGATGGAGTGTGTAGCTTTTAAACAACCATACAGGAAGACACATCATGGCCATATTCCAGGATGACAATGTCAAGATTAATCAGGCTCAAATTGTGAAAGAATGTTTGGGAAGGAGCGTGAAGAATCATTTTCACACATGAATTAGCCTGACCTTAAATTCAGTGTAAGTCTTTGGGATGTGCTGGAGTAGACTTTACAGAGTGCTCACCTCTTGCATTGTCAATACAAGATCTTGACCAAAAACTGATGCACCTCTTGATGGAAATAAGTAACATCACAACATTTATTTCCATCAAGAGGTGCATCAATTTTTGGTCAAGATCTTGTATTGACAATGCAAGAGTCAATCACTCTGTAAAGTCTCCTCCAGCACATCCCAAAGACTTACACTGATGTTGATGTCAGGACTCAGAGGTGCCAATTCATGTGTGAAAATGATTCTTCATGCTCTCTGAACCATTCTTTCACAATTTTAACCCTGATGAATCTTGACATTGTCATCCTGGAATATGGCCATGATGTGTCTTCCTACATGGTTGTTTAAGAAATGAAAAGCTACACACTCCATCTGTTAGGGTTAAAAGAACCGTTGCCAAACATATAACATGCTAGAAACATAATAATCACTGTAATAATGATCCATTCATAGATTCATAAGTATTTGCCTATTAAAATCCAAACAGTGACTTTTTTTTTTGGGCGGGCAGTATATATATATACATACTAAGGGACTCAAACAAAACTATTACAAAAGCTGCAAACATTCACTGATGCTCCAGAAGGAAACACGATGCATTAAGAGTCGGGGATGTAAACTTTTTGAATTGGATGAACAGGATAAATAGTACTTTTTTGTCTTATGGGAAACATGTATGTATCTTCTGTAGCTTCCGAAGGGCAGAACTAAATGAAAAAATATGATCTTTAAACAAAATAAGAAAAACTTGCACATCATCTTCTTGTTCAAAAGTTTTCACCCCTGACTCTTAACGCATTGTGTTTCCTTCTGGAGCATCAGTGAATGTTTGAACCTTTTTTAATAGTTGTGTTTGAGTCCCTCAGTTGTCCTCAGTGTGAAAAGATGGATCTCAAAATCATACAGTCATTGTTGGAAAGGGTTTAAATATGCAGAAGATGCTGGAAAACCAAAGAATCTGCAGGACCTGAAGGATTTTTCTGAAGAACAGAACTCAGTTTAACTGCTCAGAACAAACAAGGGACTCATGAACAACCATCACAAAACAAACAAACAGCCGTGGATCATCCAGGTAACCACACACAGTATTAAGAATCAAGGGTATGTAAACTTTTGAACGGGGTCATTTTTATAAATTCAGCTATTTTTTTGTCTTGTGGACTTTATGTAAACATCTGTTATGTGAAATAGCTTATTCAGGACATTACTAAATAAAAAATAACATGCAATTTTTATGATCCTTCTTATTTTGTTAAAACAATTAACATTTTTGCAGATTCTGCAAGGGGTATGTAAACTTTTAAGCTCAATTGTAAATACATATATTACAGTGTGTTCAGTTGCTGTCTTACATTTTCAGGTATCAATCAAATTCAGTTATCAATCAACCATTATAATCAAATTATATAATTAAACAGAAAAACCACAGCACCTCTTCCTCTATAGTCTGGCTAAATGGATTTAACAGACTTATAGGCTTAAAATTCAGGTTACAAGGTGCATTCATTCAAGCTGTCACGGCCCATGTGGATTAATAAATCAACATTGCAGCTGTGGGCTTATCAACATCTCACATACTAATAACTCTGAAATATCATTCATATCACATGGCAGTTTTCCACCACAGGATAATCAGGATTAATACATTCATAGTTCCATATAATTACTTTCTCCTGATTGATCAAAGTGTCCATCACAACCTGGAACTGAGACATTATACCACAAAATAAATATACCCATTTTTGCCATGCATAAATCAAATAATACACAGAGCTGATTAAATCAAGCACAAGGGAGTTGACTCTATAATTATACTATGAAAGCATAACCTTCACTATTTTAAGGCTCTCCTCACTCTCTCCATTTCGGTTACTTGAGAATAGCTCCTAATAAACAGAAAGCCGTCCACACTTTCATCACTCTCAATTACCCTGAGTTATGTTTACTCAGGACGACGTTTCTCTCTCACCATCACATCGCTCACACCATCAGAGGCGTAAATCACCACACTCACAATTTCCCTCGTCTTTGGCGGTATCCCTTAATCGCCTTAATTAAATGGCGACTGTGGCTCCAAAAATAACTTGGACTTTCCACCGCTCTAAAGGCCAGATCAAACAAACATCTGCAGCGAGTCCATGAGGGTCTGCGGTGAGGGGCGGCGACCGGCGTCGGCCCTCAGAGACTGAAGCAGGCCTCTCACAAATGTCACAGAATAAAAGATGGACTCCATTAGGGCCTAACGGTTTAAGATCTGCTTCGTGTTAGGAAAACTGTGAGTCTTTCCTCCCTCCCATGTCCCCACTTCAATACTGACTCTGGGTTTCTCTAAAGCTCCTGGATTAGTATCTGCTTTCCTCAGCACTGTTTGGCTACTCTGATGTCTTTCTGCTGTCTATCAGGTGAAAAATATAAACCAGATCAACCCTACTCACCATTTCCATATGTGAATTATGGATACATGCATACATATTTCAAGTACATGTGGGACCTTGCATGTCAAAAGTCAAACTGGTTTGGTTATGCTGACCATCTATTGAGTATCTGATCCTCAAGAGTCAAATCAACTGTAAAATATACTGCAGTGTTGTGTTATTGCAGTAACTTTGATTGGATTTAAACCTTTTATTTTATATTCATGCAGTTGGCAGATGCAACATTGAATTCAAGGTATTCATTTTATCATTAGCATTGCCTGGGTATTGAGTAACCACCTATTTCATGCATTTCCTTGGAATCAAACCCAGAAATTATCACCTAAAGAAATTAATAATGTCAAAATAAATAAATAAATAAATAAAGGAATAAATAAATAAATAATATATTTCACCTTGTGGTTGGTCCTGTAGAAGAAGGGATCTGAACACAACCTGAATATTGAATATTTCGCCATCTATTTCATGCATTCCCTGGGAATCAAATCCATGACCTTAAAGGGTTAGTTCACCCAAAAATGAAAATTATGTCATTAATTACTCACCCTCATGTCGTTCCACAACCGTAAGACCTTTGTTCATCTTCAGAACACAAATTAAGATATTTTTGATAAAATCCGATGGCTCAGTGAGGCCTTCATTGACAGCAAGACAATTAACACTTTTATATGCCCAGAAACCTACTAAAGACGTATTTAAAACAGTTCATGTGACTACAGTGGTTCAACCTTAATGTTATGAAGCGACAAGAATACTTTTTGTGCACCAAAAAAATTAAATAAAAAAATAACGACTTTATTCAACGATAGCCGATTTCAAAACACTGCTTCATGAAGCTTCGAAGCTTTACGAATCTTTTGTTTTGAATCAGTGGTTCGGAGCGCCAAAGTCACGTGATTTCAGTAAATCACGGGCGTTTGATACGCGCTCCGAACCACTGATTCGAAACAAAAGATTCATAAAGCTTTGAAGCTTCATGAAGCAGTGTTTTGAAATCACCCATCACTAGATATTGTTGAATAAAGTCATTAATTTGTTATTTTTGGCGCACAAAAAGTCGCTTCATAACATTAAGGTTGAACCACTGTAGTCACATGAACTGTTTTAAATATGTCTTTAGTAGCTTTCTGGACATATAAAAGTGTTAATTATCTTGCTTTCAATGCAGACCTCACTGAGCCATCGGATTTTATCAAAAATATCTTAATTTGTCGAAGATGAACGAAGGTCTTACGGGTGTGAAACGACATGAGGGTGAGTAATTAATGACTGAATTTTCATTTTTGGGTGAACTAACCCTTTAATGTTACTAGCACCATGCAATACTGTTTGATTTTCAGGAATGTAATAGCATTATAGGGGTGAGTTTTGTACAGGCAAGAGCTTGACATTAGCTATAGCTATTTCACCAGTAGAAACATTGCTGGGAAAGCCTGGAGCCCAATGAGAAACAGACATGCCACCAAGACCACTCTAGTACCGGCAAATGATTTCAGATTTCATTCTACAGAAATCACTTTATTTTTTTAATGCTGTAAATATTTTACAGGGGTCTGGGGTGGGGTACCGCAATCTTCAAAACCCAGCTGTCCAAATCTCAAGATCTACATCAAAATCTGTGGTGTGTGTTTCCATTGTTTAGAGAGCTTTCAATAATCAACCCATATTCCATGAAAGTTTTAAGACTCTCCCCTACAGTCCTGTTTTAAACCATTAATCAAAGCACTGAAAATAGCACATGGGGAGAGTATTGTTCTCAGAGAGAGGCAGAAAGCGAGAGAGAGGTGGAAAATGAGAGAGTAACATTTCAAGTGTACCTAGAGACCACAAAGCACTCGACATTAATTCTATTTTGGACACTCAGCCTAAGGAAGATGGAAAGGAGAAGGGAATAGAGCAGTTTCTTTGACTGAAGTCAGTCTTCACAGTACCTCTATATCCAGGACAAATCCTCCTCTGGAATATTTTTCATGTTGAGCATCTTTCTTTCTGAACACACATATAATCGATATCCATCTCCAGTCTCTTTCCATTACAGCCTCCGTCTTCATGTGTATATTTTGTCTGACGCACTTCACAAAGGTCACCTGGAACTAATACACCTTAAATCTGTGGAAAACACAAATTACATGCAGGTTCCTGAGGACATGGCTTTACAGAAGCGGAAAATATCTGTAAGATTGGACATTGAATCTGTTTATAAAAGTGACAAACAATAATTGCGTTTCTTGGAAACACATTCCAGTCCTCGGGACACAACATAGACAAATAAAACAAGCAAAAAAATGTGAACAATTTGTTCTTGTTTAAGACCAAAACCACTACATTTGCATTCATAGGCTGGTGAATGCAAAAAAACAAAACCAAATCAATTCATTATAACCAGCATCCAATTCAGACCCAGTGGGCGCACATGCAGGGGATTTATTCTGTCTAGTTTTGGCATACTGCCCCGAGGCGCAGCTCAAACACACAGTTAAGCCAGCGTAAGAAAGCAGCAGACAACAGCAGGTATTCTGAGAAGGTATTAGAAATAGTCCCATCCCTGCTTTTGTTTTTCTGGCTCCACCTGTAAGAATCCTTAGCTGTCAGCAGTGCTGAATAATTAATGCTCTCTCAGGCATATACACTCTCCTGCACCACCATCAATCTAACAGACTCAGACACTGAGTAGTCATCCACAACGGCTCTGATCTTCATGCAAGTGACTCATCTGCTCCTCTGTTGAAGAATGACTTTACTGACTAAACACCATGTCAAGACTGTCACACTGAGTTTCAAAAGAACATTTAAAAGTGTGTCAGCAAGACATTGACAATAAAGACGTTAGGGAATAAAGATACATTTGATTCAGTTCAGTTCAAATAAAATAAATAAAATAAAATAAAATATTTAAAAGTGTGTCAGCAAGACATTGACAATAAAGATTTTAGGGAATAAAGATACATTTGATTAAGTTCAGTTCAAAAAAAATAAATAAAATAAAATATTTAAAAGTGTGTCAGCAAGACATTGACAATAAAGATGTTAGGGAATAAAGATACATTTGATTCAGTTCAGTTCAAATAAAATAATAAAATAAAAAAATATAAAATATTTAAAGGTGTGTCAACAAGATGTTGACAATCAAGATGTATGGGAATAAAAATACAATTGATACTATTCAGTTCAGTTAAAGGATTAGTTCACTTTAAAATGAAAATTACGCATGATTTACTCACCCTCAAGCCAGGTGTATATGACCTTCTTCTTTCTGATGAACACAATCAGAGTTATATTAATAATCACCCTGATGCTCCCAAGCTTTATAATGGCAGTGCACGAAAACCACCTGTTTGAAACTCAAAAAAAAAAAAAAAAAAAGTCCATCCATCCATCATAAACATACTCCACACAGCTCCCGGGGGGTTAAAGGGTTAGTTCACCCAAAAATGAAAATTATGTAATTTATTACTCACCCTCATTTCGTTCCACACCCGTGAGACCTTCGTTCATCTTCGGAACACAAATTAAGATATTTTTGATGAAATCTGATGGCTCAGTGAGTCCTCTATTGCCAGCAATGCCACCGAACTTCTCAAAATCCAGAAAGGTACTCAAAACATATATAAAACAGTTCATGTGAGTACAGTGGTTCTACCTTAATGCTATAAAGTGACGAGAATACTTTTTTGTGTGCCAAAAAAACAAAATAGCGACTTTTCAACAATATCTAGTGATGCGCAATCTCAAAACACTGCTTCGAATCTTTATGAATCTTTTGTTTCGAATCAGTGATTCGGATCGCGTATCAAACTGCCAAACTGCTGAAATCACGTGATTTTTTTGGAGCACAAAAAGTATTCTCGTCGCTTTTTAATATTAAGGTAGAACCACTGTAGTCACATGAACTGTTTTAAATATGTTTTGAGTACCTTTCTGGATCTTGAGAAGTTTGGTGGCATTGCTGGCAATAGAGGCCTCACTGAGCCAACAGATTTCATCAAAAATATCTTAATTTGTGTTCTGAAGATGAATGAAGGTCTTACGGGTGTGGAACGACATGAGGGTGAATAATTAATGACATTATTTTCATTTTTGGGTGAACTAACCCTTTAATAAAGGCCTTCTGAAGTGAAGTGATGCGTCTGTGTAAGAAAAATATTAACACATTATAAAGTAAAATATCTAGCTTCTGCCAGACTGCCTTCCGTATTCAACTTACAAAGAAAGTGTAAAATACTCGCAGTTCAAAACGCTTATGCTACATCCTACGCCTTCCCTATACAACTTACCAAACACTGACGTCGCATCTGTTACGCTTTTTCCGTAAGTTGAATACGGAAGGCGGTCTGGTGGAAGCTAGATATTTTACTTTATAACTTGTTAAATATGGATTTTTTTTTACACAAACGCATCGCTTCGCTTCAGAAGCCCTTTATTAACCTCCTAGAGCCGTGTGGAGTACACTTATGATGGATGGATGGATTTATTTTTGAGTTTCAAACAGGTGGTTTCCGTGCACTGCCATTATAAAGATCTGGAGCATCAGGGTGATTATTAATATAACACCGATTGTGTTCATCAGAAAGAAGACAGTCATATACATCTAGGCTTAAGGGTGAGTAAATCATGGGGTAATTTTCATTTCAAAATGAACTAATCCTTTAAAATTAGCACCATCAAATCGATTAATCGCAATTAATCGATTTGACGGCACTAATTTTAACCGAACTGAAGAGTATCAATTGTATTTTTATTCCCATACATATTATAAAATAAAAATAAAAAGATTAAAGATGTGCAAGCAAGATATAGATGTATTTGGTTTAGTTTAGTTAAAAAGAAAATAATAAAAAATTAAATGAAATAAAATAAATTCAATTCATGTTTCAATTCAAATTACATGAACAGACTAATTAAACTGTGAGCCATAAATATTGAAGTAGGGCTTGACTCACCATAGCAACACACTAAAAACACACTGAGGACCTTAACAACCACATACTCACCATAGCAACCACATACTCTATTCTATTGTATAGTCACACTGACAAATACAGAAGTACATTGTGACGCCCACGTCTTTTTCTCTGTACAGCTGCTGAAACAGCTGTCTTTCTTTGGTACAGCCGAGGAGGATAAAAGCTGTTCTACTTCCTGTCCTCTCAGCACGCCTGCCATCTCTGGCTCTGAGGATATTGCTGAGGGTCAGCGGCTGCGCTCAAAGCAAACATCTGGACACATCTGCTTCCTCCAGCCTTTGCCTCATACAAAATAAAACGGAAATTGGTGCCTTTGATTGAACACTTGCATGATGATTTTATGCTATACTGTACAAATGACAGACATTTCGGCTTAGCGAACACTATATACACCTTTGCACATCTTACAAAGCACTTCAGCAGCAATAAAAGGATTAAAAATCAATCTGTTCGCATATTAGCTGAGTCAAACTCCCAGAAGGCATTGGTTTATGTGTCCAAACCACTCATGACTGCATAATTGATAATGGAGCATCATCACCGTGAGGTCATTTACACAACAACAACGTTCTTGCTCCCTTCCAGATTTCTTTTTGATGGATGTGCCCTGATACCCCTCTTCCCACAAAATCAATGTTTTCTAACTTGCTCATATTCTTCTGGCTGGAACAATGCAGCCATCCTAGACTCAATCTGTGCCAAGGAAACTGTATGTCCATCCATCATCTGATCTGGCAGTGTGAATGCAGCCTGATTTCCATAAACACACACAGACAGCTTCCATCTGTACACCTCCATTGGATGCCAAACCTTACGCTGCATAATTAATCTCAGGCCGAGCAAGGAGCCATTAGCAAACACATTGTAGCTGTATTCTCATTTGTGGTGTGAGAGCAACAACAAACGAGGATGGATGTCTAAGAGAAGGTTTTTTTTAGCATCTTCACATGGAGCCTGATGGAGAATCACTTGGCCAGAGTCCAGTACCCATCCTCCACTGCAGTTCTCTTATCCATTGAGGCTCCATTAAAACCCCAGAGCGAGATAATCAAACCCCTCCCAAACACCAATTAACAAGCATTCAGCCCAGTGGTGCAACACTTGAGCACGGGCCAAGAAATCTGCAGTGTCTCCAAACAAACTCTCATATTTGACTATGAGAAGTTAATAGTCTCATTAAATAAGCTAAACTCCCCATCGTTGTTGAGACATTTGAGCTGTATAAGATGACGCAGAAATCTTATTAGAATAATGCGACTATTTTCAAATGCATTCTTAAAAGTGGAGAATTATTTTATATGGGTCAGCTATTGACACTAAACAGTTGTGGTAAAACTTTACAATAAGGTTTGATTCATTAACATTAGGTATCATGAACTAATGTTAATATCCATATACTAATACATCTTTTTTTCTTATTTTAAATAGTATAAATTAACATGAATTAACAATGAAAAAGCACATTTGTCATTTATATGTATGTGTGTGTGTGTATATATATATATACATACATACATACATATACACTATATTGCCAAAAGTATTGGGACATCCCTCCAGATCATTGAATTCAGGTGTTCCAATCACTTCCATGGCCACAGGTGTATAAAATCAAGCACCTAGGCATGCAGACTTCTTCTACAAACATTTGTGAAAGAATGGGTCGCTCTCAGGAGCTCAGTGAATTCAAGCGTGGTACCGTGATAGGTTGCCACCTGTGCAATAAGTCCATTCATGAAATTTCATCACTATTAAATATTCCACGGTCAACTGTTAGTGGTATCATAACAAAGTGGAAGCAATTGGGAACAACAGCAACTCAGCCACGAAGTGGTAGGCCACGTAAAATCACAGAGCGGGGTCAGCGCATGCTGAGGCGCACAGTGCGCAGAAGTCGCCAACTTTCTGCAGAGTCAATAGCTACAGATCTCCAAACTTCGTGTGGCCTTCAGATTAGCTCAAGAACAGTGCGTAGAGAGCTTCATGGAATGGATTTCCATGGCCGAGCAGTTGCATCCAAGCCTTACATCACCAAGTGCAATGCAAAGCGTCGGATGCAGTGGTGTAAAGCACGCCGCCACTGGACTCTAGAGCAGTGGAGACGTGTTCTAGTGAAAGGAACTCTTAATGCTTCAGCATACCAAGACATTTTGGACAATTTCATGCTCCCAACTTTGTGGGAACAGTTTGGGGATGGCCCCTTCCTGTTCCAACATGACTGCGCACCAGTGCACAAAGCAAGGTCCATAAAGACATGGATGAGTGAGTTTGGTTTGGAGGAACTTGACTGGCCTGCACAGAGTCCTGACCTCAACCCCACAGAACACCTTTGGGATGAATTAGAGCGGAGACTGCGAGCCAGGCCTTCTCGCCAACATCACTGCCTGACCTCACAAATGCGCTTCTAGAAGAATGGTCAAAAATTCCCATAAACACACTCCTAAACCTTGTGGAAAGCCTTCCCAGAAGAGTTGAGGCTGTTATAGCTGCAAAGGGTGGGCCAATTCCATATTAAACCCTACGGATTAAGAATGGGATGTCATTAAAGTTGATGTGCACGTAAAGGCAGGCGTCCCAAAACTTTTGGCAATATAGTGTGTATATATATATATATATATATATGTCATTGACAAATAAGGTTTTTAAAAGTGTAAAAAGATATAATGGAGATATAATTAATTTTGAAGTTTTATTAAGTGTTAACAATGAGATTATGTGGTTTTTATAAATATAATCAATTAACACTGATTTTGTCATTTTTTACAAGATGGACAAAATTTGTCACCAAAAAAGTCATCCGGTTTAACCAAAATTTCGGTTTTACCGAATGACACTTTTGGTTATACCGAATGACAATATTTTCAAACAATGCTAACAAGCTGATATCTAGATAGCTAGCTAGCAAAAGGACAATTTATATTTATATTTAGTACAAGTTTTTAAAATATTACAACATTTCCCAGGTTTTATAGCGGTTGTGCCGAATAACCTGATGTTTCAGGACATGCGTATGAGCAAGTGAAAACATGAATTTTTCAAATAGTTAAAAGAGAGTTAGTTTCTTTGCTTCATGACCATGTGGTCCTTTGCAGGTGTCTGAATGATGTCACATCCTGTCACATGATACTGACCGCATGACTTGATCCAAAATGGTCCCTTTATATTGGTTACTCCGAATGACATCAATGAAATTCATTTTTCCGGACATTCTTTCTCATAACAAAGCAACGACTTCTACACATAATTTTAATACCATTTTGCACTATGTTAATATATGATGTTTTAAAATCATGCCAGATTCACAAATTTATTCACAAATGAAATGGCTGTATTGGCCTTTGGACGGTTAAACCGAATTACCTTTTGACACTTCAAAACCTTTAAAATACCTTTATATGTAGCAAAATATAATTAAAACCTTTTGGATTCAATAAAAGAGATCTAGTTGTACTACCTTACATACTTTGGATGTCATATCTTTGTTTTTTACTATTATTAAGGCCTTTGGACAAAAAAATAATTAAAAAAAAAAAATAATAATTAAAAAAAAATATATATATATATATATATGATTAAAATTAATATTACATTAACCTAGATTAATAATTACTGTAAAAATGTCCATTGTTAAATTCATGATACCTCATGGATGAACTAATAATATTTACAAATTGAACCTCACTGTTCAATTATTTTTCCAAGTTTTCGCACTTGGTTAAAAAATGCATGATACTAATTTTAAATGCAATAAGTAAATTAAATTAAAATAAAATAAAATAAAATAAAAATAAATAATTAAAAACAGCAGCAGTTCACTTCCACATGTAAAATTGAATTCATAAAATAAAATACAATAAATTAAAATGCAATAAACTGAAGTCCACATGAACTGGAGCAGTTTGTAGATGGACAATGAATTTTGAAAAACATCTTTCACACCAACCAAAGCAAACTCAGTCATCAAACCAGACTAAAAGCTGTAGTGTGACCATGCTTTATAGATAGCTAATTTAAAGAATAGATGTCCTGGAGACATCTAGGTATATAGGTGGACATGACACTGGTGAGTGTCTCAGCAGGTGGAGGCTTCAAGGTCTGACATGAGGGAGTGATGTGTTTGGCAGGTGTTCAGGACTGAGGGTCACTCGGGTACAATCCCCACCATCCTGAAGCTTAACTGCAGTAATTCATCACCAGAGGGACAACAACAAAGCGATGGCACACTAAACTGGCCTAAATCTTCCAAGAAAGTCATTTATCTTTTAAAACTCTCTGGTCTGAGAGGGTAAGGAAGTTCTTTGTGCTTCTTATCATGACCCCAAACATCATTACTCAATGTCACCTTGCTCTTGTAGTGGAATAAAGCAAGAAATCTTTACCAAAGCTGGTCAATATCACCAATAGTCCGGCAGTCTGTGAATGTCCTACTTCCATCCAGATTTGTGGCGTAACACTCTTCCTCTTAAAACTTTAATGTATGTGCTAATGTAACATTTAAGTTTTGTGGCTTTCAGTCCATCTATCTTTGAGTGCATATGCTACTTTAAAAAAGTTGATAAAATTAACTTTCAGCAGATGAACAGATGGAATATTATATATACACTACCAGTGAAAAGTTTGGAATAATTAAGCTTTTTTTAATGCAAGGACACATTAAACAGTCATAATTATTCCAAACTTTTGACCGGCCAAAATTATTGATAATTCAAGCCAATAAATTTTCTCTAGAATGACAACACTATCTCCACCCTAACTAACAAGCTAATACATATGTCCAATCACTACATCCCATTTGTTAGGGTTACATCAATATGGGAAAGAAAACATTTTAAGTCATGAAATCCCAAAGCTGGCTTCATAAATATGCATGTCTAAGCAGTATCTCCGAAGAATCAATTAGCTGTTTATCTCCCCCACACATAAAACACACACATTAGCGGCTCAAAATGGCTGCTAGCATAAAAGAGCCTTGATATATGTGCATATCTTTAATCTATTTTATTACCCTACCCTCATAATTTCCAAATAAATGCTTTGCAGAACCACACTGGAGCTCTGAATCCTTAATGCGCACAATAAAATGCGGATCACATGAGCTTCATTCTGCACTACTATTGGTAATCATCAAATCAAAATACTTCGCATTAGCACTTGTTGCCTCAAATCATAACCTCATTGGTCGCTTTGTCGCTGCAAATCACTATCAGTATGCACACCCCTCTAGTTTTGCCTGTTGTCCTCAAGTGGTCCTTCCAGATGGAATAGTTTGGAAAAATGCAAACAATCCAAGAGTTTTCTCGAAAGCATCATCCATCTAAAGTCACTATGATTAAATGCACAAAGTGTCACCTTTATCCTCTGGAGCTGCGTCATCCAATCACAATTCACACTAGAATTCCACCATATATTGACATTCCAAACAAAACAGACACTCCGACGTGTGCCAATTCCCTCAAGGTTTAAGCACCAGTCTCCGATGGAAACAGTCTCCTGATAGATGTAGAGGTGGGGGATTTTACGTGAGTTTTCTCTGTTCTACAGGACATTTCAAAAGAAGAATGGACAATGTCATGGTTATTTTTCTGCAGCTTCCTGACACATCTGGCTTTGATAAACAGCTGGCTAACAGGGGCTTTAAGAGGATTTTTTTAGGGTGGGAGACTGATATGAGCTGACTGCAAAGCTTGGCCCACAAACCTAATCTTTAGAAAGCACTTTAAGAAAGTTTGAGGGGTTTTAAGGCCAGCGTTTGTTTTTGAGGCCTTCACTTTTCATGCAATTCGGTCCAGTTCTTCTCGCGGTTCTCCTGCATATTCATTATAATCCAATCAAACTGACCTCAACTCGCGAATGCAATACGATGAGGTTGATCTCACTTAATGTTTGGATACACACACAGCTGCTTATATAGTTAGTACAGAAGCTACATATCATGCACTCAACGGAAAGGAGAAGATTAAATCGTATGAATAATACAGTTGGCAAAATGTTGATTACCACAGGCATTAATTTCAACTTGTCTCAGCATAAAGAACTGCAAATAAACATTGAATATTTTAACTACCACAAAAGTTTAACCACAGTAGTTCACCATCACTTGTTTTCATACAAGTCTGGTGTGATAGAATCACTTACCAACACTGTAAACCCTAATACTCAAAATAATTAATTGGTTTGAGTAGAGCCAACTCAAATTAAACAAATTAGTTCAATCAAATAAACTTTTATGAGCATTTAGAACTTTCTTTTTCTTTTGGGTTCACAAAACTGACATATTTTAAGTAATCTGAATTGTTTCATTATTTTGAGTTTTATGAACTTTTTTCTTTTAATTTAGACAAACGTAAATTTAACTGAAACTGGGCTGGTATTTCCATTTCCCAGCATGCTTTGCCATGACACTCAAAAGTGAGAGTAAACGCTAAAATTAAGTGTTATATAATGTTTAAGTGGGAGATTTAGTAGTGTTTAATGTCTTGCTATGCTAGTTTAGAAGAGTTTGATATGTTGGTTTTTTGTAGGGTTACCAAGTTTCCACTACTAAAAATATTTACGTTGAGATTACATGATAATTTTATGTTAAATGTATGAATTAGCTTATTAAAATATTTCAAGTTGCAATTAAAATGTATGAGTACAAAATAAAAATCTGCTTAAAAGTTAAAGTTAAAATAAAGTTCTGCTTACTTAAACTTTAAATTTCTTAAAGTCCCCGTGAAATCAAAATTTAAGTTTTTTAGCTTATAGTATGAATATGTTAGCCTTAAGGTTATGAATAAGCTGGTGTGTTCCAAAACAATGACAAAATTCGCATTTAGGAGATATAAGCATTCAAAATTTACAGTCTCTCACTTTTGCTAAAATGGATCACGGATGTTTATGACATCACCACGGACTTCAGCTTCTCATCAAATCTTCTGTCCAATCAAATGCTCTCTAGAATCTGAAGTCCCACCCCTCCTACACTATGCTGCGGCTGAAATCGGTCATTTGTTCACACATTTACTAATTTCTATATGGTGAATGGCACATAGTGCACTATATAGGGGATAGGGAACAATTCAGACAGTGTAAATATGCTTTCCATTGACTTGAATGAAGTCCGTTTTTGCGTTAGTGTTATGTGAACCGCTGCAGCGCGAGCACAGTCTGCTCCGGTCCAGAGACACAAGAGCGGATCATATACGCAAGTCAGCACAGACCACAAAACGTTCAGACACACTTGAATTCTACAAGCAATGATATATTTTAAAGCAATATGGAGTAGAAACGGTTAGAGATTATGAGGAAAATTGGGTTTTTACAGAGAGCTCAACGGCTCTGGCCGAGCTGTGATCTAGGCGAAACGCTATAGGCTATTTTGAAAAAAGGGGAAGGGTTTCTAGATATATCCCGCCCTGTCTTCCTGTTTCATTGGAAATTATGTCAACACAATGAATAAAGCTGCGTGTTCCAAGGCACTTCAATGGACCTTTAACTTAAAAAATTTGATTTAACTGATTACCTCAAATTTTTTGAGTTCTGCCAACTTATTTGGGTTTACAGTGAACCTTGTCTGGAATTATATCTAATAATTAAACTCATTTCATAACAAGCTAAAAAAGTAAACCGGGATTCTTTTATTCTGTGTTTGTGCAAAGCAGGGGTAAAGCACTGGCTATGTTTGTTTATAATAGCATACTACCATAATACTCCTAAACATTTGCCAACTTAGTTTTTATTTTATTATTATTTTTTACCGGACAGAATGCCACAAGGCATAAATTGTAATGCCAACAAACCATGACTAACTAAAAAAACTACTTTACGTTTCTTCAGAGCAGCTGTGTATCATTATGAGTTGGTTGTGTCTCTGGTTAGCATCATATCACACCATTAGCTTCTTCATTTCTAGACCTGCTCTGGCTGCTCTTATCATCCACACTTATCGCTCCATTGGCTGCTCCACAGCTGTGAAAGCCTAACATTTTCCCAGACGAGCTCTTTAAATATAGATTTCACTCTGTTCTTCTTATACCTGCAGAAAAACCAGAGCAAAGTGGATGGAGGGTTATTTGGTGCCTTAGTGCTCTGACACTGAAAACAATACTCTCAGTTATTATTTTATTCTTGAACACAATCTGCTGGGAGTTCTGGCGCCAGGGTCAAGATGGATCTAGATACTTCCATTAAAGTCTCAGATGATACACTAACAGACCACATACTGTCTGTCTGATGCATAGTGTAGACAAAAATTGCAATGGCTTTCTAAAAATTGTATAGCTCCAATCGGATTGGCTGGTTTTACGCCATTTCACAGGATTTTACTGAACTGCTGGGAAACAAAATTACATTCACAAGGTACTAGTAGGCTCCTACGCTTATGAGCAAAGAACTATAGTTTAATACAGCCACAAAACTTCAACATTATTACACAAGTGTTAACATGAGATTAGTGGGATAAAATGGCTTACTAACCTTGTCTGTGCAAAGTTATATCCAGTTTTCCCAAGTCAGGAATATATAAAAGCAGAAAAACCATGTAACTTGCACACAGTGCACGAATAAACCAGAAAGTCACGGTTTACATGGAGTAAACTCCACCATAACCAGCTGTTTATCTGCGTTGAAACACAGTCCCTCCAATGAAAGGATGATTAAATAACTTTACAGCTGAAATAGCACATAATTTTGTATCAGGGTCATTGACGAATAAGGCTTTTAAAAAATGTAAAAAGAACATAATGGAAATATAATTAATTTTGAAGTTTTATTAAGTGTTAATAACAAGATTATGTGGTTTTTATAATCAATTAACATTGATTTTGTCATGTCTTACAAGATGGACAAAATTTGTCACCAAAAAAGTCATTCGGTTTAACCAAAATTTCGGTTTTACCGAATGACACTTTTGGATATACCGAATGACGATATTTTCAAAAAATGCTACCAAGGCTGATATCTAGCTAGCTACAATCAAACATTTTATATTTAGTACAAGTTTTTAAAATATTACAACATTTTCCATGTTTTATAGCGGTTGTACCGAATGACCTGATGTTTCGGGACATGCGTATGAGCAAGTGAAAACATGAATTTTTCAAATAGTTAAAAGAGAGTTAGTTACTTTGCTTCACGACAATGTGGTCCTTTGCAGGTGTCTGAATGATGTCACATCCTGTCACATGATACTGACCGCATGACTTTATATTGGTTACTCTGAATGACATCAATGAAATTCATTTTTCCGGAAATTATTTCTTATAGCAAAGCAACGACTTCTACAAATAATTTTAATAACATTTTGCACTATGTTGATATATGATGTTATAAAATCATGCCAGAATAAAAAATATATACATTTATTAAATTTTAAGATATTTTAATCACAAATGAAATGGCTGTATTGACCTTTGGACGGTTAAACCGAATGACCTTTTGACACCTCAAAATCTTTGAAATACCTTTATATTTAGCAAAATATAATTAAAACCTTTTGGATTCGATAAAAGAGATCTAGTTGTACTACCTTACATACTTTGGATGTCATATCTTTGTTTTTTATTATTATTAAGGCCTTTGGACAAAAAAAAATGACCCGTCACGTCATTGACCCATAAACAGAAGCACTTTAACTAAAATACAAGCATTTCTACTTTGTTTTCAGAGTAATGGCCATGAAATAACTGGTACTTATTACTTCTGGAAGGACAGAAATTCTGATTATACATTTTCCAATAATTTCTTCGAATGAACTAGCACTTTTAGTGAATACTGATCTATTATTAGCCGAAATTATGGTTGATTCTAGGCCAGAATGAGCAGTAAAATGGACCAGACTTTATGGCGATAGTCAGAAGTCTGGTTCTGTGAGACTGCTTCTCCCAGACTATCGTGTCTTGAGTGCTGAAAAGGAAACAGGATGCTTATTAGACAGGCATCATCTGTGCAGGACATTGCAAAGCAGCATCTGATAGTGGCTATCTCTCTCTATCTCCCCTTGTAATGGGAGAAACAGCAGTCTGAGACTAATGATGTGAAAACCTTCTCTCATGAAGTAATGCACTGTGCTGCCATTACCATGACAGAGAACAGCCCTGTTCGGACAGAATCAACCTGACAACTGAGGGGGAAATAGGTAAAACTACGAAAAACTTTCAATTAAAAATGTCTGCAGGATTTGTTTAAAATTTATTTGTATAAAAATGTACAATTACAGTACATAGGGTTTTATTTAACAGTGATGCAAGAGACAAGATAAAGTTCATTATATCTCTAGCACTGACTGTCATCAAACTATGAGCTTCTGTAATGTTAATAATTTAGGGCCGAGAACAACATCTTCCTTTCAGGCACTTAGCAGTTTCCTGTCAGAGAGGTTTCATAGGGTCGTCTCTGTTAAAACACATCATTAGCAGAAGAGTCTGTATCTCCTTCAACAGAGCTGAGGCTGACAGACTCTTGATCCTGTTTGACAGAGGGCAGCCTCACTGACATCACTCTGACATCACGTCCTCCTCCTTCTGTTTGCAGAAAAATGTCTTCCCCTGTGGGAAAACAACATTTGAATAGTGGCAGGTGACTTGACAAGCTTATAACAATGCAAAAACATCATATAAACAAGATATCAATTGTATAAATTATTTGTGGTCACTAAGATTTTTGTTAATGAAATAACTTTATTCAGCAAGAATGCATTAAATTGATCAAAAGTGGCAGGAAAGATATTTATAATTTTACAAAAGAGTTCTGTTTCAAATAAATGCTGCTCTTTTGAACCTTCTATTCATCAAAGAATACTGAAAAAACACTTTTGTAAAGAACACAATCCTATGAACAGCTTCGTCTCCATACTGGCGTGATGAATCCAATCTTCAGATATTTGAATGCGACCAATCCACAATCTGATTTCTGACTTGTGATGCAGCCTGAATCATAATGACACCGTATTCGTTCGTTGGCCAGAGGAGAACTGGCCCCCAATACTGAGTATGGTTTCTCCCAAGTTTTTTTTCTGTCGCCTGATGGGGCTACATTCTGTCGCCTGATGGGGCTACTTAATGCGCTACATAAATAAAGGTGACTTGACTTGACTATCCAAGTGCTCCATTTGCTAAAACTCAGACATTTCAATGCAATTAAGTCATCTTATTAAGCCAAAATAATGAAGGCTTTCCAGTTAATGACACACAGAATAGACTCATCATCAGAACACACTGACATTAGCTGCTTATTAGGACATCTTTTAAGCATCACACTGGCCTGGCTGCACACACACAAGCAAACACTCATCAGTCATTTCCTCTGCATTTTGGGGGGCAGCAGGCAGAGGCTGGGTGGGCATTTACCCAGATCAATGGGGCGTGCAGGAAAGGAAGTGTGAGTGAACAGAGAGCCTCGCGGGACCGCTGGGCACACACTGATGGAGATCAGCAGGGAGCTCCGATTCAGACTCACACACACACAACAGAGGAAGATGCTCTTTCCTGTGTGCTTTCTCAAGCTGTTAAGGAATTGTCACTGGTGAGGAAAATTAAGCTGGAGAGATGTATTCAAACTCAGAAATTCAGCATAAAGGGAATAGGCATGTGTTTTACACAAGTTTTATTTTTGTCCTAATACTGTTAGGCAAGTTTTCTTGCAATGCTGTACCTATAAAATGTATAAATTTACCATATATACAATATATTGATATATTCACAATGATTTAAATTTATCTATATATATATATATATATATATATATATATAAAATCGGTAAGATTTTTAAATTTTTTAAAAGAAGTCTCTTATGCTCAATGCTAAAAATACAAAACAAAAAACAAAAACAAAATGTAATTTATAAAATGTAATTTATTCCTGTGATTTTCAGCATCATTTCTCCAGTCTTCAGTGTCACATGATCCTTCAGAAATCATTCTAATATGCTGATTTGCTGCTCAAGAAACATTTATTATTATTATCAATGTTGAAAACAGTTGTGTACAATTTTTTTTCAGGATTCTTTTTTGATGAATAGAAAGTTCAAAATAACAGCATTTATTTCAGATAGAATATTTTGTAACATTATAAATGTCTTTACTGTCACTTTGATCAACTGAAGTATTAATTTCTTCAATTTCTTAAAGAAAATTAAAATTAAAAATCTTACTGACCCCAAACTTTTGAAGGATATAATGTATAATGTGTATAATGTTACAAAAGCTTTCTATTTCAAATAAATGCTCTTCTTTTGAACTTTCTATTCATCAAAGAATCCTGAAAAAAAATTGTACACAACTGTTTTCAACATTAATAAATAATAATAATAATAATAATAATAATAATAAATGTTTCTTGAGCAGCAAATCAGCATATTAGAATGATTTCTGAAGGATCATGTGACACTAAAGACTGGAGTAATGATGCTGAAAATTCAGCTTTGCATATATTATATATATATATATAGTCAAACCAAAATTTATTCAGACACCTTGAACATTTCATTCATTAATACAGTTTATTCACTATAGTTTAAAAAAATTATAATAAAATATGACAAGATCTCAGAGTTAAACTGTGTCAGAAAAAAATAATCTTAATTATGTCAGATAACACTTAAGCAAAACATGGTCAGATCAAAGTGTCTGAATAATTTTTGGTTCCAAATTTTTATCAATTTTACTGGTAGTCCACTGTATGAAGAATTTTTGGGTATAATATGTCACAGTTTACTTTATTTTGCTATCCTCACTTAATATATCCTCACATAAATGAACTATAGCATCCTGCACTCACTAGTAAAATATATATATTAAAAAAAATATATATATATTATATATTATATTATATTATATAAATTATATATATATAAAATTATATACATACATACATACATACATACATACACATATGTACTATATATTATATATGCCTGCTAAAGGCTGAAGGTATCATTTTTAATGTGGGTCATCATATATTAATCTCTTTGTTCTTGGCCATTTTTGTAGCTTATTGTATCAATAAAACACATGTACAGGTTGGAGAGTATGTTGAAATACATCTATATAATAAATCAAATTCTTTTATTTAAAAAAAGCAAGGAAAGTAATGTTTTCCATGATATGTCTCCTTTAAATATATCTTCTAGTATGCTTTGATCCTCAAGACATCATTTGAACTACAGAACATTTACTAGGAGACCTAAAGAGATTTTTTTTACAATGAGCCTCTCCCATAATTTTCCTCCCACAAATATTGAGCTTCATTGCCTTGGACAGACCGAACAGCCAGCACATGGTTTTACTGGAGTGTGTTCAAAGCAAACTGACACAATCAGGATTCGTTCAATAGATGATTAATAAAAGCCACTTCACACCCCCCGCTTCAATCATAACCTGGATATAATAACAAGAAAAACACCCACAGATCAAAACATTTGATATGGATCCACTATAATAACAAGACCATGGGGTGATGCACTTCCACGTGGAAAATATGGACTCGTCATAATTTGGACTGTGATTTGTCTTTTGTCTGTTGCCAGCACTGGCAAAATAACCTGAACAAGGCAAAAAATAAAAAGCCAATAAGCACAAGCACAGTCAGAAATGTGGCAATGAAATGCTTATTAAAGGGTCTGTTCACCCACAAATGAATATTATTTCATCATATACTTATGTCTTTTCAAACCTGCATGACTTTCTTTTTCCAGGATATGACTGTGAGGTTACACTTCATTTCGATGGTCCACTTTAGACATTCTACTAATTATAAGTAACTTTGCAACTACATGTCAACTAACTCTCATTAGAGTATTAGTAGACTGTAGTAGACTGTTAGGTTAGGGTTAGGGTTCGAGTTAGTAGAATAATTTGACGTACTTGCAAAGTTAATTATAGTCAGTAGAATGTCTGTTGGGGAGCATCAAAATAAAGTGTTAGCAGACAAAATAAATATTAATCAGACTAATACACTACTGACTGCTAGTTGACATGTAGTTGCAAAGTTATAGTTAGTAAAATGTCTAAAGTGGACCATAAAAATAAAGTGTTACAAAAAAACAAAAACAAAAGATAAGACCATAAAAGCACTAAAAGTAGTCCATATGACTTGTACATCATATTGAAATTCTTCCGAAGCCATACAATAGTTTTGTGTGAGGAAAAGATCAAAATTTAAGTTGTTTTTCCACAGATAATCTTGCTTGACAAACATGGTCACCATTCTCTTTTTTATTGCATGGCAAAAAACAGCTCGAACATTCTGCTATAAATATCTTCTTTTGTGTTATATGAAAAAAGAAAGAAAGTAAGTCATACAAGTTTAGAAAAACATGAGAGAGTAAATGAAGACAATTTTCAATTTTGGGTGTACTGTCCCTTTAAGACATTGCGAAAAGCAAGAGCACTGAATAAGTAATGTTATTTCACACAAATATTCAAAGGTAAAAGACCCTCGGGCATGTTTGCTTGCTGTAGTGGGTCTTTATGGCCGTATGCAGTGAACATGGCCTCTGTGGAGCAGATGGGCCAGGTTTGGCACAGATTCTTGTTGGAAAACCCTGTGGCCTACAAACACTACAGACTGACTACAACACCTCAGGGTGGAGGGGAGAGCAAATGAAGGCAGTGAAAGGGAAAAAACGAAAACAGAGAAATAGACAGATGAAAAGAGAGTGGGAGTTAGTCCACCAACAGAAACAAAAACTTCTTTTAAGTTACATGTTCATGTAAGCCGCCCTGAGCTATTCAGACCCAAGTAAGCGTGATAGTGGGTGTCATGAATCAGTAAACAGCATTCAATGAACACCTACAAGATTAAAAAAAAAAAATGCCCTCAAAGAGAGTCTAGACTTTGTTAAAAATGAGAGTAGCGGATGAATATTAGAGACTGACAAAGAAAAGAATGCCAGTATTTTATATATCGTTGCCTAAAAGTGGTAGTGTGCAATATCAGAGCCACTAGTGGCACTAAACAGCACTGCCCAAAAAAAAAAAAAAAAAAAAAATTAAAATTTTAAAAAGTTTTTTTTTTTAAATAAATAAATTAAACCAACAGGCTATCAAACAGCCCCCCTCCCCCTCGAGTAAATAAATACATGAAAAAACAACTCATGGAACAACCTGAGGCAGATGATGGCAGAATATTCATTTTTTGGGGAACTATTCCTTTTTCAGGGCTAAGGCAATGATTTCATTTTCTGTGTGGGCATTAACAAACATTCACATCTGTGTGAAAAGACCCAAACTACACAGCCAAGAACATCACACTTGAGTCGAAAGGCAGACATTACCGTGCCATTGAAAAGACCTGGCTGAAGACTACAGGGACGTCAGTGTGTTGGGGAATTCTCAGATTGTTGGAACTGGAGTATATAATAAGATGCTTTGAAAAGATATCAGTACAAATCTTCACAAATAATAATTTTCTTTAAACATACAATCTCAGGAAGATGGCCTCTAGCATAAAATGGAAGACATTTAAATAATTGTACTCTGCGGTTGGGAGTTTAAAATGGTTTGAAACCAAGCAAAACAAAAAAATGCATTTGCCTAAAATTTTTGCATATCCTTGGAGAATTTAGGTTTGGAACAAAAATCAAACCATTGCAACAATGGGATAATTGTCTTACTTTAACCCTGACATTATGAACAGTGCTGCTGGTCACTCAGATGCCTGTTTTTGAAATATTCCTCAGAGCCAAGGGTCCAAGGGTCATATGGGGACATGATAAAAAAAGAGATGTTTTTAAAGGAACAGTTCAGCCAAAATGAAAGGAATAGACTAAGGGTCTATTCATACTTGTAGTTCCGTTCTCTTGGTTCTTTTGGTCCGAATCAAAAAAGAAAATGATACATTTAGTCCTGGTTCGCTTAGCGTTCACACTGCCATTTTTAAGAACGAACCTAAAGATACAAAACAAAACAAAAAAACAGCTTTTATGATGTAAATTGTGTGACAGAACTTACCAAAACAATGCTGTGTGCTGGGCTAAACGTGCTAGTTGTATGTCCGCTTGTTTGACGCGTACCAAAGTTTGGATGGCAGCGTTCACACTTATTCAAATGAACAGACTAACAGAGCAATTGCACCAGAGTTCGTTTCAATCGAACCAAACCTGCCAAGTGTGAACATCACGCCCTAAAAGTGCATTAAAACATTCAAATGTGTGATGCTTATGTAAACCAATGCCGTTTAGCTCCACTGATCAATCTGGCAAAACATCTTCTAGGTTTGGAAAAACATGAGGCTGAGTAAATTAGAGAATTTTCATTTTGAGTAAACTATTCTTGTAAGTTTTCATGTTCATCAAGTTCTACTCAAAAAGCACATCTAAAAGGATTAAACATGCTTTACAAAAACCCTTATAAATACTGCATTAGTACAACTAGAGCAGCTAGAGACAAAAAAGTTTAGACTTTAAATTTGTCTCTTTGGCTTCTGTAAGACAAATAACTGATACTATAAATCCATTAAGGACAGTAATTCCTTTCAATAGACAAACACCCTAAAAGCTCCTTCACTTATTCATGCTTTTGCAATTTCTATACTTGCACAAGACATCTCAGTATGTCAGCATTGTGTCTGGCACAGTCAGTCTCTTTTAGGTCCTACTTACTCCTCATGTATCAATGACTGTTAAAAGATGACAAGCCTTTACTAACTGAGCAGCACACAGGAGTGAGCCAATGTGAGATTAGAGCTGACCGCTCACCAAGAAAAAACAGCTTCTTAGTAAGAAAAAAAAAAAATCATACAGGATTGAAATGACATGAGGGTGAGTAAACGATGACAATGTTCATTTTTGGGTCACTTTCAATCTCAAACCAGAGTCAGAACTGGTTGGTATCTGTCTTTGTATAGGACAAGGTGGGTGAGGTCAAACCTTATCTGTCAGCACAGCTTTAAAATATTACACTATGGACAATAAAAGCTCAGCTGAAAGGGAAGAGCACGATCTTCAGAGATGGTGAAAGTAGCCAGGTGCTTCAGAAACCCCAATCTTTCAACCAGAGATCCAAAAAAGAACAAAAACTGATGAATAGAGGTGCAAAAGAAAAAAAAAAAGGATGCACAAACTTGATGCAATTTTGGGAATGCACTTATTCCGGAGAAATGAACCACTGGGAAAAAATGACTCATGAGTACTCTAAATGTATTAAACACACAAACACAGTTTCAACCTCCTCTAAGAAGACACCTGGAAACACTTAACAGAGTTCTACACCCCGTTCCAAACTCTCAGGATGGACAGATAAGTCAAATTCCCCCTTCTTCTGACCCCTTACATATACTCTACTTTTCTCTGCTCTCATCTGGCTGCTTAGAAATTTGGGAGTGTCAAGAATGAAGCTGTCTGGCAGTGTTTTACACTGAAAAACCTCTGAATAGGTGCTGTACTGTGTGAAATTGCTCTTCAACAACAACGAGAAAAGAATTTAAATAAGAGGAAATGAGATAAAATGAGGCATATGAAAACAATCAAGACATACCAAACAATTTACAAATTACCCTTCTCGTTGTCCCCAAAAAAGGTGTCATCTGAAAGTCTCCTCAGCTGCGGGAACTCTGGGGAGAAACAAAGACAAGGGGAAAAATGAAACTGCTAGGCTAGCACAAAAACTGCAGCGACAGAGACTTTGGCATTACAAGAAGAATTTATTAATGAAAAACAATGAATATTTATAATGAATATTATAGTATAAATATAGACAGCATCTAACTGCACCAAAGAGGGTTTTCTTCAGAAAACGTATTCATTGGAGTATAAAATCTAGTGTTTCTGCGGGTAGAAAACTCAAACCCACTGGCTCTCCTTCAGCATGAGGTGACAACATAATATGAGCACAGCTGGGCTAGAGCTACAGAAACACACACACTCGCAGTTATACACATACCCTTAAAGGCATGACAAAGTGTTAAAGAGAGGCATGCACCTTCAAACTTTCCCTGCTGCAAGCCAATGCCAGACACGTTTTAAAACCCAAACTTACAGGATTAGACTGGAAGGCATAAAACAAAAGGACTGTGGGTTTATTTTGAGAAAAATGCTTTGTGAAACGTTCTTTATCCTTAAGCGAGGAACACAATGGGCTTGAGAACAAAATATTTTAAACAGGTTCTTTTAGGAAATCAAAAATTATATTATAAAATTATATATATTTATAAAACGGTTAGTTTCTGTCCTTGATTCTGATTGGTCAATAGCTGTGTTTTATTCACAATAAAACACAGCTATGACCGCTTCACCCAACGGTTCTGTGTATCACTACACAACACCCTTAGCAACGTAAACTGTATGTTCTCAATTGATATTGTTCATTGAAGCTTACTGTATTATGTAGAAGAGTATTGTGAGAAAAAGATCGAGTGAGCGAGTTTATTACCTGCATTCAGATTTAGCATTTTCCTTCATTATGTTCATAATAAAAAATCTGTTTAAATGTCCGATGTATTATCTTGTCCTTTTAACAGTTAAGGGGTTTTCCCGTGACTGACAGCGCTAGTCAAAGCATTTGTCAGCTGCGTCTTGTTCCGCGTTCACAACAATTCAGTCTTTTCAATGTAAAAGTCTTCGCTACTGACTGACACACTCATAAAGACAGTCTTTGCCGCCATCTAATGCCGTAATAATGTAACTTCTGTTGCTGTTCATGGTCAGGGACTATTTTTTTCCGGCGGAAGGAAGGCTTTTATTGAAAGTTTACTACATGAAAGTTGCATTGATACATATTTTTGGCTTTAATATTTGTATTGTGTGGTAACCGTTTTATAAAAGCAATAAGGTACTCGAGGCTAGTGCTGTATCGTCAATAAGTCACAGCCTCTCGTACCTTATTGCTTACATATATATATATATATATATATATATATATATATAATATTATATATAAAATATTGAGCTGCACAACTGTTTTCAACATTGATAAGAAGAAATGTTTCTTGAGCATCAAATCAGAATATTAGAATAATTTCTGAAGGGTCATGTGACACTGAAGACTGAAGTAATGATGCTTAAAAAAATTCAGCTTTGCCATCACAGGAATAAATTGCATTTTAAAATATATTAAAATATAAAATAGTTGTTTTAAATAAAATTAATCTTTCACAATATTAAACTTTTTTCACAATATTACTGTTTTTACCATATTTTTTATCAAATAAATGCAGCCTTGGTGAGCATAGGAGAATTCTCTGTATATACAAAGTACAGAGAATTAATTCCATATGCAAGCTAAATGGACATTGTTAACATGTTCAACCGAGTGAATATCTTACTAACTGAACTGAGAGCTTGTGAACTGGAATCGAATCCGGAAATCCAAGATTAATGACGGGAAATGACACAGAACAAGTACAAAGAGGAGGCCGTTCATGACCTGATTGGGCTTAAACTAAATGAGATAGATGATGTTCTTTAATGTAAAGGAAGTGCTGACTACAGCGCTACAGTGTTAACAGCACTCAACATTCCTTCAGCTTTATGTATTTTCTTAGAGTGACATCACAGTACCGTTCCCATGCTCTAAAGAGAGCCGAGATAAATCATAAAAGGGTATGCAGGTTTAAAACAAGATAAATGCCATACTAGGCTAAGAAACAGGGTGTATTTAAAGAGTCGGTCAATAGTTCTTTCTTTTATTCTTTCGTCAATGTGTCAAAGCGAGACGAACGGTCCATAAATTAATTATACCATCTTTCCTGCCTCATTTCTGTGGAATACAGCCAAAGGGTAGTTCCTTGGGATAAATGTCAGGTTGAATTTGATTTATAGGGATTTTTTCCACAGGTGGAGACCTCCTGACATAACCCTGCTGAGCCGCGAGCCTCCGTTCATGAGGCCAGGTGGAGCTGGGGTCGTCCTCGGAGCATTTAAAACCCCATCAAACTTCCTATCCCCTAAAGACAGATTAAGTCAATCAAAGCCTTCAATGGCTCTTAACTAATCCTTTTCTTTGGGCTTGTTTACAGCACCGCTCAAAAAAGCCGCATGGGCCGCCGATTGAAGCATTGTGTTGCAAAGTGCCGCCCACCACCCATCTCCCCCTTTTCCATCAGTCTCGACCTCAGAAACAAGAGCAGCGTTGAATACAGGGAGTGCTAATTGAGAGTCAAGAGGTTATGACCTTTGGATAGGGGTCCACGTGACCCCACCCTACACCCTAGAGAGGGAACTACGGGTTGGATTGGGAGGGGCTTCTGATACGGTTTGAAATCAGGGTCACGTGGACTGTCCTCTCAGTAGATCGCGCTGATAAAGAGACGGGGGCCGCTGTGTGAAGATCTAGCAGCAGGGTTGAGTTGGGATCGAGGGGGATTTGCATTCGGCCAGAGGAGCTTTCATCCCCCCTCTCTTGCTCTGTCCAAGGAGGGCTGGAGGGGGGGCTTGGGGTGATGGGACAGCCTCTCAATGCTCCTTTCATCTGGATCTGCTGGAGAGGTTGGAACACAGAGCTGGATTTAGACAGCAGGCAGGACTCCCATGTGGAGAAGCCGGGCCGTAACCTCACACACAGGGGTCAAGGAGCCGAGAGGAGATAGGGTCATTGAGGCCACTGCTCAGGGCCAAAGATAGAGAGAGATGGAGGGACATAGAGAGAGTGAAAGAGAACAGAGAAAGATCTTATCTGTCTTCATTTGGAGAAAACTCCCCCTTCTCCATCCAAGGGATCTTTAAAAGCATTGGACACTGTATCAGAACATCACAAAGACAAGGCCACTGTTTAAGACCACTGTAGGCCATCAGAATCCTTTAAATGTCACGTCGACCAAGAGGTGAATCTCATGAAACCTGTCACGTGCATGACCGGGTCATATTTTACACCAAAATGTAAACAAACAAACAAAAAGAAATCTATAAGAATTCTCATGAAATTTCAAAGTGATGTGAGATTATTTTATGACAATTAAGCCCTTTTCTTCCTACATTTTTATTACTATAATGTAAAAAAGGACACAGTTTTTTATATTATAAGTATTAATGGATTAAGGCAATACAATATACTACCAGAATATAAAAATACTTTACAATTAAAAAAATAAAAAAAACAAAAACATACAATTTTAAAGAAGAAATGAGAATCATTGAGAAAAACAGAAAAGACCAAAATAGAATTAAAAACTTCCATACGCATGACAGTAACAGGAATTTGGGGAAAATATTCTTAATTGTCATGACAATAATCATGTAAAAATTTTAAAAAGCTTAATTTTCTAGTAGTAAAATTTAATGTCTTATTTTTTACTCTTTTGATTTTGGGGTGAAATGTGACCTAGACTTGTTTTTGTGAGATTCACCCGAACTGGTGGTTAAAAAAAAAAAAAAAAAAAAAAAATTCATATAGTGATTCCTCTATTTTGAAGGTTTAATCTAATATTGCCACCATCTGTTGGATGAAAATAATCATGTAAAAATATGCAAATGTAAAAAAGCTTAAATTTCTATTAGCAAATTATTTATTTATTTTTTTATTTTATTTTATTTTATTTTTTTTATAAGTGAAATGTAAATGAAAAGTGACATGTTTTCATGGGATTCAGCTGAGCTGGTAAAACAAAAAAAAAATCTTAAAATCTGACAAACCTGACATTTTGCAAAATATATTTAGGAGGTTTAATCTAATATAGCCACCATCTGCTGAATCATTTATATTAGCCCACCATAACTGGAGGGGTTAAAGAACGGCAACGTGAATCTTCTCAAATACTCTCTCACAAACTTAGACCACAGCAGGACAACTAAACTTTGCTACAGAGGGATTTCTAAGCGTCAGTTTTCTGGCAACACTGCATTATAATATATTAACAAAACTTTTTCCATCCAGCAAAGATGCATTTCACAGGAGCCACGTTGATCAGAGCTTTCAAAAGCATGCCAGAATAAAGCCATAGACTGTGAACTGCTATGGACACTCCTTTGGACTGATTGTTATTTTTAGATAAGTAGGTTATTTGTCCCAAGAGAATCTAGGGGACCTTCAGAGACAGAGCCTCAAAAATGGCAGAGAATAAAAAAAACCCTCATATGGACCAGTTTCAAAGCAGGTCAAACAGAAAGGTAAAATAATTGAGAAATCGGCTCTGCTCCAGAAAGAGCTCTGCCAGGTTGGCCTTTCTCTCGCCAAACTCTGATTTAATGAGGTTTCCTTCAACACAAAAGAAAGCAACAGAAGTCCTTTTTTCAATCACCCCATCAACAGTTACGTCTAGAATACTAAATGAAGTCTTATTTTTACACTACTCTGAAAATACTAAAATAGACTAAAGGAAATTAGCAACAAACTGCCTTTATAAATTGGACTATTTAATCATTTAGCTAAGCAGCTGTAATGGTATAATGGCATACTTAAATGGGATAATGATAGTATTTTGAAATGCATAATGAAGAATAATCTAATTTTTAAATACACATATAGATAATAAATCTTAGCACTGGGTTTAAAGGGGTCATATCACACATTTTCCTTAATAAGGTCCACTTATGTTATTGAACGGTTTTTTTTTTGTTTTTTTTTTTAAACCACATTCTCATCTCTCCCTAACTCAAATTGAACATTTTTTTTGCTCCTATGTCTTTAAGACTAAGCAAAACCCTCTCTGAATGTGAAATGAGTTTGTTAAACGGCCAAAAAACGGCATCTTTAGAAAAAGCTGCATTACATTATCAAAGAATCACAAAACAATCTGAAATGTGTCACTTAAACTGTGAAGATCAGCCTGAAAGATTGTTATAAACTATATTTTAGCTGCTCTTTCATAATGTTTGGATCAAATTGGAAAATGTTTGCAGCTTAGTTTCATTAAAACATCTTTCTGAAATTTTTAAAAGTTGTATGATGTTATTATGGTGCATCAAACTTAAAAATTTCCACTATTTAAGAAAAACATCATTTACAGCATAAAAAAAAGTGGGAAAAAAAAGTGAAATCCCATGAAACTGCTTTGAAAGCAAGCAAATGAGATATCTACAAATGCTTTTGATGGTCCACGCCCTCTCTTGATGTGTGTCCACCAGCTGTATGTTAAGCAGACTGGAGGGAGATCACATGACATTTTACCTGAAAACTATTTACTATCTGGCCCAGCCAGCAAAGCGTTATATTGGCTTAGCACACCTTCAGAGCTTTAGATCTGGTAATTAACAGGCATGCCTTTGAAAAGTAAGCCGTCAACTCCAATCAGGCCATTTCAGTCTGGAACGCTCCTCTGTTGAAGGCCCGCCGAGCGTATCGCAGGTATGTGGGGGCCTCGGCCCCGCAGGAGGAGCAGCAATCAGTGAGGGGTGCCCGGGTGGGCCTGTGGGCGAGCAGCCCGGACTCTCAGCCATCTGTGAACAGGACAGCATCTGTCTATAGAGCCAAAATTATCTGGAATGAGGGGGAGTGATGGAAAGGCATCTATGTGTGATTGAAAAGTAAAGTATCGCTGGCAAACGCACACACACAGATCTGTTGCAGTGCATGATGGGACATCCTTTTAGGAGAGAAACCTCGTAAATGGTAAATGTAACTAACAGTGATGCAATTTTTGCATACTGAATACTGCTATTCATATTAAATAAATACATAATATAAATAAGTATAAAAATATTAAATAAAACAAATAATTTACATGTAGTATATACACTACCTTACAGAAGTTAGAAATAAGGATGCATTAAATTGATCAAAAGTGACAGTTGTTTTATTTATGTTCATTCATCAATGCATGATGAACATCCTTTGGCTGGTAAAGAATAAGAATGGAGCAGAGAAGGTAAGGAAGAGCTAAGATGTGGCAACACTTGGACGTGATCCTGGGATCTGAGCAGCAGGCGCATGTGACAGCACTGATAGATTCAAGATGCCCGTCTGGTTGTAGGGAATCGGGTGTGAGCCAGGATTTTCATAGGACACTGGGGTCCATTCCAGTACACCCGCAGGGAAGAGAGGAGAGATGGAAGTAGGAGAGAAAGAGAAAGAGAGAGAGAGAGAGAGAGAGAGGGAGGGAGAGGTTTGACAGGTTGGCAGTGAGAACATGTTTGATAGGAAACAGATGAGTGGAGAGAGACTCATGACTATCTGGAATCTAGCCGCAAACACACTCACCTATGAAATAAAACACTGAGTCATGTCAAAGAGGTGAAACAATTAAATGAACCAGCATAAAATAAAGTAATAAGCCACAAGAAGTCATGCGTTATATCATGAAGAAGAGTGCCTTATTGCTCTCATTTAAAAAAAAAAACTGTTATGGTTTGCTCTTTACCTCTCCAACTGATGTTTGCTATTCAAAATATTAACTAACAGCAATGCAATGGTAATTTGTGCCTATTGATTGGCCATATGTTTTTTCAGGAATATAAGTAAAGCATACAACTAAAAAATAAATAAAAAAATAGATAAAACACATGCATATGCATACATTATATCCAGGGCTTGACATTAAATTTTTTTTGCTCACCAGCCACTGTGGTTAGTGTTTTTCCAAAGTTAATAGCCACTCAGCATTTTTACTGGCCACAACAATTTTGACATTGATACCATGGGGAAAAACATATAGATACACTGTATTGCCAAAAGTATTGGGACACCCCTCCAAATCATTGAATTCAGGTGTTCCAATCACTTCCATGGCCACAGGTGTATAAAATCAAGCACCTAGGAATGCAGACTGCTTCTACAAACATTTACGGTACTTGCCTGACTGCATTGTGCCAAGTTTAAAGTTTGGTGGAGGGGGGATTATGGTGTGGTGTTGTTTTTCAGGGGTTGGGCTTGGCCCCTTAGTTCCAGTGAAAGGAACTCTTAATGCTTCAGCATACCAAGACATTTTGACAATTTCATGCTCCCAATTTTGTGGGAACAGTTTGGGGAACAGTTCCAACATGACTGCGCTCCAGTGCACAAAGCAAGGTCCATAAAGACATGGATGAGTGAGTTTGGTGTGGAGGAACTTGACTGGCCTGCACAGAGTCCTGACCTCAACCCCACAGAACACCTTTGGGATGAATTAGAGCAGAGACTGCGAGCCACGCCTTCTCGTCCAACATCACTGCCTGACCTCACAAATGCGCTTCTAGAAGAATGGTCAAAAATTCCCATAAACACACTCCTAAACCTTGTGGAAAGCTTTCCCAGAAGAGCTGAAGCTGTTATAGATGCAAAGGGTGGGCCAACTCCATATTAAACCCTACGGATTAAGAATGGGATGTCATTAAAGTTCATGTGCATGTAAAAGCAGACGTCCCAGAACTTTTGGCAATATAGTGTATATATGCTATATTACATATAGATATTTTTAATATTATGTAATAATTTGGCAGCAGGTATATTAGGCTGCTGTCACTTTAAGACCTGAAGCACGGATCCATTATACTGTTACACATGCGTTTTTTCCCAACTGTTTGCGTTTACTTAAAACATAACTGACTGTGTTTACGTGAATACTCTCCAAGACTGCCATTTTGACATCATTTTGTGTGTATTGGACAGTTTAAGTGCAATAAGCAACAAAAAAGAACTCAATTTATTACTGAGAGGCGGCTTTATGTGTGTGCACAAAATCTGCGGGGAATGAGTAATATTATGCACAATACGTGCAATCCCACGCCGAAATTCAAGCCCTGTAACACCAACAATACGAATGAGTGAATGAGTGAGGGAAGGCGGGTTTGTGTGTCAACTCTCTGTCGGAGAGATGAGACAGCGAGAAAACACAGCTGGAATTGTGTATCTATTCTGTGGAAAATGAATATTGGAAGCGTTTCAAATGTTTCAGTATCGATATGTATTGAAAAATCAATATTTTGGACAACACTACATTGCACATATTTTATTATTTCAGATACCTTTTTAAAAGACTACAACTGAAAAATGTAAATAATGAAAGTAATAAAAAAAAAATACTAACCCTAAACATTTGAACAGTAGTGTATACAGCAATAAATACTAGTTAAATAGCTGTCACCAACTAAAAAAAAAAAAATCACATCTTGAGAAGCTAGTCATCTCTGCATCTAACAACAGCAGAATTATTTAGGAGCCTGTAGTTTCCTGTAAAGTAGGCCCATGTTGGCCCGTGTCATGCAGGAGGACACACATCTGTCCATCTGCTCAGACAGCATAGCTGTAGCTTCCACTCAGCCCAACATCAAACACAAACCCAAGCTGTAACCCCACAAAACCTCTGCGCACTGTAACGGGAGCGCTCCCATGAAAGCCTTCTCCTCCACCTGTGAAAGCAGAGACAGGGCCTTCTGCCGCGTGGCTTAGCGCCGCTGCCTGGCTTGGCTGATCAAAGCGGCCCTGCTCCAGGGAAAAGCCCCCCTTCACTCTGTCTGGCAGATGAGGAGTCAGGGGTGAAGAGGTGATGACTATTGGAGCGCACAGCCGCACTCAAACCCGGTTCATTTTCAAAAGTCTATCCCTCTCATCTCCACTCATCCATCTGTGAGGGGAACCTTATCTCTACGCCTGATCTCACGCTTGACAGGATGAGACGGGGCTGCGCGATACGCTCGCTGCAATATCTCCCAAAACAAAGAAAGAGTGAGAGTTTATAGTCTGTTAAGGAAAATTTCAATGTTTTCATTTCAAACGAATTAAAAAAAAAAAAAAAGTATATAGAATGTTTAGGACAACAGGCTGCAGTGAACAATTTCAAAAGCAATTCTATAAATAATGAATGTTTTCAAACAGGTTGCTCAAAAACTGCCTGGTCTGCTATTGGTCAGATAGCTTCCCCCCCAAACTCGTGCCATTGGTGGAGCCAGAAGTTGTCAAGCATATCAAGCCACTCAAACAAACCAAGCCAAAGTGTTTACACTCCATGGAAAGTCAGCTTATGAACATTATTCACTAAAATCTGCCATAGAAGAAATCACATGGGTTTGGGAAATTATGTGAATGATGAGTAAAAATTGGAAAATTAAATGACAGAATGTTTCTTTAAACTTTAAATATTAATATTAAAAAAAAAAAAATAATAAGAAACAATTATATACACTAACATTCAAAAATCTGAAAGAAATACATTTTTTCTTAAATTAACTTTTACCTAGTAAGGACGTATAAAAAGACATTAAAAGTTTTAAAATTTATATTTTGAATAAATGCTGTTCTTTTAAACTTTCTAGTCATCAAAAAAATCCTAAAAATGTATCACGGTATAGAAAAAAAAAAGTCAAAAATGTTAATAATTAAAATTAATATTTAATTAATGAATATCAATTAATTCGAATTTTAGATACACTACAACAATAACTGAAAAAACAACTGTATTTTGCCAGAAACTATGGTTACAGAAAGCACAAGAGTCAGCAATGACAACACATTTATAGCTGATGATAAACACCAATTCCTGGACTTGTTCATGCCATTTTCCGGGCCGCACTCGGCCAGTTGGCGTCAGTTGAAGAGGGCTGTCGTAACATAAGGGCATGGCGAGGAACTTCAAACATGCGGCGTCCTGAACAGACACAATAAAATGATATGCGTGGCCTGAGTGAGTGGCCTTCTGCAGCTGTTCAGGCACAGACATGTCAGTACAGCTGGACGGACTGACATCAGATTCTCAGCCTTCCTCAGATTACACTGAACAACTGCACGAGGGTTTTATTCTTAACTGGACACAAACAGCACAAACAATTACCCCGACAGGCATTCAGAGCACTGATAAACACACTCCAGAAGAAGAAACTCTGCATGCAATAAAGTAAGGACAAGTTTTGCACATCTTGAAATCTTGAAGGTCAGAAGTTTTTTCCAAGAGTTACTCAGAAGGAAGGCAAGAGATGTTGCCACATGAGACACTGATTTATCCAGAGCTCATCTTGGCCAATTTGGCAACACTGCTTACAGATTGAAAATGCACAGGATTGATCGATCTATCTATGTATGTATCTATGTATCTATGTATCTATCTATCTATGAATGTATGTATGTATGTATCTACGCATCTATGTATGTATGTATGTATCTACGTATCTATCTATGAATGTATGTATGTATGTATGTATGTATCTACGTATCTATCTATCTATGAATGTATGTATGTATCTATGTATGTATCTATGTATCTATCTATCTATGAATGTATGTATGTATGTATCTACGCATCTATGTATGTATGTATGTATCTACGTATCTATCTATGAATGTATGTATGTATGTATGTATGTATCTACGTATCTATCTATGAATGTATGTATGTATCCATCCATCCATCCATCCATCCATCCGTCTCTTTCTGCCTGTAAGGGACATAAACCTTTACATTTCAAGACTTCGTTCAAAAAACTTTCAAACAAGACTTTATCAAGCCAAAACCTTGCTTGACAAACATTGCTTTTTAAATAAAAATTATACAGTTATATGAATTTCTTTGAATTTGCAACACTTTACTTGAAGTGTGTAAATTTTTCCTATGTTAAATACTTCCTTGTGTCTCAAATTCATGTGCAGAGACAACTGTAACTAGTCACCCACAGTGTAAACATTGGAGCTCTGCTGCACTTTCAATGCATTGCGAATATGTTTAAAATACATTATAAACCCAAACTTCAAGTAAAGGGTAACCAAGCTTCCTCTTTGCGAACACATGCACATTCTGAGACTAACTGTAGTGCAATTTTATTGTGAACCCTTACAAACATCTAATACGACATTGCAAAATCCCTGTAACTTAGCAGTACTGAAGCCATAAAAGTCTTCAGAAGTGATTTGAGAGCTTTGTCCGCTGAACCCTGTGATGGTTATGTTACGGCCACTGTGACTCTGCAGGGTGGCGAGCCGTAACTGTGGCGTGAAATCGCTCTGCAGCATCTGCAGGTCAGGAGATGGGAAAACTTGATGGAGCATGACGATAAACAAGAACTTGGCCGGGCGAGTCTCTGTCAATCAATGGCAGATAAGGAGTCAGTGTGGAACTACAGACAAACAGACCGACTACAGTCATCACTTACCATCTTACACAGACACTTGACACTGTCATACCACACCCTGCTGTCAAAACAAACCGTTTAGAGGAGAACAAGACAACATAGTCTGAGTGCAAATGAAACTTTGATGATACAATCTTGTTTTACCATGGTAACTGAAGTGTTGGCCAAAATACCATGGTTATTACTGTTATTTATACTACGAAAATATAAAATTATGTATATCTTCCTTTTACTGATGACAGTGGTAGCTAACTTCAGAGTTGTAAACAATCTGAAGAAAATGTGGTGCTTGCCTCAGCTAAAATTGCCAAAAAATTAATAATATTTACAATTTTTACTGTAAAATGTATGGTTTCTGGAAAAAAAATGAAATAAAATTTATCTATAATACTCAAAAAATCTACATTTTATTCAACACGACAAAACATACTTTTACAGTAAAACATTGTTAAATTGCTAACATTAATTTAAAAGCAAAATTTCATTAAAAAAAAGAAGTAAAATAATGTTCTTTTAATTTATACAGTTTTTTAAATTAATACTTCTATTCAGCAAGAATGCTGAATTCTAATCAAACTAACTAATCAAAAGTAACTAAAGATTTTTACATAATAAAAAGATTCTACTTCAAATACATGCTGTTCTTTTGAACATTCAAGAATCCTGAAAAAAATGTATCATGTTTCTTGAGCAGCAAATCAACATATAATGATTTCTGAAGGATCATGTGACACTGAAGATTGCAGATGCTGAAAATTCAGCTTTGCGATCACAGGAATAAATTACATTTTAAAATATACTCAAACAGAAAACAGTTCTACATTTTAAATTGTAATATTTTACAATTTATTATGTATTTTTGTATTTTTGATCAAATAAATGCAGCCTTGGTGAGCAAGACTTTCAAAAACTAAAAAATCTTACAGTACTGATCCCAAACTATATTGAATGGCAGTGTATATTGATGTGTATTATGCAACGTTTTATGGTAATAAATTTAAAGTCAATTTCTGCAATGGCCTGCTGATTTGCATTGTTATCTATCAGTCCTGCTTGTTCTCTTTGCAGCTTTGTCTCAACCTTCACAACTTCTCAATTAAACTACAAAGAGTTCACAAATTAAATACAGCATTTGGCTTGGTTGAACAATGCCTTTTTAAGTACAGCTACTCTTAAATGAAAGCACACAAACGTAAAACAAATATCTTAATCTCCCAGACCAATATAAAGCAGAAGAGTTGACTTTCACTATTCAGGTCAAGTACGTTACAAAAAAAAAAACTGGGTAGGGAAGAGCATATCAAAATCATTGAACTGAGTTGCTCTTCTTTTGTCACTATTTTGTGGGAAATGTGAATTTGACTAACCACGTAACTACATTGTCTCAAATACTGAGCAAATAAAAACACTCGGTTCTAAGCACTAAGTCCAGTTAAGCCTGCGGCCCTCCATTGTTTTGTTTAGAGCAAGACGGTTTCTCCCGCCATTTTCTGAGTTGTTGTAAGTGAATGGCCGCTACTGAACTCTGTTTACACATGTAGACATCAACACGGGAGCGTTACGGGTCACAGAGATGACATATGTGGACCAGACGAGTATTATTTGCAGCGAAAGGCAGTGTCTTTACTGTCTTGTTCTATTCATTCATCTCTATGTGGTGGGGTTCTGGGTGACTGCAAAACTGAGACTGGCTGTCTTCACCTCAACTCTTAGGGCTTGTTTATATAGCGTGTTATTCCAGAGCTCTTGGACCATGAGTTTACATCCGAACGGCCCATAGTACTGCAGGGGGATGGGATGGTGTGTGCCTGTGTGAGGACAAAGAGAGAATCCAACTTTCTTGCTGGTTTGTTATTCTTTCATTGGGTTTGATTGTTATTCCTTTACTTCCTGCTTTAATAGAAAAACATGGCAAAAGCATAACGTCAATTTCAGGCCTGTTTGTGGTCTCCTGGCTAGGGTTTCGGCCAGATTTAAAGCGCCAAAAATGCCGACAGGCCTTTAACGCTGCAAAGGATGAATATGCAGCATTTATGCCAAATGTTTGTATATAATATAAACAAAACAGTCAATTAGATATTTGTTTGTGGCATCTACTTCTTTTATAAAGTTTTGACGCAAAACAACAGCACTAATACTAGACCTACAATTATGCAAAACTGTACACGTATTCAAAAACATCATAAGTTGTCGGCTATCAGCCAACGGGTGAGTTGTTTAAACAAACACGCTCAAGTTGTCGTTATTTCGTCACAATCCTGAGAGCAGACATCGGGTAAATAATCTAGTCTCATCTCTGTTTAAAGCAGCCTCCCTGTGAGGAGTCATGCGATGAGAAGTGAAAAGCGGAGACAGCGCCTCAGTGTGTGTACTGTTTGTTTGCTTTAGACTGCTGTTTGAAGAGGAAACACAAGATCACGCCCTACTGAGAGCACAAACTGAAACAAAAACATTAATAATGCAATGATTTATAGAGTAACACCAGCTTCAGAGGACATCATAGAGATATCAGGCTGATTTCAAGTGAAGACAAAGATACTATTTCTATTATGCATTAAAGGCCTAACATTACTGTTTGTAGTTTAATTCTTATATAAGATACCCTACAAATAACATAATACACATCAAAGTCCACTTATAATGTTAGTCACGGTTTCCTGCACTGAAAAGTTGTAATTTAGAATGTCATGACCATTTTCTATCCTGTTTCTGACTCTTTAAATATATATACTGGAGACTATTCAAAAGTTGTATGAATCTATTCTAAGAAGTTTGGAAGCTCTATCAAAGGAAAAATGTGGTGAAACACCTTAAAGGGGTGGTTCATTGCGATTTCACTTTTTTAACTTTAGTTAGTGTGTGATGTTGCTGTTAGAGCACAAACAACATCTGCAAAGTTACAACGCTCAAAGTTCAATGCAAAAGGAGATATTTTCTTTTCAAAGAATTCTCTGTTTAAGGACTACAACAAATGGCTGGTAGGGACTACCACAAGCTTCTTCCCGGTTTGGTGACATCACTAACCCTAAAATTTACATAAACCCTGCCCCCGAGAACACGCAACAAAGTGGGTGAGGCCATGTTATTGCAATACAGTACATAACACAAATGCAATAGCATGTCATAAAAGCAAGATGCAAACATAAGTTATAACCGTAATTAAACTAAACCTGTTCTATCTTCATGCAGCATATATTCTCTGGCTCTGTAGGATCTTACAACAGTTCCCACACGAGTGATTTATAGATTATCATGACAGAATATGCTAATAAATGACTTTAAATTAACTCCACATCAGCAGCATAAATTAAGCAACTAACCATTCAGAAACGTCCTGTTGCATTCTACATGTTGTCACTTCTTCTTGAGTCTCTCCAACATTATCCGACTCCAGTTTGAACATAAAAGGCTGAACAGTTTCTGACATTTTCAGTGAGTCTGAGTGAGGTAATCCGAGCTGCTAACACAAGCTCTTGAAACCCCGCCCTCTGCTTAGGAGTAGCAGCTCATTTGCATTTAAAGGGACATACACAAAAACAGAGCGTTTTTGCTCACCCTCAAAAAGTGACAAATTTAACATGGTATAAAAAATGATCTGTGGGGTATTTTGAGCTAAAACTTCACATACACACTCTTTTATTTTACATCTTGTAAAAGTGGCATTATATGACCCCTTTAATAAAGAAATACTGTCTATTTCCCAGGTGTTCACATTATTTTGCTCAACCCTTGTGTGTGGTTGGTACACTATTTAAGGTACACTATTTAACTTTTTTTCTCAAAATTACATCATCAATCCTTCTTCCAAAACATGTTTTTGTCTTATCCTGATTCACTATGGTAAGCCTATTTTAAGTGTTTTTATTTTATACCTAATGGGAAATTGCGTACATACGTCACTCGCCCATGAGTGTCTTGTCATAATCCTGAATAGAGAGAGGAAAGTTGCTCCGGCTACTTTGAAAAGTCTATTGTGTGGGAGTGGCATAGGTTAGTTGTGCAAACGAGCGAGAAAGCTTGACATAGAACACGCTAAATCTTGAACCTCCGGGGAATCACCTGTTTTAAAAAATCGTCAAACAGAGGCAAAAAACAGCTGGCAAAAAGAGAAAGTGACAGAGCTTGTAATAAAACAAGAATCAACATTGGCTTGGGTTTTTCTGAGATGGTGAGAACTGAGGGATTTGAAATGTTGTAAAAGCGACACAGAGATGGCGTTTTTATTACTCAACAGGTGAGTAGCTCTTTAACAGAGTTCAGTGTAAAGCATTATATATTGTGAAGGGTAATTTCATTATGGTTGTTGTAGTGCTGTGCTGGAATTTATTTTCAAGGAAGTACCGTGTCTATTAATGGGTATAGCTACTGTAATGTCTTCAGCCAGTCAGCTTGAGATCCTTTCCATCTAAACTGGTTATATCTCTTAAGCCTAGTTTTTTAACTGTTAGAGGGCCAAAAGTTACACAGTGTAACCTTTAAAAAAAGAACAATATTGTACATCCAAGAATTTGACCAAAATTAAAGTAATTATGTATACAATCAAATAAAATAATATACACTACAATTCAAAAATGAAATGGTAGTGAAATTAAAAAATATGAAAAATACACTTAAAACAGAAAAACTGTGAAACAATTTAAATTAATATATATATATATATATATATATATATATACACACACACACACACACACACATTTTAAATGTAATTTATTTTGATGGCAATACTGAATTTTAAGTAGTTATTACTCCAGTCTTCAGTGTCACATGATCCTTCAAAAATCATTCTAATATGTTGATTTGCTGCTCAAGAAACATTTCTTATTATTATCATTGTTGAAAACGGTTGTGCTTATTAATATTTTTGTGAAACTATGATATTTTTAGGATTCTTTGATGAGTAGTAAAGTTCAAAAGAACAGCATTTGTTTGATTTTTTTTGTAACAATTTAAATGACTTTACTGTCACACATTCATTTGATGTGTCTTTGCTGAATAAAAGTATAAATTTCTCTTTCAAAAAACAAAAAACAAAAACAACTTTTTTTTAATGGTAGGACATACCTATAAAAAAATCATTCTTGTCCCTGGCAACCAATCATCTACTCTGTGCTAGTGAAATTTCTATTTAAAAATAAAAACTAAAGCATGCTTCAAGAGCAAAAGTGAATATTATGTGTAAAAAAAATCCACATTCTCACACCAATGAGAATAAGCCTATTAAAATGAGAAAAGAAACCGACATGGTGACTTCATCGAAGCGTGATTATTCCTGCATGCTTTGCATAACAACAAGTTCAAATCGGCATCAAAATTCTGGACCACATTCATGCAAGTCACAAGTCACATATTTGCATAGAAGCTAAATACACATTAAGCTGTTCTCATTTGGCACACATATAGCTGTAGGTATGTTATCGTTATAGTGAAGAACTGGACATGACGGATGAAGAAAGAGGGCTCACACAGAGTTGGGGTTAACATGGCTCTCCTGGAAAGCCCAGCTTCTTGAATGATGTTTTGATCCCAGTAAAAACAGAACGGCCGAGCAGCTTGGAAACAGTTTATCTGAGTGGCCCTCGAGAGGCGGGCTGTGTATGTGTGTTTGTGTGCGTGTGTGTGTGTGTGTGTGTGATGTGTGCCCTCACCCCCTTCCTGTGTTCCACAGAGGGGCCAATATTTCACACACAAGAGCCCAGTGTTCAACGGATGTCCACTTTCACCTCGGGATAGAGACCCTTTCATTGGTTGTGCAACTTTCCATTTCTATGTATCATCTCTTTGAACACATCACAAAAATGGACAAAAACAATGTATTTCCAAATCACTTTTGTTTTAAATAAATCATCTGAGTGAAAAAATAAAACACACTGAAAAATAATATTTCAATTTTAAATGCTACAAGTGAACTTACACATTACAACCAAGTATGAAAGATGGTTTTCAATTACATTTAATTACATACTAATGCACTATTTTACATACTAATTACATTTAACAGTGTTATTTGTTTTTAGGGTGTGTTCACACTTGGCATGTTTGGTTCGATTAAAATGAACCCTGGTGCGATTGCTCTGTTAGTATGGAAGCTTGTTTCCACCACTAAATAAAAAAAAAGGTAATTGCGACTTTTTATCTCACAATTCTGACTTTATTTCTCACAGTTGCGAGTTATAATGTCATTTGCGAGATATAAACTCACAATTGTGAGAAATAAAGTCAGAATTGCGAGTTATAAACTAACAATTGCACGTTATAAACTCACAGTTGTGAGATATAAACATAATTCTGACTTTTTTTCTTGCAATTGCGAGATATAAACTCATAATTATGATTCTTTTCTCAGAATTGTGAGATATAAACTCGCAAAGGCGAGTTATAAAGTCCAATACTGAGGAAAAAAATACTTTTATATCTCACAATTCTGACTTTATAGTTTATAACTCACAATTCTGACTTTATAACACAATTGCAACTTTATATCTTGCAATTCTGACTTTATAACTCGCAATTGCGAGTTTATATCACGTAATTCTGACAAAAAAAAAAAGTCAGAATTGTGAGATAAAAAAAAATGCAATTATACCTTTTTTATTTTTTATTCAGTGGCGGAAACAAGCTTCCATATGTTAGTGTGATTCATTTGAATAAGTGTGAATGCTGCCATCTGAACCGTGGTGTGCACTAAACAAGAGGATGAGACCCCTGAAAAGATGGGTCTCTGTCCACTTTCAAATGAACTGATATGAACGAAACACAGACCAAAGACGTAAATGATTTAAAAACAGGACATGATGTCACAAGATGCGACCCTGAAAAAGTGATAGTCGCAATGTTGCTCATCACAGTTCGGTACAGGCATCAGAACCGCAGCTCCTTGCAGAGAATCTTTGTTTGTGTGTGTGATGGAGGAATTCCTGCCGCCGTTTTGAATCCTTTACATATTTTATATGCTCTTCACAAGTTGTCATCTCTATCATATACCATCATATGTACGCACATACAGCGAGTGCATTTAGCCCAGCACACAGCATTGTTTTGGAAGTTAGACAAGTTCGTTGCAAAAAAAACTTTTTTTTGTATCTTTTGTGTCTAAATGTTTATTTTCTTTTTTTGGTCCGGTACATATTATAACCACTTTAAAGGGTACTATCCCAGTGACAGCTTTTGTACCATTTTTTCTGAGAGTGTCGAGCAAAATATTAACTGATTTGAAATGGCAACAGAGTCAAATTCTTACATAAATCCCAATTACGAAGACACCATCTGCCATGTCCTCAAGGAGTTTCACCAGCCACCATTATATAAAAATCTTTAAATTGCTTTTCACCCTCAATGTCACGGCTACAAGCTGAACTGGGACGCTTGAACAGAGCAGCCATTCTCTAATAGGCAAATAGAGAGATAGTCATCGAAAAGAGCAGCTGTATAACCAGGGGACGCTGCCCAGGTCATGTCTGGACCGATCTGGCTGTACAGTACCACACTATGCCTTTTATTAGACAACACAATTGGCCCATCTGTAGATCGGGCAGAGGTGCAGATCACAGTCACAGAAGCTCTATTTGTTCAAGGCCCTTCGTCTGGGCTAAAGCTGTGACTAAAAGGCTTTAATGTCATGTACTTACAGTATAGAATTGCAGTGTGAAATTCAGCGAAGACTTTCAGTGCAGTCACCTCCTTTATAAACTCACAAATGGTTGCTTGTGTGAGCACTGATGAGAAAGTGATAGAAAAGACCTAACAGAGAGGCTTTTGTCAAGGTATATGGGCTGTTTATTGTAATTAGTTTCATGACCAGAACAAAACATCAGTGGAATTGAGGAAAACAGCTAGTTGTGATTGCTACAGTAGCACCGCATGTCTTCTTTAAAGGGACAGTTCACCTAAAAATGAACGCTGTTTCAAACCTGACATTCAAAAAGATATTTTGAAGAATGTTTTTGTCCATATAATGGAAGTCAATGGGGTCCGAAACAACCCATTTACTTTTATTATATTTTTTCAAAACATCTTCTTGTGTTTGGAATAGTATGAAGCTGAGTAAATTAATGAACAGAGCAGACAAGGGCTCTCAAACATGTGTACGTATGTAATGTCCAGGCAATTTGAAAACTAACTGCAGGCACTCAAACACAGGTGCATCCCCGGTCTTTCTGCTTTTGCACTGGTGCGTCAAATTACACACCAAGAAAGAAAAGGGAAAATCCTCGGAGCAAATGTAATGACACAGAACGAGCTTACGTTCAAACACTAATCACATCCATTCACCCGTCAGCACACGCTGGCTCTCATCACACAATAATTACATGCGACATGCCGGCACTGAAGGAGTGCATCTGGATAAACTATATGTCAAATACATATGTGAGGAGGTATAGGACTGCTGGACAGAGCAAAAAATTCTACTAATAGATGAGAGGGAAACAGAAACGATAAATGAAAAAGGGAAAGAGTGAAATGGCGGGATGCAGAACACCGAAAGGAAAGAAAAGGAAAAGGCCAGTGTTCAAGGTTTACTTTAATGTCACTCAGCATTAGGCCTTATTGTACACATGCATAAGTTATTATCAAAGGAATTTTTTGTTAATTCTAATCAGAACTAGAAGGAAAATCAATTTTTCAACATTACTGAAAGTATAAAAAGCCAGGAAGTTTGTGTGTTACATAAAGCTGCAGTGTTCAAATTTAAGATATATAGATAGATAGGGGACAATTGGCAGCTGTTAAGATTTTTGTCAGCAAATTGGGGAAAACAGTTCAGGATGTGTACTAGAGCTCACAATGTTCTCTTACTTAAGACTTAATAAAAAGCACTGGGTAGAGAAAACGCTTTCTCAGCACCGATTTCATTATGTCTAATCTGCAGTGCTGTCCTGCATCTGCACACTTATAGCTCTCTAACATCGAACAGACACCCATCTGTCATTGTCCTGTTCACTTAGTCAAGTTTCTTGCATCAAAAACAGCCATTTGGAGTCACATGGCCATCGTTGGACTAAGGAAATCTACATATTACATCAAACTAATGGACAACAGAAAAAAGTTCATATATATATATATATATATATATATATAGCGATGCAAATATTCATCCTGTCCAACTTGTCTCAACCTTCAAACTAAATGATGCATATGCCATCTCAGCAGCTGCTGTCACAAAGGTATTTGTCTTCTGTTGTACCCCTTCACACCTGACTGAAGTTTATAAAGCCGACTCCAGCATCTCTGGACCCCTGACGCCCGGACGCAAGGACACACACCTCAGATAGAAGTGGACAATCATGCTCTGACCAAACAAAAGAACAATGCAGACAGTGTTGTCCTAAAGGTACGCTGCCATCTAGAGGTTGCAAAGCAAACCGCACAATTTTACTGAGGTGGGGCTGAGCCAAACTAGTCCTGCATGATTTGTGATACAGACATGAATGTTGATTTACATTGAGGTAGGAACCCAAGTCATATATAGAGTTTGGGCTCTTTTAACTTGAGTCAGTCAGCAGTAATCACCTAGCAATTAACTAGAAGACCCTAGCAACCGTAACCTCTTCTGATTTAATACTGTGTTTTCGATTAAAACATTGAGAATAAAGCCCATCTGAAAAAATCTATTTAATAAGACACAATATTCAAGAGCAGTCCAAACCTGAAATTTATAACAAAATGTTCAGAAACGTAGCTGTAATAACAGACAATAAGATTAGCGGTCCATGTATAAAGACTCAAGGAAACTGTTTGACTAGTTGCAGTTGTTTTTCTCTTTTAGTGTTTATGTATTTCCTGTTAAAACAGGAAGTTTAGGTGGGACATATCAAACACTCCTCCTTTTTTATTTTTACAGCTTTTGTTACATCCAAGTTATAAAATATGATTTGTTACTTGTTAGTTGTGTCAGGTGATATTGGGGGAGAAACATTCTCATTTCAGAGAGAATCTGATTGGACAAAAATCTGTTTAGTGCAAGATGAGTCATAAATATTTTTAGTTTGTTTTTAGTTTGCAATTTTTAGACGTGTATATCTTCAAAATGTTAATTTTGCCACTTTTAGACATTTTTTCAGACCAATTTGGACTTGATGAGGTCTTTAAACACTAGGGAATTTGTGTGTACATGTTTTTGTACCTGGTTCCTCTTTGTCTTCATACTGCCTCACCAGGATTGGCGCAGGTCTATGAACCGTCTGTGCTGTCTGGGGGCTCTATACACAAAAAAAGAGAGGAGATGAGACAAGAACAATAGCGGAGGAGAGGGGCATCGGGTGGACACTGTATGCAGAGGGATTATACAGGAACAGAGGGGAAAAACATTGTTTTAATCTCCCTCATTCAGGGGGGTAAATCCCCACATATGGGCGACCTACAGACCGAGAGTCCTGGGTTAATGAGGGTCTCAGGAGTTTCCACACACCACTAAAGAGACCACTTTGTTTTTGCGATTAAGAGAAAATCAGGGACAGAGGTCGCCCCTGAGCGGAAATTAGCGTACACTCAGATGTACCCAAAAAATACCACAAAGCACAGACAATCAGCATTTGCTTACCATTTTATAATAACTTTAATAAGTTATTTAAGCACTAATGCACTACTGTGCTGAGTCTCAGTTGGTCTGGAACAAACACAGAAATGCAGAGTTGTATAAACAGTTAAATGTCTCAGTGCTTCTGGAATGTTGCTCAGCTAATCAGATTTGAGGGGCGAAACCAGAGACCACATAGAGGCGGTCCACTCACAGTACATATATTAATGGAATAAAATCTAGAATATACAAGCCTAATACATTTTTGTGTGTGATTTGAGGACAAGAAACTCTATTATTGATGCTTTTATTGTCAAATTTTATTCTTAAGTTCAATGAAACATAATTATTGAAATGACTGAACTTCAGCTCCCGAGCTCATGAATCAGTATATTGTGTTCATGAATTCAGGCACTGGTAAGGACAGTAAAAGATGCTGGCTCACTATATATTGGGACACTGGCAATTCTATTTCCAGCCTCATTGTACAACATCATTACTTGTATTTATGAACAACAGCAGAGCTGATATCTTTCTGACATTACTTGTAATGTTATTTAAAGTACATTATAATAAATGCTTGTTACATATACGTGCAACATTTCAGCCGTACATAAATTATAAATGTTAGGTAATTATGTTCATTACCTGTCTAGCGATGTATGTTTATGCTGAAATATAATAAAATAATGGTTTGTATTTATTTTTTATTTATATCTATCATGTGTTATTATGTGTAGTGAGTTGGCTCACGTGATTTAAGTTACGCGCTTCAGAACTTCCGTTAAAGGGATAGTTCACCCAAAAATGAAAATTATCCCATAATTAATTCACCCTCAAGCCAGGTGTATATGTCTTTCTTCTTTCAGCCAAACACAATCAGTGTTGTACTAAAAATATCCTGGCTCTTCCAAGCTTTATAATGGGAGTGAATGGTGCCATTTTGTAAGAAAAAATATCCATAATTCTAACTTTATAAACTATAATAACTGGCTTCCGGTAACAGCCGTAAGCGAGTCTAGTTCTGGTCGAAGAGTGACCTCTAACCCGACGCATGATGTTTTGACGAACGCGGAAGAACAGAGGATAGAGCAAAACAAAAATACCGGTTATGAATTAGAAATCTAAAATGAGAACTTTTAAAGAGAAATATTGGAGGAGCTTGAGTTTGTTGCCCAGCCCTATTTGTTTGAATCGCATCTACTCTCATCTAAGCTTACGCTACACCTACGTCATACACCGGAACTCGACTCTCTCATGAACGCATGGACGGATGTTACCAGAAGCTAGTGATTACAGTTTATAATGTTATAATTATGGACATTTTTCTTACAAAAACGCATTGCTTCGCTTCAGAAGGTCTTTATTAACCACCTGGAGCTGCATGGATTACTTTTATGATGGATGGATTTTTTGGGCTTCAAAAAAATCGCACCATTTACTCACATTATAAAGCTTGGAAGAGCCTGGATATTTTTTAATATAACTGCGACTGTGTTTGTCTGAAAGAAGAAAGTCATACACACTAGTGTTGTAAAAAGTACTGACCGCGATACCAAGTCGGTACTGAAATTTTACAAATGTGACACTTTGAGCGTTGTTGAGCGGATTCGTAAACACCTCTGATTGGCCATTGTGTTCACGCATCATTGTAGCCAATCACAGACATATCTGATGAGCACGTGAACACAAAGGCCAATCAGAGATGGTTACGAATCCACTCAAAGAGTCACATTTTTAAAATTTCAGTACCGACTTAGTATTGCGGTCGGTACTTTTGACAACACTAATACACATGATGGCTTGACGGTGAGTAAATTATGGGATCATTTTCATTTTTGGGTGTCCTATTCCTTTAAGGGAACATAAGCCATAAGTCACAGAGACGCAGCTATAGTGAGCATCGATGCTCCCTGTTTTTCTCTGTGCATTGTGGGACTTTTTAGGGAGCGAATGTTTCAGTGCCCTGGAAGGATTCTGCGAAAAATCCCTTAAAATGGCCGACTCCCTGATCAGTGCCCTGACTATTGAAAAAGGGAGCTGACTGAGACGCACTCAGTCAAGGTTTGTTATCTACGTCACAAATATGTCGTAATCAATCCCGTCAATGTCCGGGGGGGTCTTTAGCATATCATTAACTATGCTGTGAAGCAGGGGGGTCTCAAGAGAAGCCAGGTTATCACTGTATATTTTTCAATATAGCAATATAGGTATATTTAACAATATAGCTGAATTATGCATATGATTTACATTGCAATGTTATGATGAACTATATGCCTATATGCCTCCACTGACGTCAAAGCATTTCTATGGATACTGATTTTTAGAAGGCAGCTCTCTGACTCCGAGTTATCAATAGTTATCTTTCAAAGAAAAGCAATAACTTCCTCAGGTTATGAAATTTCTTTCCACACGGATGAAGAAAAATAATAATATCATAGCCCTCTTTTCACAATCCAATCAAATCCTAATGGTTACATTTAAGCTGTGTCTTATTTTATTTCCTGATGTCACATTACGGAAGTTTTATTCAAACATAATTATGTTTGTTAATATAAATGAAAGTTATTATAGTTGTGCTTCCTGTTTGTAATATAAGCAGAAATGTATCATTCTTGCTTCTTAAAGAAATAATTCAGGCTCTGTCGATGTCAGGTAAGAGTACTTGCCTGATGTTCTGTGTCCTGAGGAGAGGAGACAGTCATCACATGATAAACCTCAGCTTCTTTCTGTTCCTCCGATGACCTGAGGTTGACTGACAGCCCACTGTTCTCAACCACTGCACCTGGTTGTCATGGATACAACATGAATATTTCAGACTGCATGCAAAGTACAGTATGATCTGATGTCTGTGCTCAACACCCAAGAACAACAAACTCAATAAAAATACCACACTGGTCATAACTCTATCATTAAACCATGCATATTTACAGGAACAGAGTCTTTGTCATGTACAGTTTGATAGCCTGTAACATGCTTATACATTCAACAATGTTCTCGGTAGGTTGAATGTGATGTTTCCAGCAGCTTTGATTTGTCTCTGCTATGGGGACTCTACTGCAGTTGAGAGGAAAGCAAAATAGCATTAAATTCTCGCTCCGTCAAGGATGAACTCTTGTTCGTGCAGCTGGGGTGTGTGTTTTTTCTTTGGCAGCACCAGTCTCTAAGCAACACGGAGCCTCTTTTTACTGTGAGCAGAGCGATCTTGGCTTAAAGTAAATATTGGTTTAGGCCAACACAGGAAGAGGTTTGGGATCTACACCGCCGTTCTGTTGCCCGGGACTCATAACTTGCATGTACTGTCCACACACTTTTGGACAGCAGACGCTCTAAGTACACTAAACATTTAACAGCAAACATTTTAAACGCAGGTCAGTGTTTTCCAAAGCATCTCTGCTTAATAACTTTTATTTACTTACATAGGTTTCTTTTCAGTGTGAGGTTTTGGACAGTCTGTTTCAGTTTTGAAACATGATACGAAACTAATATTGACTCCAAATAAGCCCAACACAGGTTTTATTCAATTGCTAAAATTCAGTGTTTCAAGCCTGAACATGATATAAAACTAATATTCACTCCAAAAAAAAAAAAAAAAGTCCAACACAGACTTTATTCATCACCAAAATTCAGTTTTCCCCCAATCAGAGTTAGGCCGATATTAAGGTAAACTCAACCTACTGTATGAGAAACATAGCAGTTTAAGCTTAACAGTAAGACATACTGTAGCCCAAAATAAATAAAAGATTTTTTTAAATACATTTTTGAGCATTTAGATCGCAAAACTTAATATATAATATATAATATATAACTTCAACATCAATAATAGCCATAATTATATGTATAATATACATGTATATGTATAATAATAATTTTTGATAGTAATAAATAATAGTAATATATTTTGATAGTAATTAATAATAGTAATAACACTTAATCTCACACACACATACATATAATTGTCTGTTATTGATGTTGAAGTTTTATATATATATATATGTGTGTGTGTGTGTGTGTGTGTGTTATTGTTTATTACTAGTAATAATAATTTTTCTTAATAAAATTTCCTTGATGTGTAATCTCCTGCTGAAATAAATGTAATAATAATAATAATAATAATAATAATAATAATAAAACATTCATAAACCAGATAATTATTTGATAATTCCCTTCTTGATGAGAGGTCAGAAAATTTAGAAAATTATTTTATAATTCCCTAATAATATATTATTATTATGGGAAACATGTAACAGTCTAATAGTTAGACATAGCCCAAAAGAAGTAATAGTAATAATTTTTTTAAATACATTTTTGATCATATATAATATACAGTATATATATATATATATATATATATATATACATACATACATACATATGTATACACACACACACACACATATATATATGTGTGTCTATGTATATATATATATATATATATATATATATATATATGATAGACTATAAATATAATTATTAGTTTATTTAGTACTGTATCAAAAAGCACCAATAAAACACCAACTACAAATTAGTTCTGTATCTCAGTTTTCCGAAAACACAAGCAGATTCGAACTTAAATAATAAAAAAAACAATATTATTTAATCTCTAAATTCATCTGTTACTTCAGCAGGAGAACACACATTGAGCAGGGAATAATCGAATAAACATTAGTGAGGAGAGCGCAGCGTCTTTGCGGTTGTGTTTGGACACCGTTCACAGGCTGTGTAAGAGGATGCTCAGAGTGGGAGTGGGATTCATTTCCGCCCGGTTCCCTGAGCCTGAGTTCTGATGAAGTATCCAGATCGCCTGGCTTCCTCTGTGTCAGCCTCAGCTCGCTCTTTCACACAGAAAATCTGAAGCAAAAACAGCTCAATTCCCTGCGTCCACATAACACGGTTAGTGTGAGACATGCCCCATTAGAGACGCCCCCACGGAGGGCCAGTAACACCGCCAAAGGCCACCCAAATGGCCAGAGAAAATTGACGGGCAACAAAAAAAGATTAATGGTGACAGGAAAAACAATATAAAAAAGTGAGATGAGGTTTATATGTTTGTAGTACATGCGTCAAACATAGAGACCTTTAACATGTCACACTGGCTTTACTGTTATTGCTTAAGGCATGTGACGTGAAAAAGTCAGTAAATTCTGTGTGATGTTTTATCTATTTATTTTCTATGGTAAAAGTGTGTGTATGTACTGAACAATAGTGTCGATTGTCTGACTGATATTTTTATACCCGTGTGTTCAGCGAGCACTTGTCCAGGTGACGTGAGCGTTGCGTGAGGTGAGATCTCTGTGGTTCTGGGCTGTGAGTATCTCTGCTGATCTATGAGCAAGTGTCCGGTCAGCACACTCTCCTCTGCGGCCGTCAGCAATGGTCTCTGACCCTCACTGACCTCTCCACTGCTCTCCTCCTCCCACCATCTCTGAGAAAAAGATGAATTATTATGATCATCTTTTTTAACACATCCTCTACCGCCATCTAGTGGATAAGAGCGGAACTAGCAATACAACAGGAAATAATGCTCTGAAAAAAAATATACAAATGAAATGTGTGTGTGTGTGTGTGTATATATATATATATATATATATATATATAAAAGTTGACATTCTAAAATCATGAGATTAATGACAAATTGATTAATTTTCAAATGACAGCCATAGTTTTATATTTTTTTTCTTCATGTTTATACATCTAATGCTACACTTAATGGTGGGCAGAAAAAGATTTAATATAAAGTAAATTTAATATAAGGTAAATATTTAATATAAGTAAATATATTATAATATAAAACATTATAGTAAATATTATAAATATTATTAAATAAATATTATAAATTTTTTAACGCATTTAATATTAAATAAGATAAAACTTTACATAATATTTAAAATATTTTTATTCTTTATGTTTTTTCCCCCAGTATAAATGGGTCTTCACACATAAAAATACAAAGATGCCTTTATGTTTTTTATAAAAAGTCTGAAAATCCCTGGTTTATGTTAAACGTCAACAACTTCACAGGTACAGCCCTTATAATAAGTAATAATAAGTAATTTGCAAATGCTCTGCAAATCTATTTGACCAAATCATTAAAAAGAGCCAGTTGAAAAGAATGATTTATTCCTGATCTGAACATCAGTCATGTGATACCTCTTGCTGCTGAGATTGGCTAACAGGGCCACGTTCCATCCTGGCCAACAGAGACAGGACGGGATCATGATGAGCAGGGTGGCGTGGAGCTCTGATCACCTGACCCTCACTGGGCGGATCATAATCCTGAAAGAAAAACCAAAAGGTTTGTATAAAATCAGAGCATTTGATTGGTGTATACACATCTGGAAAATCTGTGTGGTATTAGTTTTATTGCACAATGTAATGAATTCTATCACTGTATGAGTTTTTTTTCCCCCCACATTTCCAAAACACTTTCATCCAAAATGACTTGGAAATTCTGATCAGATTTAGTGTTTTCCACAATGCTAATCATGACAGATGATTGTTAAATCAGCAATAACTGTGTTACTGGCTGTCTCCCCAGTTTAATAAATGGTGAGGTAAGACATGGCATTCAAACATTCACCATATCTTGGACTCCATGCAGGGAGCTGTTCAGGCTGGTCATCAAATTAGGCAGAAGGACTCCTTCCTGTTCCAGAACTGGGGAGGGAAAAAAACAACAGATTTAGGTATCATCGGAACATTCCATATAATGGAATATATATAGAAATAAGTCTCTTCTGCTCACCAAGGCTGCATTTATTTGATCAAAAATACAATAAAAACAGTACAATTGTGAAATATAATTACAATTTAAAGTAACTGTTTTTTTATTTGAATATATTTTAAAATGCAATTTATTCCTGTGATGTAAAACTAGCATCATTACTCCAGTCTTAAGTGTCATATGATCATTCAGAAATCATTCTGATATGCTGATTTCTTATTATCAATGTTTAAAAGAGTTATGCTGCTTAACATATTTGTGGAAACTGTGATATACTACAATTCAGAAGTTTAGGGTAAAAAAAAAGAAAGAAATTAATTAATTGTTTTAGCAAGGACACATTAAACTGATCAAACATTTATAATGTTACAAAAGATTTCAAATAAATGCCTTTCCTTTGAACTCTCAATTCATCAAAGAATTCTGAAAAAATGTATCACAGTTTTCCACTAAAATATTAAGCAGCAAAAACTGTTTTCAACACTGATATAATAATAAATGTTTCTTGAGCAGCAAATCAGCATGTTAGAATGATTTCCGAAATTTCAGCTTTGCCATCACAGAAATAAATTACATTTTAAATATACTCAAATAGAAAACAGTTCTTTTAAATTGCAATAATATTTCCTAATATTACATTTTTCACTGTTTTAAGAATCTTAATTATTAAAAACTTTTGACCAGCAGTGCATTTATATGTGTATAATTAAATAATACATTTAGGCATTGTTTGTGGGTTTGTGAGATGCTGCCCATGTAGAGTGTTTCAAATCAGTCATTCATAAACGTCTATTTTGTTCTTAAAAGGCATCTGCTTATGTAGATACTGAGGTTTTGGATCAGTCTGGCTGTGTGAGTGTATGTTGGACCAATCTTGTACCTCTGACTGCCGCCATCTGGCCGTGAGTGAGCAGCAGCTCTCCCTCTGAGATGTGTCTGGCTGGCGTCTCTGTCTCAGTGACAGTCACACTGGAACTAGAGCTGCTCTCCTCCTCCTCCTCCTCCTCCTCTGAGGAGGAAGAGGACTCAGGAGGAGGTTCCTGGCTCACAGGAGGAAGAGGAGGTGGGGGAGTCGTTTGTTTGGAGGGGAGAGGTGAAGATAAATGGATGACTGTTTTTTCCTCATCGTCCTCTTGGACTATTGACATCACACTGCGTGTCATAGAGATGGAGGGTGTTAGTGAGCGATATGTTATAGAGCAAAGGCACATATTCCTCCGTCTACACTGACATAAAAGATGTAGAAGTTAAACATTAATAACAAAAATCATACAAAGAGGAAATTAGGTGCAGTCTTAAAGGTGCTGTAGCAGCAGCTTTTAATTCCAAAGGTCAGAGAGAATAGAAAGAAAAAAAGTCATGAAACACTAAATTACACTGTTTTGCTTTCACTCAATATGGGTCAATAATGTAAGATACAAAAATATTGTTAAATATTACTTAAAAATATTAACAAATCTAGCATTTACTTCATTTACTGATGTTCTGCTCCACCTACTGAATTGTCACCAGCGTCCCACAGAAAATGGTGTTGACATGTAAGTTTACATTTAAGACATGAACTAAATGCAGATACTATTTTATTTTCAGGTGTTGATAGCTACTAATACCTACTTAAAAAAAAAAGAGCAATTATCTAAATATCTTAAACTATTTATTTATAATAATAATAATAATAATAATAATAATAAAAATATGAGTACAGTTATTTAAAAATAAATAAATTAATATGTAAGCAAATAAATCCTTTAAAAAGCAATCATTATATTGACAATCATTAATACAATCATTATATGACCTTGTTGAACCTCTAGCAGGTGAAGAATTCATAGATAAAAAGTAAGGACATAGCTTTTAATCCCTGTAAAAGATATATAGAGAGAATAAATTTTATATATATATATGAAAAATATATGAAATATATGAAAATTTGGCTTTGCCCCATCACAGAAATAAATTTTATATATATATAAAATGTATTCTCTCTATATATATTTATAATATATATATATAATATATAATTTATTATATATTTATTCTATGTTATAAATATAAATTAATAAATATATAATATATTTATATATATTATATATTTATAATTTTTATATATATATATAATTTTTATAACTTATAATTTATATAACATTTTTATAACTATATTTTTGTTTTTCTTAAGTTCAATATATATTTTATTCTATATGAAGGAAGTTTTACAGGTAGTGAGAGATGATGTTATATAATAATTTTAATAAAATAGATAAAATCTATTGAAATGGTACATTTGGGTTTTGTACTGATCGTCTCATTGTCAAAGTAGAAATGTTTTATCCCATGTCTAGAATCAGTCATATATTTACTGTTTTGAACAGCAGGTGGCACTGTGGGCCTATATTCTGCATCCTCAATGGGCATCACAAAATTCATTGCCAGGCTTACATTTAGAGGTACAAATACTACCCACTTTGTACTGAAAATGCAAACAAGTAAAAAGGTACACTGTTTCACTATCACTGATCACTATAGTTCATCATGATTCAATGCATGAACCATAGCTTTTGATTCCGTCCCCTGCTTTTCTGCACAAATACATTGAATATTAGTGTGCATTTTATTTTCTTTGCCTCAATTTTTAATGTAAGACCAACAAGAATGAAAGAATGAAAATGAGATAATTAGACGTACACTGATTCTGGCTGTTGATCCGGTCTCTCGCCATGCGCTTCTTCTTCCTCCTCCAGGGGGAGCTCTCTTCCTCCCCATGGGTGATGCTGCAGGGTGGCTGACTCTGGGCTCTGATTGGCTGGTGGAGGAGAGGGTGTGGCCACCCTGGTGGGAGAGGGGATTGGTGTGGTAGTCGGTGTGCCCACAGGAATTCTATCTGGACCTGAAACAAAGGCAGAATGGTTGTAGAGCTGACTGATGTGTGTGAACAACTGTGCTAACACCTTTACAAATATCTGCTGTGTCTGTTGGCACCATGTATAAGGCGAGTGATTCAGTATGTTCATAAAAATCCCTGTTAGACCTGGTGAAGCAGATTCCTGATGGTTTTTCTTGGGAGACAGAGCCGTAGAAAGATGTTCGGAGAGATCAGGGGTTCTGACAGGAGATGGTGGCTCTTTTAAGCTGGGCTCAGGAGTGGGTGCCGGTGTTGGTACCACAGTAACCTCCTTCAATATTAGCACAATATCATCACATCTTCTTATATCATTACCCAGTATTTAAGATATTATCATCATCATGGACAAAACATATGGAAGCTTGCTTGCATCACGGAATAAATAATAAGGTAATCGTGACTTTTTTCCTCACAATTCTGACTTTTTTACTCACAATTGTGAATTTATATCTCACAATTCTGACTTTTGTTTCTCAAAATTGCTAGTTTTTATCTTGCAGTTCTGACTTTATAACTGGCAATTGCGAGAAGTCATATAAAGTTGCGAGACAAACTGGAAATTCTGACTTTAATTCTCACAATTGTGAGATATAAACTTGCAATTCTGCCTTTTTTTTTTCTCACAATTGTGAGATATAAACTAGAAATTCCAACTTTTTTTGCAAAACTGCAAGTTTATAACTTGCAATTCTTACTTTATTTCTCACAATTGTGAGATATAAACTCGTAATTTTGAGAAAAAGAATTTTCAGACTTTATAACTCACAATTGCAAATATATATCTCGCAAATCTGATACTTTTCTCCCAATTGCAAGTTTATAACTTGCAATACTGACTTTATTATTTATTTATTTTTTTTTTAAATGTGAGAAATAAAGTCTGAAATTCACACAATTGTGAGATAAAAAGTTGCAATTACTTTTTTACATTTTTTTTTTTTATTTTTTATTCCATGGTGGAAACAAGCTTCCATACAAATGAGACATGAACTATGTTTAGATACCAGTACCTCTGGAGTATCCTGTGTTTGGACAGGGGCAGTAGGTGCTCTCTGTGTCTCTCTCTGTCCCAGCATTACAGCAACGGTTTCAGCCAGCACTTCATTTACACACTGTCTTATGAGCTCAGAGTCCACTGGTACACCTGTGTCCACAAACAACTGAAGACCACCACCGCCTGCGGCCTCCACTGCCACACAAACACACAGAGACAGGAAGTTTACCTGGTGGATATGAGACATGGATGTTCGGCATACATACAGTATCTCACAGAAGTGAGTACGCCCCTCACATTTTTGTAAATATTTTATTATATCTTTTCATGTGACAACACTGAAGAAAGCACTCACAGCAGCCATATCACCCTGTAGCCCAAGACTGGCTGCCCACTGAAGCTAAGCAGGGCTGAGCCTGGTTAGTACCTGGATGGGAGACCTCCTGGGAAAACTAGGTTGCTGCTGGAAGAGGTGTTAGTGAGGCCAGCAGGGGGTGCTCACCCTGTGGTCTGTGTGGGTCCTAACACCCCAATATAGTGATGGGGACACTATACTGTCAAAAAGCACCGTCCCTCGGATGAGCCGTTAAACCGAGGTCCTGACTCTCTGTTGTCCCAGGATGTCCTTCGAAAAGAGTAGGGGTGTAACCCCGACATCCTGGCCACATTTGCCCATTGGCCTCTGTCCATCATGGCCTCCTAATCATCCCCATATACTGATTGGCTTCATCACTCTGTCTCCTCTCCACCAATAAGCTGGGGTGTGGTGGGCGTTCTGGCGCAATATGGCTGCCGTCGCATCATCCAGGTGGATGCTGCACATTGGTGGTGGTTGAGGAGATTCCCCATTCCATATGTAAAGCGCTTTGAGTACCCAGAAAAGCGCTATATAAATGTAAGGGATTATTATTATTATTATTATTATTATTAAGAAATGACACTTTGCTACAATGTAAAGTAGTGAGTGTATAGCTTGTATAACAGTGTAAATTTGCTGTCCCCTCAAAATAACTCAGCACACAGCCATTAATGTCTAAACCGCTGGCCACAAAAGTGAGTACACCCCTAAGTGAAAATGTCCAAATTGGGCCCAAAGTGTCAATATTTTGTGTGGCCACCATTATTTTCCAGCACTGCCTTAACCCTCTTGGGCATGGAGTTCACCAGAGCTTCACAGGTTGCCACTGGAGTCCTCTTCCACTCCTCCATGACGACATCACAGAGCTGGTGGATGTTAGAGACCTTGCGCTCCTCCACCTTCCGCTTGAGGTTGCCCCACAGATGCTCAATAGGGTTTAGGTACCCTCAGCTTCTTTAGCAAGGCAGTGGTCATCTTGGAGGTGTGTTTGGGGTCGTTATCATGTTGGAATACTGCCCTGCGGCCCAGTCTCCGAAGGGAGGGGATCATGCTCTGCTTTAGTATGTCACAGTACATGTTGGCATTCATGGTTCATATATATATATATATATATATATATATATATATATATATATATATATACAGTGGGGAAAATAATTATTTGATCCCCTGCTGATTTTGTAAGTTTGCCCACTTATAAAGAAATGAGGGGTCTATATTTTTTATGGTAGGTTTATTTTAATGGATAGTGACAGAATATCAAACAAAAAATCCAGGAAAAACACATTATATAAAGGTTATAAATTGATTTGCATTTCAGTGAGTGAAATAAATATTTGATCCCCAAGCAAAACATGACTTAGTAATTGGTGGAGAAACCCTTGTTGGCAAGCACAGAGGTAAGACGTTTCTTGTAGTTGGTCACCAGGTTTGCACACATCTCAGGAGGGATTTTGGTCCACTCCTCTTTACATATCCTCTCTAAATCATTAAGGTTTCTTGGCTGTCGCTTGGCAACTCAAAGTTTCAGCTCACTCCACAGACTTTCTATAGGATTAAGGTCTGGAGACTGGCTAGGCCACTCCATGACCTTAATGTGCTTCTTCTTGATCCACTCTTTTGTTGGAATGTTTTGGGTCATTGTCATGCTGGAAGACCCATCCTTGACCCATCTTCAGTGTTCTGGCTGAAGGAAGGAGGGTCTCGTCCAAGATTTTACGGTACATGGCCCCGTTCATCGGCCCCTCAATGTGGTGAAGTCGTCCTGTACCCATAGCAGAGAAACAGCCCCGAAGCATAATGTTTCCACCTCCATGCTTGACTGTAGGGGTGGTGTTCTTGGTCAGCATTTCTCTCCCTCCAAACACGGCGAGTTGAGTTTGATGCTAAAGAGCTAAATTTTGGTCTCATTTGACCACAGCATTTTCTCCCAAGCCTTCTGTGAATCATTTAGATGTTCATTGGCAAACTTCAGACGGGCCTGTACATGTGCCTTTTTGAGCAGGGGGACCTTGCGGGCACTGCAGGATTTCAATCCATTGCGGCGTAGTGTGTTACCAATGGTTTTCTTGGTGAATGTGGTCCCAACTGCCTTGAGATCATTTACAAGCTCCTCCCGTGTAGTTCTGGGCTGATCTCTCACCTTTCTCATCATCATCTTTACCCCATGTGGTGAGATCTTGCATGGAGCTCCAGACCGAGGGCGATTGATGGTTATTTTATATTTCTTCCATTTCTGAATAATCGCACCAACAGTTGTCTCCTTCTCACCAAGCTTCTTGCTGATGGTCTTGTAGCCCATTCCAGTCTTGTGCAGGTCTACAGTCTTGTCCCTGATGTCTTTTGACAGCTCTTTGGTCTTGCCCATGGTGGTGGAATGGTTTGAATGGAAGATACAGATTCTTTGGACAGGTGTCTTTTATACACATAACGAGCTGACATTAGGAGTACTTTCTTAAAGTGACAGGACTAATCTGTGTTCGACATGAGCACATAAACAATCTGTAGGAGGCAGAATTCTTGCTGGTTGGTAGGGGATCAAATACTTATTTCACTTGATCAGATGCTAATCAGTTTATAACCTTTATATAATGCGTTTTTTTCTGGATTTTTTGGTTGATATTCTGTCTCTATCCATTAAAATAAACCTACCATTAAAATTATAGACTCCTCGTTTTTTTGTAAGTGGGCAAATTTACAAAATCAGCAGGGGATCAAATAATTATTTTCCCCACTATATATCTACTAAAAATGTCAAAAATCTGGAGTTTATTCCTATCGAATGCTTGTCTGATTTAGTAACAGTAACCAGTAAGGGTGGAACTTACTGAAATTGAATAAAAGCTTATTTTACACAATATTCGCTCAAAATATGCCATAAAATATTAAAGCAAAATGTATTATATAATTTATAATAAATAGTTATTAAAATGTATATTTATTACTTGTTATCCACTGACAGGGCTGGTGGTGGACTAATACTGTAGATCTTCTAACATTATTTTCTGGATCTAAATGCTGACTAAAGCGTTTTGCTATATTTTTATTGACAAAGACAATAGAGGGGTTTAAAAGAAATGCAATGTGTTTTAGGTAATGGGATCAGGACAAAGCACAGTCCTGGATTCAAACCTGGATTTGAAACCACTAGGCCAGAGGTCTGATCTATCATCACTTTCAACAAGAACATTGCTAATATTTAAAATTTCACATCAATTTAAAAAGCTAAAACTCTTAATGTGCACTCAAATAATAATAACAACGCATACACTTAATATCTACAATATTGTCATTCCCACAGTATTCCGAAGTTTCTCGTGAAGCACTTCAATTTGAGTTTGCCAGCAAAGTCATTTCAAATAACCAATTTGAGACCCGCTTTACCTCTCATCCAGTCTATTCTGAATTCTTGCACCCGTAAGCATTTTGGACCGGTGCTATTAAAAAACTAATATACAGAACTGACATTCTTGGCAGGGCCCTCATTTCCTTTTGTCTAGGGCAAGACTGGGTTCAAACACAAATACAGTTCCTCCACAGGAGGAAGAGTCCAGTCAGTCTGCGAATATGCTGACAACAGTTTGCTGCGAGCCTCCTCTGCAAATTTGATACATCATTGATCTTTCTATTAAACGAAAGCGAGAATTAATGAGGCAGGACCTCCGCACCAACTGAGCAGAAGTGACGCGACAGAGACGGAAGGATGGAGCGAAGGAGGAGTAGAGGGGCTGAGCACAAGCAATCGTGCTTTAATGAGGAAATACAATCTCGCTGCGCGCTGACACGCTTGACAAATGTGTGGCTCGCATTCGTAGACGCTATGAATCAAAATTATGAGCTTGTAGACTGGAACCTGGTGCAGCTGGACCATTCTTGCTGGTTTATGTCATGCGTTATTGATTGTGTTGTTGATTTTTAACATTGACCAGACACATTGGTGAAGATGTATGATGGCTGAACTGCAGACGGACAAACTTCTAAAGCTTGTAAACTGGGAGCTTTCAAAAGTGTTTAATGCCTAACTTGCACATTACTTATTTTACGGTGGTAAAGAAGCCCCTATCCACCAAAGAGTACAAAATTAAACAGGTAATTAAGAGATCAGCCCCTGGTTTCACAGACAAGGCTTAAGCTAGTCCTAGACTAAAATGCAGGTTTGAGCTGTTTGAACTGAAAGTAACTTGTACTGACATATCTTAAAATATGTCAGTGCCACTGTTTTGTCTCAAGATACACACCAGTAATGTTTTTTTTAAGTGAACATTTATAAAAGCTACTTAAATGCCCTAATTGAACTAAGGCCTAATCCTGGCTTAGGCTAAGCCCTGTCTGTGAAACCGGACCATAGTTTAAAATAAGAAGAGTCACATTGTGAGATCAGAAGTTGCAATTAAAAAATAATAATAATAATAATAATTTAAAAAATAACACATTATCACCTATGTCTGATGTGACACTATTCTCCGGCTCTGACTGGCTGGCTGGATCAGTCTGGGTGGGCTGAGGGAACATTCCAGTGATCATTCTGGCCATGAGCTGTTGCTCCACCCTATGACAGAAATGACAACACAGTGCTATAGTGTCATGCTATGATGACGTCATCAGCAATCTAGCCATTAAATACTTTAACTGATGCAACAATAAATGAAAGTAAATTTAGCCCTGAACATTCAATTAGTAAGCAAACATTCATTTAGTAGATCAAAAGAAGGGCTTTTCACACTGCACTTAACCCCAGGTTATCTTCGTTCTAAACAACGCTTTTAACCCCGGGTAAAGGAACGTTTCACACTTGTAATTTAGATGCGGGTTTAGCACTGCTTTTTACCCGGGGTTATGAAGCCCTGCTCCGGAGCAGGGTTAGCACCGCTTTTGCGATGTTAACCCTGTATTGCGGTGCCAAACTTGTACAGTGTGAAACGATGTGGTGTTAGAATGTTACAGCCAGACGCTTAGCAACAGACAACCAATCGCGTGCCTCATATTCACGTGCTTTTGACAGTAATGTAAACACCTAACATTGTATATAAACAGTAAATTCAGCATTTGAGAGGAAAAATGCCAAATGCTGAGAGAAAATGTGACAATTTGTTTCATTCTTACCTTTATAGTCCGAAATGTCCATTCAGTATAAACTCGATAGTACAGTCGGCAATATGAGGATGCTAGAGCTATGTAAACAGGTTGTGTGCTGCGTTTATCCAATCAATGACACTGACACCGCAAATATGCAAAAAATAACGTTAACCCAGGGTTTAGGAATGTACAATGTGAAACGTCAGATTATGAATACCCAGGATTAATTGTTAACCCTGGGTAAATTATGAGCAGTGTGAAATGTGAAGCAAGATAACCCAGGTTCCCTTTACCCAGGGTTTAGAATAACCCAGGGTTAACCATTTAAAGTGTGAAAAGCCCTAGGCTTATCCAAAACACGCATTTCAAAGAGAAACCTGTGGTTAAGTGTTTTAAACCCACTGAATAAGGCCTTATATAATTTATATGTTTTATTGTACATGTTAGAGAAAATGACGACTTCGAACAGGAGTATTAAAATGTGCTAAACTAGTGTATATGTATGCTAATGTATACACTATACACTAGTTTAGCACTTCGAAGTCATCACTAAAATATATATATATATATATATATATGTTTTGATTGAAGGAAGCTATATGTTTTTGGGATTTAAGTAATTTGTATACTATATAATATACTTTTAATATTGTTTATCTGTATGTACACTACTGTTCAAAAATAAGATTTTTGAAAGAAGTCTCTTTGCTCACCAAGGCTGCAATTATGATAAAATAAAAAAAAATAAAAAATTAGTGAATACTGCAACATTATGAAATATTATTACAATGTAATATGATCCTGTCACATGATCCTTTAGAAATCATTCTAATATACTGATGTGCTGCTCAAGAAACATTTCTTATTATTATCAATGTTGAAAACAATTGTGCTGCTTAATATTTTTGCAGAAACTGTGATACATTTTATTTAGGGTACTCTGATGAATAGAAAGTTGTTTAGTTTCTTAATTGTTCTATCATTTTCATTTAATGCTCATAACTGTGCAGCAGATGATATTTGACAGATAGCGGGGTCTCACCAATCCACCAGCCTGTTCTCCAGGGTCTCTCTCTGCTGGATGGTGCTCAGGATGGGCTCGGTGAGAGGGGTTGACTGGGAAGGCTGTGGGGGAAACGCTGGGCCGTGATACAGAGCAGCTGGAGGAGACAGCAGCCCGTTGAGCTCTATAGGAGAGTCTGGAAGTCCACCGAGTGTTTCCTGAATTTAACACAGCATTGAGGCAAATGAAGTCTTAGCAGTTTTATGATATATATCTGCCAACATAAGGCTTTCTGAAGAGACTTATTGACAATCCATTACTGCAAAAATACCCCTGACAGCTCACAAGATCCGACATTTAACTTTCAATGCAAATGACAGCAAATAAAAGTGCACACCGTGGGGTAATGGCAAACATATGTTAGTATGAGCGCAATTTCACAGTGGTCATTACAGTCTTCAGAGAAGGGGAGGCTGGAGAGAAAGGGGGACGTTTGTCTTGTATAATTCCATCGCTGGATCCGTGAGCCAGCTTTCAACATTTCGGTCATTGGTTTGGATAATGTTCAGATTCCTTTGGCCCGGACTCAGGGAGGTCTGTGTAAGGAGCGATTAGCTCATTTCCAGTGGCCGGCCGCCAGAGAAAAAAGAGAGAGAAATGCATTCTGCCAGTCGGGCGCTGGGCCCGTTTGAAGTTTATGGCTCCATCAGAACTGGCCGAGCCAAAGCTGAGGCACTGGAGACTTGGAGGAATGACATTTTAGGAGCTGGCAGCGATTCATGCCTGCAGTCCAAGAGAGAGAGCCTGTTCACCGAGGTCTGGACTTAAGTAGCTGTGGCCTTTATTTGGTCGTTGGGAAAACTACAAGTGGGCCGAATACATGCCAGTCCTTGAAAAAACACTTAATTATATGCAACTGCTGCGCAATGCACTTGAATTTTTATTGCTCTCAATCTTTGGAAAATGTTTATATTTCTGGACTCATAACTCCAATCTTAATTGCCATTCAAACAATTAGAGAGTCAAAATAAAAAGTCAGTAGGACTTTTCATGAAAATCTCTAGGTTGCTATGGTCTTCTGGCAGGTTGCAAAGTGCTTGGTCTCTAGGAATGACTCATGTCCATCTTTCAATGCAAGTCTGTGGGATTTTTTAACAGTTTTATTGTCTACCAAATAAAAATCACTAACTTTAATAAGCTGCATGATCGGTAGCACAAAAAAAGATAAGATTCAAACTTCTATAATTATTAAAATGTAATTATTTTGACTTTAATTATTTACAATTATAATATTTTATTAATTTAATATATTGCCACTACTAGTTTGGGTAAATAATAAAAAATAAAGCAGAAGTACCAAATATATCTTGTCTATATGGGGGGAGCCTTTGAATATTGTCTTGGAAAATGGGGGGCCTCAGAGTCAAAGTTGAAAACCACTGAGATAAAGCTTCCAATTTGCAGAAAACCTATGACTGAATGAAGAAAAATGCACATTGATGAAAAAAAAATGCACATAATATACATGCAATACATAATATACAATGCATATACATACATTTGAGAACCAGGACCGTAAAATATAATATTTTCAAAGCATCTCTAATGCAAACCTTTCAAAATCCAACCAAACGAATCTTTATTCTAACAGCAAACATCTGAAAACAATTAACACCTTCAGTTCATCGACGCAAAACAATTTCCTTCCACCGCAAAACCTCTGTTAACCAGAGATCAGATCCAACTGAGCTTCATTTGTGGATGATGTTCCCCCTCAGACCAAAAGGGGTCACTGTGGAACAGCTCATGTGATTTGGAGCGCAACCCCCTCCATGTTTCTTTATTCTCATTATAAACACTCTTTTTCCCAGCACCTTCCACAAAAGTGTGTGAGAGCAACACAGATTTGCCTGCTTCCACCTCCCGTCTAATGACTGCTATGCTATTTCAGTGCAAACTGACGCCTTGCCCTTGTACGACCGAGCGGGAGAATCGGCCTGACGCCCCATACGCCGGGCGTCCTGCACTGCTTGTTAGCGGCAAATATAAGGGGCTTATGTCTCCGTGTGCATGCTTGAGCAAGCCGTGATGCGAGTAGAATTCCTGAACGGAAAAAGAAAAAAAAAAAAAAAGAGTAATATCGGCAATATGCACCACACCCCTTCAATATCAATTCACTGAAAGGCCAATTTAGCAGCGCACATTGTAATTAGATTTTTTCTCAAACCCATGAATGATATTTTAAACTCTCATTCATTCTCTGGTCTTCGTTAATTAAAGAAAACGATGTTCTCCTTCACCCTTTGGCTCTGAAAATCTCATTATTGGAGCACTGAGCCATTGATGGCCAATATATCCGAGTAGGAGGAGACGTGGAGAATAGGCATTTGTAGTTGGGTCAAAATGCAAATGGGAGTAGGAAGTAGGAAACAGTGGATAGGGGCTGAAACCCTCAGGGTGGACACCAGGCTGTGAAATGACCTTTACGTTACAAGCTGGAGTGAGTGTGTGGGTTGAAATGTGCTTTTAATTGAATGTACCTGGCTGATGTCGGCTACGGCCAAGAAATTGGTTCCGGGAAAGATATTTTCCTCCTGATCTTCACCAGCATGCGGTTCCTCGTCGGCCTGGGAGGCAATGATACGGAGACAGAGGTCAGGAAGTAATTCCGTGTCTGGAAATTACAAAATTCATCAACTGAGGAGATTAGATAGTTCTAAGTGTGTGAGTTAATAAGGATAATGTTGACAGGCTGAAATAAGAGATGATACTTGGCCATAGGATAGCGTGGAGTTGCAATGAAATGGAAATTCACCCAATCTATTTTTTGAAAGCATGTAGATTTTATTGTGAACGATTCATCCATGCGTGTGTTTCATAAAAATCATAATGTTTAATCAAATGCCATCTGATGAAACGACAGACCGAATTATGCTAAAGCTGCAAGCTCGCATTCATCTACCTCAATTTTTGAGTGCAACCAACATTAACATCTATTTCACTTGTACGTACGTCACGATACAGAAGAAAATATTTATCACTACTTCCATTTCATCACAATCTTAAAGGAACAGTTTCCTCAAAAACGAAAATTCTGTCATCATTTGCTCACCCTCATGTCATTCCATAAGACGTTTTGAATAACGACAATCTGCCTTACATAAAGCCTCAAAATATAGTGTACAAGTCAAATGGATTACGATTATGGTGCTGTTATGATGTCCTTTTTGGAGCTTGACAGCCCATGATCATTGTATGTCTTCATTTATATGGAAAAGAGGAGCGTGAACATTCTTAAAAACATCTCCTTTTGTGATCCACTGAAGAAAGAAAGTCATACAGGTTTGGAAGAACACGAGGGTGAGAAAATGTTGATAGAATTTGTAATTTTAAAGTAAACTATCCCTTTAATTGTCCAAAAAACCCCACCATGTTCTGACATGGCTCCTCAAATGGCGGTAATCGCAGACGTGCAGCTGATCGCACACGCATACATAATACAATAAAACGCTGTCTCATCAACCAATGTCATATCCTCCGATCTTACAAGAGAGATTCAAGAGTGTCTTTACATGGTATCCCTACAAAGACTCAATGAATCATTCAGTGCAAGGACATAAACTGTAACTGTTTAAGAGGTGTGTGTGTGTGTGTGTGTGTGTGTGTGTGTGTGTGTGAGAGAGAGAGAGAGAAAATCACACATCAGTTTTCCAGGTCTTTGCAGCTAAGCCTCGTCTCCATGGTAACGGAGAGAGCTGGTCTGCTCATGTGAATGAGAGGTACGGGCGTGCTGAGTACGCGAGACAGAAAGTGTTATACGCAATGCTTCTATTGCAGTGTCTTCCTAAAGCACTATAATAGATTTTACAGCTCTTTTCTCACAATTTTTATCATTTATACAGTAGTTTTTGTATTTTATCCTGGATAATACATGAAGAAATAGATGTTACATCCAATTATTACACAGCTCTCTGGAATACATGCTTCTTATTAGTCAGTCACAGCATTCTGCACTCAAATATTTATACATAACAAATGCAGCCTTGGTGAGCATGTTACTTCTTTCAAAAATTAAAAAAAATAGTACCGACCCCAAACTTTTGAACAATTGTGTTGCTGTGTTAGTTACATCACTCTGCTATCTCTTTTTTCTCACATAAAATAATTTCAACTTATATTAATATTTCATTTTTTCATTTATTTATTTATTTAGTAAGCAGCTGTATAACAGGCAGGATAAAGTACAGTCAGTCACAAAATAAACCTCGTCGAGATGACACAAGATCATTCCTGATAACTCTATCCCAGTTTATTTTGTGACAAACGTTTTTTGTGACATTACCCCTTACTTATGTTGTGTGTGTGTATGTGTGTGTGTGTGTGTGTGTGTGTGTGTGTGTGTGGAGTGACTCCATTGGAGCTGCGGAAACAGACAAGACTGCAGCAAACGTGCTGCAGTGAGCTACAGAAACACAATATTACTTACTATTCTGCTCACACACATTTGCACAATCACACTTGCACTGAAAATAGCTGGAAATAAAAAGAGCAATTGGTAATTTTGCAGCTGAACTGCAAATTAAAGGAGTTTACACAATCATTTACACATTCTTTATTCTGTGGAACATAAAAGGAAGGATTCAGTTCACAAAAATGGTTCGATTCATTCATGAGTCGGTGGATTCAGACTGATCAGAACTCACTGATCCGGTTGCAACAGTTAATAGTTGACGAAATAGAAAGAATAAGTCTTGAATAGAAAGAATCAGATGACTTCAGAGGACTTGATTATTGTGCTTGAATCCACTTTTATGATAATGTTATGGTGCTTCTTGAGTCCTTGAAAGTCCACATCCTTATTCACAGTTTTGTGTCCCACACAGGGCTTGACATTAACACCTGCCAACACGCCAAATGCGTGTGGATTTCAGCAGTGGTGTGTAATGCAGTCACTCCTACTAGCCAGTTTGGTGGGTTGAATTTTATATATAATACTGTATACACATTTTTCAAATTGTAGTCTTTTAAAAAAGCATCTGAAATAATAAACTAAAGTGCATGTGTTGTCAAAAAAATATAGATTTTTTGATGCATATCCATTACTGAAATTTCTGAAATGCTTCCAATACAAATTTTCCACAGAATAGATACACGATACCAGCTGAGCTTTCTCGCTCTCATCTCTCCAACAGCGAGTTGACACACAAACCCGCCTCCCCTCACTCACTTGTTTCATTTGCTCTGAATGAATATTGTTGGTGTTACAGGGCTTGGATTCCGGCGTGGGATAATTTTACTCATTCCTGCAGATTCTGTGCTCACATCCAAAGTGTGCGCACATAAAGCCGCCTCTCAGTACTAAATTGAGATTTTTTTCGCTGCTTATTGCGCTTATGTAGTCAAACGCACACAAAATAATGTCAAAATGCCAGTCTTGGCAAGTATTCACAGTCAGTTATGTTTTAAGTGAACGTAAACAGTTGAGAAAGAAAACGCATGTGTAACAGTATAATGGTATAGTTCGTCAAGTCTTAAAGTGACAGCAGCCTAATAATCCTGCTGCCAAATTATGGCCAGTGAATGGCTGAGTGGCTAGTAACTTTGGAAAACCACTAGCCACAGTGGCTGGTGAGCAAAAAAAGTTAATGTGAAACCCTGGTCCGATGTAAGAAAGAAAGTCCTACAGGTTGAGTAATCAATGACAGAATTTTCCTTTTTGGTGAACTATCCCTTTATTTTTATAAGATCTACAAAAATCAATCTATCACAATATTTTCTCAAAGAACAAAAGTGGGCTTTGTAACAGTATGAACCAGTGGTGACTGCAATGCACTCAAAATGTCAAGTCTCAGAGGACGGAGATATCATATGTTTTAAGCACAAGCACTGTGAGACTTCTTAGTCATATTTCATTCCCTCTGTTTGACAGGCCTGGTGGGAGTGAAGTGTACGATTTAAAGCATGTTTTGTGAGAGCGTGTGTGAGTGTATGTCCTTGCCCGTGTCTCTCTGTGTGTGTGTGTGTGGGTGGATGGAGGCTGGGGTCTGCCAGTCTAATGAGTCAAGGGCATTAACTGGGCACAGACAGAGCGCTGAACGCAGCCATGCTGAGCTGACAGACCAGAACACCTCTGCCGAGCTTCATCAGACACACAAACTGAGGGGAAGACGCATCCGTTTGCACACACACAAATACATGGACAATTGTCCAAACCTTTAAGAATGTATTATTTATGTATTTGTTTATTTAAATGCAAAAAATGATATTTACTTATGTAAACATGTATTTAAAATAAAATAAAAAAAAACATTTTTTTAAATTAAATTAAGTATTAGTAAATATTTAGAAAAGAGTGAACTATAGTACTCTTAAACTGGACACTAATTCTTTACAATTTTCTAAATGGTCTACAGTTTTAAAAAAAGTCTAATTTATTTTCAAATGTAAAATGTATTTTATTTATTTATTTATAATGTATATTATTTATTTACTTATATAAAATATATTTTAATTAAATATTTTAAAATGTATTTTATATATATTTAAATATATGTGATTTGATTTGAAAATGAAATAGTAGAGTATATAGTAGAGTATGCTGCTCATCAGGACACATTAAATCTTCACAATATTCTAAAGCTTTATGTGTTCCTTAAATTTAGTGAGAATGCGACTAATTGTGAACTCGACATGAATTCGACCTGAACTCGAAGTCAAAAGAGCAAATGCATCCACAAATTAACTCAACGGATTCTAGCGTAAATGTAGAAGACGTGTTTCTACGGTTATTTCTGTAGAGCTGTAATGATTACTCTGATGCTAACAGCGGTAGGCAGACCACAGAGAGGCTTTGTCCTCCTAGACGCTTGCTCAGAATCTGCTAACGAACCGACAAAAAAGCAACGGAGCTGCATCTGTTGCTTAGCAACCAGATGTGAATGGCTGAGGTCGGGATTGGAGGAGTAAGAGCAGAAAATGCTGGCGGCAAAGTCCCCCCTGAAACATTATACATTCAGCTCCATACACACACGCAAACGCACACACCTCATCCATCTTCATCCGCTTGGGCAGGTTCTGAGAGCACGAAGGCGCATGCATGCACGGCTTGGCAAAAATCAATGGCAGTGCGATGAGAAATGCAAACCTGGCCCTTATAGCACTACAGCATACTGGAGCACAGCCAAAATTTAATGGCATAATATCCATCCATTCTCAGAACTGAGCCAAGACAGCTGGTGTATGAATACACACACACACACACACACAAGCAAATGTACATGTTAGAGGACGTTCTGGGTGTATGATCAATCTGAAAGCCTGCAAAACTATAAGCTATTGCTCTGGAATAAAATTGAGATGGAATTTGGAGCAGTGCTGCTAAGGCCAAGCAAACCATTTCATTTTCAAATAATAAGGGTCTACTTAGTGTTGTTGGCGATTTGGGAGGTTTTACATGAATCGAAGGTGGAGGAAGGATGGTTTCGGCTGGAATTGATGGTGTAGAAGAAGCTGGACTGCTGCACAGATCACTCTCAATGTTCACAGCAGGCTGGACCTGCAAACGAAACACAAATGTGTTTTAATTAAAACAGTATGTGGAATAAAAGCTACTTCAACCTGCAGTAGGAAAGTGAAACTGTCCGATGTGTGATGCAGTTTGTCTCATTTTTATGCCACCAAAGAAAGTGAAATACTGATGGACAAAATCATTTGAAGATAAACATACAGCTATGAGGAGTGGGATTTTTGGACCAATGACATCTCACTGTGGGCGGAGCTATTCAGCATGATGCAACAAACACACACTACTGTTCAAAATTTTGTGGTTTGTAAGATTTATTTATTCCTGTGATTCAAGCTGAATTTTCAGCATCATTACTCCAGTCTTCAGTGTCACATGATGCTTCAGGAATCATTCTGATATGCTGACTTAACATTTCTTCTTATTATCAATGTTGAAAACAGTTCCCCCGCTTAATATTTTGTGGAAACCATGATACATTTTTTTAGGATTCTTTGATGAACAGAAAGTTTCAAAGAACAGCACTTATTTGAATTAAAAAATCTTGTGTAAAATTATTTATAAAACGTTTAGTTCCTGTCCTTGATTCTGATTGGTCAATAGCTGTGTTTTATTCAAGATAAAACACGGCTATGGCCGCTTCACCCAACGGTTCTGTGTATCACTACACAACACCCTTAGCAACCACTCTTAGCAACGTAAACTGTATGTTCTCAATTGATATTGTTCATTGAAGCTTACTGTATTATGTAGAACAGTATTGTGAGAAAGAGATCAAGTGAGCAAGTTTATTACCTGCATTCAGATTTAGCATTTTCCTTCAGGTCAGTCCTATGTTCATAATACAAAATATGTTTAAATGTCCGCTGCAATATCTTGTCCTTTTAACAGTTAAAGGTTTTTCCCGTGACTGACAGCGCTAGTCAAAGCATTTGTCAGTTGCGTCTTGTTCCGTGTTCACAACAATTCAGTCTTTTCAATATAAAAGTCTTCGCTACTGACTGACACACTCATAAAGACAGTCTTTGCCGCCATCTAATGGCGTAATAATGTAACTTCTGTTGCTGTTCACGTTCAGGGACTATTTTTTCCGGCGGAAGGAAGGCTTTTAGTAATTTTATTTCATGAAAGTTGCATTGATACATATTTTTTGGCTTTAATATTTGTATTGTGTGGTAACCGTTTTATAAAAGCAATAAGGTACTCGAGGCTAGTGCTGTATCGTGAATAAGTCACGGCTTCGCTTCGCGTCTTGCCTAACAACGCTCTTCAGCCGTGACTTATTCATGATACAGCACAGCCTCTCGTACCTTATTGCTTACGTATTTACTGTCACTTTTGATCAATTTATGTGTCCTTGCTCAATAAAAGTATTAACTTCTTTAAAAATCCCAAACTTTTGATAGCGTTAATAACAAGCAAACAGAAAGAAAATGTTGCACGGTACTTCTCACAATCATGGCTTGTTAGGAAACAAAATCACATTAAAAAGAAGAAACAATTTATCATCTCTCACACTACTATCATACTAATTGGCTAGCTCACAGTGTCATTACTTGCGTTCATATACTTAATTGTAATAGCAAAAAAAATGTCCCCAATCACACTACTGCACTACTGAGATACTATGGTTCCAGCTCTTATGCCAGGTTTTCACATACTCCATTTGCAGTGCGTTTGTGGCGCATATTTTTTTTCTGTGCCCATGTTAACAGGTTAGAGCATTTACACTGCACACGTATGTGGCACAGCCAGTCCATTGCAGGATTGGTGCGGTGCAGCAGTGCAGCATTTGTTGCACGCGCTGAATTAAAATGACAGTGCATGGTTCGTGGTCAAAATGAACACGGATTGACATAAAAATGTAGTAATTTCACCATAAATGGATGTATTTAAAAAGTATACTATTTTTCACAGTCATCTTATTACTTTAAGCCCAGGGTAAAGCAAAGAAATGAAGCAAAACACTTACCAGCAGTTGCAAAAATAACTAAGGCAGTCAAATTTATATCTAAAGTACATATTTTTAATGTGAAATACACTACACAGCATGTTATGTGACAGGCTGGTGGTCGGAGAACTACACTCGGAACAAGAACACTACAATAGATGACGATCGTCTAATCAGTGAGGTGGAAAAACAAAGTGTTGACCCGAATGGCCCGTGTCCCAGAGGACTTGTCATATAAAGATTTAAACATGAAAGAAAAGGCATGGGAGACAATTTCTTCGGCTGTTGGTGTGGATGGTAAATTAGTTTAAAATGTTTTTGATAGCTACTAAAGTTTTACATAAGAGAAGTGTCATGTTTAAATGTTTTATTACACTTGCTTGAGCATCTTAATATATAAATCTGTATAGAAATAATGAAAAGAATATTATATTTATTGTGTTTAAAGCCACAGATCAGTAGCACACCGCAAACGGGTCTGTTGTGAAAGCACAATGAGCGTGTGCTGATGCTACCCCGCATACGTACTACAATACGTACTGCATACACACTGCAAACGGAGTATGTGTGAACCTGGTGTTACCTGTATTTTGAGCTGTGGGGTCCGTTTCTTCCTTTCTGACTGGACCTCCAGTAAGATAGTGTTGGGTTTCTGAATAACAGGAGCAGGTTTGGGCTCAGGAACAGTGATGGGAGGGAAGGACGTTGTTACGGTTGCTGGTTTGTCGCTAATGATGACCCGTGAAGGCACTGGGGCCTGGCCGTCCACTCTAGGCTTACCTAAAGAGATACAAGGAGTAGTGCTTGATGATCTGGGACTGTAACCAAAAGGTTAAAGGTTCTATAACAACAAGTTACATTATGAATTGAATTTCAGAAAGTAATGACATGTGAAATTGATTTTGCGTTGCTTGAAGCGCTCTTGTACATTACAGTTTTGTGCAAGAAAGTTGCTTTGGATGAAATATTACTAAATAACTGCTTATTTACGTTCCTACATACTCAAAAAAGAAAAAAAAAAGTCAGTTTTTCAGGGATTGGAAATAAATGAACATGTCTGTAGAGTGAAACATTACCAGGACAACAAATGGTGACATTGAACACAAAGTCTCCATCCCCCTTTTCCACAGGATGCGTGAGTGAACTAGCAATACACTTCGGCAGCGTAAATGCGCCTCTGCCAAACCCCTAAAGTGTGCACATCCATCGCCCTGATGCAGTGCAGATAACATCAACACGCTGTTTACAGGCAAGGGCACAACGTGACCCCAATACTCACGCAAGAGGGATATTAAAGACAGAGGCACTCCTGCAGATGGAGCCCACACACACACCTACTCATTACTTTATCTCTCACCACACCGCAGAGCGACTGTAAAGGACATCCACGGTACTTTAAAGTGCCGTGTCAGCCCAAAACACATTCACACACATCTGGCCGAGCGGGAGGCCGATCTGGCAACATGATTGGCATCTGTTCTGCAATGGGACCGTGAGACAAACAGGTTCAGCCAGAGTGCGCTAGCGTAGGTTTGTGTCATTCTCGTTCGTAGGAAAGCAGGTTACAGACGCACATGCCCCATTACATAGAGATGCGAGTCTGGCCTCGGCACATTAACGGCAAACGAGGAGGCTGACATTAGCATAAATCTGCTGCGAGCGCCGCAATCTGTTTTTCCCAGCCTTCCATGCAAAGCAGGGGAAACATAAGCTTTACGATTTCCATAATTTGGCTGAAGGGCATCCAAACAGTGGCTCAGGAGCAAGAAGCACTGACTCATCTGGAATGCACAAATACTTCTGATAGCAAACATGTGGGCTCCGCCGAAGGAAAGCTTGAAAGGAGGCGTTTGTACTCCAGAACCTCAAGAGAGTGAACGCTCTGAAATGCGAAACCAGATCGGACAGATTAGCTCAATGATGGACAGTAAGAGATGCTATTACGGGCTATTCACAAACCAGAGAAGCCGCAAGGCATGCAAGGAAACAAAGACCCAAATGAAGGGACAGAATTCACAGCCCCCAGAATGCTTGGGAATAAGTCCAAGAGTATGTAAATCATTGACTTTACTGGACCTGAGAACATTGCAGCAGGAGACCAGGGAAAGAAGATGGAGAGAGCGATGATGAGATGATTATAACAAAATAAATGCACATAAATATGTGCGCGCACGCCCTGCTTCTGCAACCACATGCAATTTCAAAGCAACAAATGAAGTCACGTCTTCACCACTGGGGCTACCACCAGAGCAATTTCATCTACAATCAATAAAGTATAAGAATTCACCTCAGAGACGGCAAGACATGGTGAGCATGGACTGCTCAAAGCATCTCTGGCATGCAAAAACAGCAATCAGTATGTGAAGTCTTCATAATGATTCTTTCTTTATCAATACTACATTTTGGGAGTTCCGCCATTTTGGGAGTTGCGCCATTTAGAAACTGAATTAAGAATGACTTGGAATGAATTTGAAATGAGGTTGCAAACATGACTTCCGAAATGCAATTCAAATTAAAGAACTGAAATTAATTAAAAGGAAATTGACTTTTAGATTTTTTTTAGACAGACTCCAATTCCACTTCCAAATCCATTTCAACTTCCTGTGGGGAGTGGCCAATTCAATTCAAATTTACATTCATGAATTGAAAGGGAGCCAATTATTAAATTCTGAATCTTGTACAACCATGTTATTATATAAAGAAATAACAAGTATCATTAAAACTCTTGAGTTTGACTAAAAATAGTAATGCTGCTATAAACGGTATGAACTAACACTTCTCTTGATCGCTGCTGTGTTGATTCGACTGCCACTTTCTACTCTCTGCAGTTCAGAACTTGCTAAGCAGATTTGCGGAGAGCTTGCCTGCTGTCGTTCATGTGTAACTGTGACTCGGGGGCCATCTGTGGATGAGCCGCACCGAACATCTGCAGCAGATGAAAGGCTCTCTCACCATTCCCATGGGGCACTCTGCAATCCCCACTGTCATCCCCGGAGAGTCACGGAAGAAGGGGAAATTAGGCCAGCTCTAATCTACAGCCCTCCAGAGACCCAGTCTGAGCCTTGGCGAGTCAATCCAATCCAGGCTGGGCCAGTCTGGACCCTCTCCTTCACAGATACCCCGCACACAACTGCAGAAGTGGCTGGGAAGTTTTTAATAAGAGTCTGGAACTTTCCACTTGGGTTTCGTTCACACATTTAATTTGACAGGAAATAGGACAGTCACAGGGATGACACTGGTGGATGATTAAGACGCCTTGGGAATCGCCTAGACTGGTAAAAGATGCTTTTGGTTGATGTGGGGTATTAAAGAAGTTATTAGGAGATGCTTCACTTTCGTTAGATGAAAGTTAGACAGGTTTGATAGCTGCGATTTGGGGAATGAGATGGTGCCGCTCTGAAATATAATACGTGTCTAACTTACTTAGCACTTTAAATTAAAAAAAAAAAAAACGTCTCTGCAGAGAAGACCAGCTTAGACTGGGCTGACGGATTGGTATAAGAGTTTTGGGCCAGTCTGGGCAAATATCAATGATTAGATCATGTATGTGTGGTTAGCAGTATTTGCAAACATAAATATTTGGTTTTCTGTGATGTTCTGACCATTATTTCCCCCCCTTATTCTGTTGAATTCTTCTTATGTAAATATGTCAAGGCAATGTTATCTAGCTGGCAGGAATAGATAGTTTTATCAAAAATGTGAGAAAACTATGGAAGAAAAAACTTGGAAGAAAACTGTTTAATTAAAAATACTTTCATACATAGGGATTAAAATGTTTCATTAGAGTATGTCACAATATGAGGATAGTAATATTACTAAAAGATGTTTTAAAAATGCAGAAAAAAGTTAAAAAGCATAATTAATAATTATGTAAATAAATACATAATGTATTTATATAAATATGCTTTGTAGTGGGACCGATGAAAATGGTGTAAAAAATAAAAATAAATAAATTAAAGTAAAATAAAAATAATAAAAAGTATAAAACAAAACAAAAAAAGCTTTCACCATCATGAATTTCTAGGCTGGGTTATGGTAATTAGTGCTGGTTTGATATAGGTCTAGGTAGGTCATCATGCATTGTATTTCCCAGCTGGTGAAGCTGGTCAACCAGCTTTATCTTTCTGGTGAAACAGGTTGACTAAGTAAGTCTTGCTAATGTGCAGCTATGCTGGCCTGGGATGTAACTCTCCAGATCTAAGAGTCCACAATTCAGGAATATTTCTGCAATAGTTAAAGGGGTGGTTGATGATTTCACTTTTTTAACTTTAGTTAGTGTGTAATGTTACTGTTAGAGCACAAACAACATCTGCAAAGTTACGACACTCAAAGTTCAAAGCAAAGGGATATTTTCTTTTAAAGAATTCTCTGTTTAAGGACTACAACAAATGGCTGGTAGGGACTACAACAAGCTTCTTCCCGGGTTAGTGACATCACTAACCCTAAAATTTACATAAACCCTGCCCCCGAGAACATGCAACAAATGGGTGAGGCCACGTTACTGCATTACAGTACGTAACACAAATGCAATAGCATGTCATAAAAGCAAGATGACAACATAAGTTATAACCGTAATTAAACTAAACTATACCTGTTCTATCTTCATGCAGCATATATTCTCTGGCTCTGTAGGATCTTACAACAGATCCCACATGAGCGATTTATAGATTATCATGACAGAATATGCTAATAAATGACTTTAAGATAATTAACTCCACATCAGCAACATAAATTAATCAACTAACCATTCAGAAACATTCTGTTGCATTCTACATGTTGTCACTTCTTCTTGAGTCTCTCCATCATTGTCCGACTCCGGTTTGAACATAAAAGGCTGAACAGTTTTCAGTGAGTCTGCATGAGGTAATCGGAGCTGTTAACACAAGCTCTTGAAACTCCGCCCTCTTCTTGGGAGCAGCAGCTCATTTGCATTTAAAGGGACACACACAAAAACGGAGCGTTTTTGCTCACCTTCAAAAAGTGACAAATTTAAGGGTGTACTCACACCAGGCACGGTTGCCTTGAACCGAGACGGAGCGCGATTGTCCCCCCTCCCCACTCCCCCGCTGGCCTGCACTCACACTGCACTTAAAGTTCTGAGCCGGAGCACGCTTACGTCATATACGATGTAATTTTTTGAATGGAAGAAAACAGGAAGAAAAGCACTTTTGCTAAGATACTGCCTAATATATTTATCATTTATGCCGCGCAACAATTTTCACTTGCACGTATCAGAGGATTACAAAGGCAGCTGACGTTAATGGAGGAATTTGCAGCTTTACTCGCAAACTACAAATCCTGTTCATCAAAGGTGAGAAGCAGACCCATTATAAACCCAAATACACTCAAATTAATTACATGAATTGATTAGTGTACTATCAGAGTAGTAAAAAAGATGTTTGCCGTTGTAATGATGACAGTAGCTCACACAAAAGTAGCAGCTGTTCCGTGCTCAGGCACGGTTAGCGCTCACACTGCATGCGAACCGCGCTCTGGCCCACCTCTTCCAAGGTGACAGGCCTCTGTCTAAACGAACAGTGCCCGGGCACGGTTTGGAGCGATCACACTAGTCAAACGAACCGGGCTTTGGGGGTCAAACGCGCTCGGGCACAGTTCAGAGCGCCTAGTGTGAGTACACCCTAACATGCTATAAAAAAAATTATCTGTGGGGTATTTTGAGCTAAAACTTCACATACACACTCTGGGGACATCAGAGACTTATTTTACATCTTGTAAAAGTGGCATTATATGACCCCTTTAACTTTTTAGACACATGAAAAAAATGTTAGTGTTACATAAAACTAAAAACAAAACAAAACATAAAGCTAATGTTTAATCAGTGTTGGGGAAAGTTACTTTTAAAAGTAATGCATTACAATATTGCGTTACTCCCTAAAAAGTAACTAATTGCGTTAGTTACTTTTTATGAAAAATAATGTTACATTACTTTTGAACTAATTTTTGCTTAATAGTATGGTTGAATTAGATCATTGAAGGTCAGCAGCAAAGACATTGGTTAATAAAGTGAGATTAAATACATAAAGTACATTTGTGTAATTTAATATAGTTAATTATTACAGGTTTGACTAAAATTCTGAGATTGCATTTCACTGTTTTTATTAATTTTGAGGAATACTGAATGTTTTCGTGCAAGTGAGATGAGCAAATGCATGTTCACATTTACTCTAAAACTACAATAACCATCATGTTTACACAGCGCACACAACACCTCTGCACTTTATTTCTCTCAACATGGGGACAGGAGAGCTGTCAGTCAATAAATGTGAAAAAGTAAGTTGCGTTACTTATTTGAAAAAGTAACTTAGATATTTTGCTGTAAACTTTTTTTCAAGTACTGGTTACTTTAAAAAGTAATCTGATTACATAACTCAAGTTACTTGTAATGCGTTACCCCCAACACTCTGTTTAATGTTAACATTTTAGCAACTTTCGCACAGTTATTCCTTTTCAATTTCAATAATTCATCTAGTAGTGAAAGGAACTTCAATACGACTATGAAGTGAGTTGAGTGTCTATGACGGCGATCAGGGCCACTGCACTGCAGATGTGATTAGAGAGTCTTTGTTCACTTCAGCTTAGCTCAGATCAGAGGTCAGTCCAGCATACGGGCAACAGCCCACAAAATGCTGTTTCAAACATTACTAGGCCATTTTCCACAAGTTCATTTCCTTCTCAATACCCTGGACCACAATTCCGGAAACATTTGAATACTGTAAACAGCTTTAGCAGTGCAAAGGTGCTTCGTCAGTGCCATTTTTTCATGTGATACCCTTAATTACCTCTTCAGTCCATTGCAGAAAATAACGATGGCAATTCAGCTGTTACCAAACTAATGGAACGTTTCGGCGCCAGGAGGTCATAATCCTCAAAAGGAAGGGGGTAGGGGATAAAAAAACTAATCAACTCATAATACGAACGCTTTCAAAATGTTTTCAATTGGCTATTTGCAATTACTGCCCTAAAAAGTCCCCTCGTAAAGCACGACGCTGTTTTCATACATATGGCTGTTCGGGCTAATAAACAGAATTACCTCCAACCGCACAAGGTCGGACCTGAGACGGAGCTTGCAGTGATTGGAAGTGGGAAAATGAGAGCGTAATAGAAAGGCATTAATGTCCCTGACAGTGAAGTGATTAAACGAGACCGGCATAGGAAGGCTTTTTAACGAGTGGAGAGGCAGTCGTAATTAAGAGCTAAACTCACACCGCTGAAATGTCGTCTAATTAAGTCCATTCTTTAATGCTGCCGTGTGCTCAGAGCCAGCCGGAGGAGAGACACTTTATGACTGCAGTATGTGGAGGATGTCGCATCCATTCATGCCGTGTTGGACGTCTTTGATTCAGAATTGTCAAAAGGACACAGTCATTGATCCTTTATGTATGTATGTCTTGAAACCTAATTTTCTGATGCAAAATACAGCTCAAATCAGTTACTCATGAGATTACAATTACGACAAAAATAAATCTACAGTCATCCAAGTTGGACTTCAAGACTGAGTTGGATTGGAGTAAAGTTTGCCAAGACAGCTTTGTTTTAGCTGAATCCATGCAAATGAACAAGTAAAGGTTAAAAAAAAAAAAGCAGTAAAGGATCTCTAGCTCAGGTTTCATAGAGATTTTTACCAATAACTTCCCAAGACTTTTCAATGAATTCTGAGGGAAATATTCATGACCTTAAGTTCCATGAAACATCTCCATATACACACATGTAAAATAAGAATAAAAATCCATGTTTAAATCTGCCAGAGCATGTCTTAAAGGCACAGTATGTCATTTTTGCTGCTAGACGTCACATATTAAAAGCAATAACAAAACAAAAGGCGTAGCTTGATAACGCTGTGAAAGAGCGGGTAATGATGGGAGTTGTCGTGTTCACCTCCACTGCCGATGAAAATCAATCCGACGGGACTCACAAATCATGTTCATGGATAAGGTAATGAAATAAAGTTTTATAACGTTATGTTTGACCACATGATTTTATTTCATTCTAATGAATTAGCTGCAAGTAACAATGTTTAATGGTAAATTACTACTCATACATGTCACTTTATTTATCTAATTAAATGGTGATTAAATTAAATGGTAACTCAGCACAGTTTTACGTGTTCAAAACAATCAATCATACTAAAAGTATATTTGAACGTACTAACAGCATTTGCAAAAAGGCTGACTTACTATTTATGTATAACAAATACTGTATTTAATTACACTGCCATATATTTATTAACCAGACTTGTTAAACAGTGATAGGAAATGCCACACTAATATTGATCCTCGTTTTATTTCTCCTTTTGTCCCAAACTCTTTTTGGGTCATTTGATTCACCCATACCTTTACATTTCTTGGAGTTATCTTTGGCAACAGAATCTGCTGCAAACGATAACGAATAATTGTGGTCCATGACAACTGTGTGAAACAACAACAGAGTGCTGTGCTAGACGCTACAACTACTACTTTTTCATGAGACTCACTGTGTTGCCATGGTTTCTACGGCAGTGAAAGAAACCACTATCCTCGGAAACAGAGGATAACGTGGACATGACACATTGACAGGGATATTTGGATATTTTATATTGACATTGGGAGGTTTTTGGATATTTGAATGCAAAAATCTTACAAATTGTGACTTAAACTAAAATGAATGACAAGTTGTGTGGTTTGATACAAAATAATTATTATCAATTAAACATATACAGTAATCTATTATACAGATATGTGTGACACAAATTTCTACTACTTTCCCAAAACCTTGTGTTTATTTGTTTTCTCCAAAACTTTTCAAGGCCTGGAAATTGCTATTTTAAAATTTCCATGACTTCTTCAGGTTTTTCATGACTGTACAAACCCTGCTAGTTGTGGTAATGGTGGCTTACCTAAAGGTATGGCCATGGGAATGAGGTAACCTCGCACTGGAGAACCAGGCTGCTGCTGTTGGGCAGGATCACTGGGGCTGAACAGGAAATGGGGCTCAGAGACTGAAGGAACACCATCCACAAACTGGCTAGTTTGGGTTTTAGATGACTTCATCTTCACCCCTATATGAGGGAACAAAATTGGCAGGATCATGATCCACGATCTCATCATGATTCTTTTTCAAGTTTGTTTTTAAGACAGTTTTACAAGTTACTAAAAGAAACGAAGAAAGACATACAGACCATTAATCATCACTTCTAATTAAAGGCCTTAAACTCACCTTTGACAGTCTCTACTACTTTAGGTCGTTGAGGTTTGGATTTCGGTGTTGGGGAGTTGAATCGAAGGTAAGGGCTTTTTTTGAGTGTGCGTCGATGACCCTCATAAAGAGCTTTTCCATACAGTCTGGCCAGATACTCCTGATCATCCTGAGATTTTAGCACAACCGGCTAAGAAGAAAAAAAAACACACTCGATTAACAAACTGTGTATCAAGATCTAAAATAACAAACATGGCATTTCATACTATGATGCACTCATATGTATGATATATATGGCACATTATACAAATATACACTCATATCTATAGGAAACGTAATAAACCATAGGTTTATTATGGTAAACAATAAAACATAATAACATAATAAACCATAAGTAAATATGGTAAACAATATTAACCTATCCATACAGTTATGGGAAATTACTACAATACAATACATTTATCATTATAATTTATTTGATTAAAAAATAGTAAAAACCATAATATTGTGACAGCGACACATAATATTATCGACAGCGATACACTAAATACACACATATATGATGACTGCATGCTATAATACTGATCAGAACGTGTTTAAAAAGTAGAAAATTATAGCTTTACTTATATAAAGTGAGGCATAGCCGTAAGGATTTCATTTCGTTTCATCTAAAACGCATGGCAACCCCAGAGTGTTGCCAGCAAAATAACTCTCAACCTCTTGTAACTGTGTGCTCTGTTGTCTGGATTGACTGCACCTTTAATGATAGCAGCAATTAAATGCCTGAACGGCCTCCACACATAGTAACCTTCAGATAACCACTGGATGTGTTGCTAGGTTAAGAATCATCCACACAGACACCAGGCAACGTGGACAGCCATTAACAGGACCAGGCTTGTGCCAAACACAGATAAGACGAGCCTGCCTCTCGTCTTCTCACTCTTTATTTTTAGCAAATTAGTGTCGGGGCAACATATGGGTGCTCAAAGCGCCTCATTTAGAGAAAATGCCACTGAGACGCAGAGAAGTACTGAGCTACAATGTTTACATCCAGATGGGCCATTTTGGGAGTGTTGTGAGCTTGTCAGGTCACGGTGATAAGTAAACAACACATACAGGATTAAACACTGCAAACAAACAGGTTAGAAGATCCTACAATTCATTATCAGTTTCAATATAACAGACAGATGATTTGGACCACAGCCAAATAGCCAATTATAAAGCTCTCATGTCATATAATGTTAATCATAATCTGCTGCCTAGTGCCTATTATGCAGAATCCTAACCAAAACGAAAGGGCATACAGTAAATCACTGGTTTTCAAACTTACTGATGCCAGGGTCCCCAAAATATGATGTTTCTTTTACGAGGGATCCCCTTCACATATATTTTAGCCAATATATGCAGTAAGAATACATAATTTAATAAGCATAAGTAGCTTTTAGAATAAGGTTTAATATCTAAATGGCATGTGTGAATTTGACCAAAATTAGGCATGTTATTTTAAAGCCTACTATCTGGAATAGTCAGGATTATGCTGTCTAGGCAGGCAGCTCATTGGTATTGAAACAGAGCTTTAATATGTCATTATCAGGAGTTTGGTTGGTCTGTCGAATGTGTGAACACATTTTGAACAGCATTAGATAATACTGATATAATCCTTCTCACCGTCTCTTGCTTCCCTTCAGGTTTGGTTCTAACAGACAGAGCGGGTTGTTTGCTGTGTGCCAGTGTGCTTTCTGCTTGTGTTCTCACTAAGCCTCTCAGAGAGGTTTTCTTGTCTGCCGCAGAGGCTTCACCTCCCCCTCTTCCTCTTCCTCCCCCTCTCGGACCAGCCCCACGTCCGCTCCTGCTCCTCTGGTCCTGCTGCACCACTTTAGCGACTGCAGCATCGCTCCTCTCTACAATCCTCTCAGAGTTCTCCCTCGCCAGCTCATCCTGCCAGGAGGGGGTAAAGAGGGACGACAAGACAAAGGGAAGGAGAAAGAGACAGAAGACCTTGTAGTCAGAAACACTTGAATTTGTGTTCAATAGATAGTGCTTGGCAAGTAATATAAACTTATATTTAAAAAAAAAAAAAAATGCAGAAAAATTTGATGTGCTAGATGTTGCTTATGTATGGAAGCTTGTTTGTGCCTTGGAATAAAAAAAATAAAAAAGGTAATTGTGGCTTTATCTTGCTATTCTGGCTGTTATTGTCACAACTGCAAGTTTATGTCGCACAATTCAGTCTTTTTTCTCACCATTGCGAGTTTATTTCTCAAATTTCAGACTTTTTTCCTCACAATTGCGAGGTAATTTCTCACAATTTTCACTTTTTTTTTTAAGGTAATTACGACTTTTTATCTGTTCTGAGGTTTTTCCTAACAATTGTGAATTTATATCTCACAATTCAGACTTTTCTTCTCAGAATTGCAAGTTTATCGTCAAGTCACCTTTATTTATATTGCACTTGAAACAATACAGATTGTTTCAAAGCAGCTTTACAGAGATAAACAGGAAAATGATTCAATGATGCAACAATTCAACTCTACTGTAAAGCAGCTCTAAAAATACAATAGTAAAGAGTCATTTTTCAGTTTAAACCAGTTCAGTGTTGATATAGTTTGCTCAATAACTGTGTAAAGTATATCAATTGTGGAATGAGTTTAATTCATCTATGAAGTAGGTTTGGCGAAAACAATGATGTCATCATCCAGTTCAGTTCTCATCCAATAGTGTCAGTGCAGTCAAGTCAATAGGCTTGTTTGACTTCATGCAGCGCTGCGCAGACTGATTAGCGTCCGACTTGAAGCAGTGCATGCCGGTTTGAAATTTTGTCCGACTTGAGACAGCGCTGACACCATGTGACTGTGACGTATGGCATCAAAGTACCACGAGAGCGATTTGAGAGCAGTCGGCTTCTCTAGAGCTTCTCCAGTTGACTTCTGCACAAGCTCTGATGACGACATAGCTGTTTCACGATTGGCCGGATTCACCGCATGACAACGATCACGTGTGTTTCGTGTTTATTCTGACACCTGGTTCCACTAATGCTCACAAATCCATGTTTATATTGTAATGTTTATCAAAATAAAAGTGATAAAAAACATAGACCCCACTTTGGTATTAAAATAGCATAGGCTTATGTTGAACTTTATTCTTGTACAACCTGAATTCCGGAAATGTTGGGACGTTTTTTAAATATGAATAAAATGAAAAATAAAAGAATTTCAAATCACATGAGCCAATATTTTATTCACAATAGAACATAGATAACATAAATGTTTAAACTGAGAAATTTTACAATTTTATCCACTAAATAAGCTCATTTCAAATTTGATGCCCGCTACAGGTTTCATAAAAGTTGTCACGGGGGCAACAAATGGCTGAAAAAGCAAGAAATTTTGAAAAGATTCAGCTGGGAGAACATCTAGCAACTAATTAAGTTAATTTATATCAGGTCTGTGACATGATTAGCTGTAAAAGGGATGTCTTAGAGAGGCAGAGTCTCTCAGAAGTAAAGATGGGCAGAGGCTCTCCAATCTGTGAAAGAGTGCATAAAAAGATTATGGAATACTTTAAAAACAACTTTCCTGAACGCCAAATTGCAAAGGCTTTGCAAATCTCATCATCTACAGTGCATAACATCATCAAAAGATTCAGAGAAACTGGAGAAATCTCTGTGCGTAAGGGACAAGGCCGAAGACCTTTATTGGATGCCCGTGGTCTTCGGGCCCTCAGACGACACTGCATCACTTATCGGCATGATTGTGTCAATAACATTACTAAATGGGCCCGGGAATACTTCCAGAAACCACTGTCGGTAAACACAATCCGCCGTGCCATCTGCAAATGCCAACTAAAGCTCTATCATGCAAAAAGGAAGCTATATGTGAACATGGTCCAGAAGCGCCGTCGTGTCCTGTGGGCCAAAGCTCATTTAAAATGGACTGTTTTAAAGTGGAAAAGTGTTCTATGGTCAGACGAGTCCAAATTTGACATTCTTGTTGGAAATCACGGACGCCGTGTCCTCCAGGCTAAAGAGGATGGAGACCTTCCAGTGTGTTATCAGCGTTCAGTTCAAAAGCCAGCATCTCTGATGGTATGGGGGTGCATAAATGCATGCGGTATAGGCAGCTTTCATGTTTTGGAAGGCACTATGAATGCTGAAAGGTATATAAAGGTTTTAGAGCAACATATGCTCCCCTCCAGACAATGTCTATTTCAGGGAAGGCCTTGTGTATTTCAGCAGGACAATGCAAAACCACATACTGCAGCTATTACAACAGCATGGCTTCGTCGTAGAAGAGTCCGGGTGCTGAATTGGCCATCATTAAACGAAAGACGACCACGAACTCTTCAGCAGCTGGAAACCTATATCAGGCAAGAATGGGACCAAATTTCAATACCAAAACTGCAGAAACTCATAACCTCAATGCCCAGACGTCTTCACACTGTTTGAAAAGAAGAGGAGATGCTACACCACGGTAAAGATGCCCCCTCCCAACTATTTTGAGACCTGTAGCAGGCATCAAATTTAAAATGAGCTCATTTTATGCATAAAATTGTAAAATTTCTCAGTTTAAACATTTGTTATGTTATCTATGTTCTGTTGTGAATAAAATATTGGCTCATGTGATTTGAAAGTCTTTTAGTTTCCATTTTATTCAAAGTTAAAAAACGTACCAACATTTCCAGAATTCGTGTTGTATAAACAGACGATGTATTAAGCAATACATAAAGTATTGAATGAAAACATCTCTGAAACATCTTTGTATTTGACAAATATTGCATTTAATTCACTTCATCTTTGATAAAGTATGCAAACACAGCATGAGTGTCACAATGGGAAGCAGAAAGTGTCCGACTTCATGTCTCAGTTTTCAGCTCCTCCCCGACTGCAAGCAGCAACTCTTGCCGATCGGTTACATCCATCCGCAGCCGTAGTCGAACACACCTAATACTTTTGCCGAATATTAAGTGTCCCCAACTAAGCAAGCCAAAAGACAATAGTGGCAAAGAACCCAAAAAATCCAAATTGTGTGTGAGATAAGTCGTAATTACCTTTTAAAATTCCATGGCGGAAACAAGATTCTGTATAGGATTTTTCAACCATTTTATTGTCTGCCAAGTAAATAATCATAAACGTGATCACTTGGAAAAGAAATAGCAGACCTCTGCTCAAAGCCAAGCATAAGCAAAAGCAAAAAAGCACTAATGATTATTCAAATAATTTCCCTTTTAAAACAGTATTTCAGAGAACAAAGAACAGTGACAGATTGTGCAGAAACACCAGATTGTATTTGAAGGCAGAAAAAGAGACAAAATCTTTCAGTTCAGCTCACCTGAATCTCCTTGCTGAGTGTATTGATCCAGGCATCAACTGTCTTCTTTATCCTCAGCTCTTCACGGACATCTCTACAGGACAAGACACATGACAGGTCGTCAACATCAACAACAAAGACACAAGAGAAAACTATTCATCTATAAACTCGAGCGACAGAGCTACTTTTCTTGATTGTAAAGCTTGTTGTGTTGCTCTAGACATGTTTAGTCATTTTAGTGCTTTGTACAGTAGAGGTTCAGGGTCAATTTTCAGCTACTTTTAGAGATGAATTCACCTCGAGCTGTGAATTTAATTTAATATTTGGAAGGGAATAGACAAACAAATCTCCAATCATAAGTTAAATTGCCAAATAAAGCTAAATTAACAGAATCTAATTAGATTGATGATGTGCAGTGCATGAAATGGAGATTTAAATTACCGTTCAAAAGTTTGGGGTCAGTAAGATCTTTTTTTAAAGAAATTAATAGGCCTAATTTTATTTAGCAAGGATGCATTAAATTGATCAAAGTGAAAGTAAATAATTTTCAACATTGACAATAATAAGAAATGTTTCTTGAACAGCAAATCAGCATGCTAGAATGATTTCTGAAGGATCATGTGACACTGAAGACTGGAGTAATGATGCTGAAAATTCAGCTTTGCCATCACAGAAATAAGTTACATTTTAAAATATATTCAAATAGAGAACTGTATTACTGTATTTTTAATCAAATAAATTAATTCATTCATTTCAAATCACATTTATGGTTTCAAAAGTACTAAACATCTTATCCAAACAATACATCTGATTTCATTGACTTACTGCGAAATGTATTTGGAAAAAAAGGATTCGTGAGGTACTGCATGAAGTTACCTCACGAAAAAAAAAAAAAAAAAAATAGGGCTATTGATATCGGCAAAAATTCTATATCAGTTCATCACTGGATTCAGTTCAGTTCTTTCAGAGATATTTTTTCTCAAAATGTGCAAGTGAATGCATCCAATCTTCAGTCATAAAAAGAATTTCTACATCTTCTAAATTAACTGAATGGATTGGAAACTAGCACTGCCGTGCAGTGCATGAAATGTTGGCATAAACAGAGACAAAAACACAGTTAGCTGGACTTCTGTGAGTTGTTTATTTCACGCCCTGAGTGTCTGAGGTCCCCAATCCCAATGAGGGACGACATCTGCAGGCAGAGCTAATCTAAATGTGGCACACTGCGTTTAAAGACGCAACAGTCTTCCAGCGTTTCTCCGCTGCACACATTATGCTAATGCCCTGCTGTCTATTGGCCTGTTAGCCCATCTCTGCAACACTTATTGCACTGTATAAATCACAGAGATGAGGAGACGAGTGACAATCCCAGCATGCCGTCCAACTGCTGCTCTGAACCACCAACAGCCAATGTATCTAATTCTTGCTTCCATTTTCCTCTTTTCAACTCTGAATCTCTGCTCAGAGGGTTTATAAGAACTGAAAAAGGAAGTGTATGCTTGTGTGGGTTTGTTTAAGGACACACTAGAGTTTGTGCTACAGTATGTCAAAAACAACTGCAAATCCACTGAAGGGATGTCATAAGGACCTAAAGGAAAAACGCAAGAGTTTCTGAAAGTGACCATGCGAACATAAGATGAGAAAACTAGGGATGCGCACCACTACATATTTTTAAAACTGTCTGTCTTAAAGCTGATTTTTAAAAAAAAAAAAAACTTGTAACAGCATCTTAGAAATGTAACACTAATGGCAGGATGCCCAAAAACAGCGATGAGACAAGATGCAACAATCAATGACGTTCATCTAAATGTGTCTGGTTATAACAACAAGAATTTAGAGACAATGTTTCAGAGAGGATTTTGTCGAGCAGCTGAAGCACATCACATTGTCAGCATGCTAATTAAAGGAGCTAAAACATTTAAAAAAATAATAATACAAACTATTTATTATGAAAAATAATAAAAAATTCTATCAATAATAATGATAATAATAATAATATAAATATTAAATAATAATAATTATATTTATTATAAACATTTTTATTTAAATATTTAAAAATATATACAACTCATAAAAATAAAGTTACTTTGTTTTCTCATTTATTGACTAACAGCTCTTTTCTCAATTATCGACTGACAGCTCTCCTGTCCCCATGATTAGAGAAATCATGAGTAAGTGCCGAGGCGCTTACAAACATGATGCTTATTAGTTCGAGACTAAATGTGAGCTGTAGACTAAAAAGTAGTTCTAGACTAAATGTGAGCATGAATTTACTCATCTCACTTGCACAAAAACAGATTCAGTATTCCTCAAAATGAATAAAAGCAGTGAAACACAAACTCAGAATATTAGGCAAACCTGCAATAATTTTTTATGTTAAATAATACAAATATACTTTATGTACTTAATCTTACTTTATTAACCAATGTCTTTGCTGCTGACCTTCTATGATCCAATTCAACCATACTAATAAGCAAAAATCACTTCAGTCAAACATCAGATTTGTGTTTAATATTTTTTGTTTTGTTTTGTTTTTATTGCTGAAGTAAGTGTTGAACTTTCTTCTCCTGCATTCTATTCTTCTACAATCCAGAATGTCAGCACAGCTGAAAGGTTTGTTTGAGCTGCAGCCTCTACTGTACAGGTGTAAATATGCATTTTCCTTCAGCCTGAGGCTTATTATTTTCACTTTTGGTGTGAAAGGGCTTTTTTTGCCAAAAATAGGACTTTTTTTTTTCCTTTGGTAAAAAACAAACAAGCAAGCCCTGCCCAGGTGAGAAAAAGTAACACAAAAGTAATGGAACACATTACTTTCCATAAAAAGTAACTAAGTAACACAAATTGGTTACTTTTTAGGGAGTAACGCAATATTATAATGCATTACTTTTAAAAGTAACTTTCCCCAACACTGCATACAGGTGAGAAAAATATATTGTAAATATTTGTTTTATTATTAGGGCTGTCGATTTAATATGTTAATTGGATTAATTAATTACTGTACAAAAAAAAAAAAAAAACATGTCAAAATTATTAATGCCTTTAATGCACTTGCCCCACTCCAGACTTGGCCATCTGACATTTCATACAGTTGATTGATGACAAATATGATGCAGGACAACAACTCACTGCGTGATGGAGCCAACAGAATGTAGTTAGAATGTCCCTAAAATTCAAGTTTTTGTCTCATATTTACATCATACGAGTTAAGCAATATCACACGAGTACCAAGCGCAATATCACATGAGTGCTGTTTTTCTTTCCAGAATAGCACAAGTGCAAATGCGATACTGATTTTATACAACAGTTCAATAAATTAGAAGTTAATACTGTGTTATTTGAGACATAATATTGTCTGTTTTGCTCAATTTTGCCAACGAAAATATAAAGACAAAGCAGAACTGTTCGTTTCAGAGCAACACACAGCGATGTTTCTTTTCTGAATCCTTTTTTTTTTTTGTAAACGAGGGTGAACCAATGATTCAATGGACCATTCATAACGAGAGCCATTTACTTCACTGAATCAATCAGCCGTTTGAACGAATCGAATGAATGAATGAATGACTCGATGGCTGCATCCGAAAACCTATGCAGCTGACTTGTTGCCTCGCTGCCTTATCAAGCAATGACTTGTAAGGCAGCATTTGTGCATGAAGGTACCTCACGAAACTGATTTTGGTCAGACTTCTGAGGCAGTGTAACAGTTTAATGATCTACAGCAAAACAGAGCGAGCTTTGGTGAGAACTAAACAAATATTTAATTACTAGAGTAGCAATTTCTCACTAGAAATGACATCAAAAGTGGAAAATGTTGGTCAAAAATGTACATTTACACACAAACTGACCAGCAAACACAACTTTCGGACGCCATCTTTCTTTTTCTAGTTCAACTGTGACATAATGGAAAGCACAGGATTGTGGGATGCCAAAAGCAGCGAAGGATACATCTATGCTGCCTTCAAAAATCGATCAGATGAAGGTATCTCAGGAGATAGGAAGGAAGTGAAGCTAACAATGGATTCGGACGTGCCTTGAAATGTGTCCTCCAAGGCAGCATTTTTCAGTTTTCGGACGCAGCCCATGACTTAATCATTAAGACATTTACTGCCATCTACTGGCAGTTTTAGTTTCTTATTTAGAGTATAATTTAATTTAAAAAATATATATATAATTTCATATTCCCATATTAAAAAAACAAAAAACAAAAACAAAAAAAAAAAACATTAAGGTATAGTTCATCCAAAAATGAAAATTCAGTCATCATTTACTCAACCTCATGGTCCAAAAATTTATAATAAATTCTATCAAATAAAATATTTCTTTCTGAAGCTACTTTTTGTCTATTTGATGCTTTACACAATAATGACTTTAAACTATCTTTTGGGGGCAATTTCTAAGCCAAATTTGATGTGTGATTAATTTGCAATTAATTAATCACCACATCATGTAATTAATTAGATTAAAAATTTTAAATTGATTGACAGCCCTAATTTTTATATAAATATAATATAATAATCACTGATAATTTAGTCAACTTCACTAATTAACTAGTCGGTTATTCATCCATATCTACCATTGATCAATGAGAATTTCAACCTGACATTGCTTTTTTCACACCATTAAAACCTATCAAACGTCAAATGTATAAGTGCGATTAGGAAGAAATTTTAGATTGTGATATTGCACAAACAACGCAACATAAAGAGAAGCCTCCCAATGGAGCCAGCGCCAAGAGCCTGGTAGAGATGCTGATGCGAAAGAAGTGGCAGAGCAGCACAGATTCAGCCTTGCTGAGCCTGGGCTGAGACCTACAACAGCTGGCCATAAAAAAAACAGAAAGAGAACGAAGCTCTACTGATCCTTACCCAACATCCAATGGACCCTGTCCACAAACACACACGCAAAGAGTTAGCCATAGAAAAACAGAGGACACAAGGACTCACTGATGCACGGACACACACAGCTGCCCGCAAAATCTCACAAGCCGCTTTCGACACAAACAAGCTCTGAGATGAAGGCCCTGGCTGCCCATAAAAGCCCTGTCACAGCGCCGATGCCTCCCGTGTGTCTGCCGAGCGTCTGCCGTGTGATGGATTCGCCTAATCAGATGATGCTTGAAGACACTTGTGATTCCAAATGGAGCACAATTGATTCGAGCGGCGAGAATGACCTTCAATTAACCTCTTTAGACGACCCAGCATTTTTTCACCGTTCTTCAACTGAGCCCCTTTAAACTCCTTATTATCCAGTAAATTTGGGCTTCTCAGGAGGGGAAAAAGTGGAAAATGAGCCATAAAGACTATTTAGCACCTCGCTTTATTCACATTCCCTCCACAAAAATGGAGAAATTCATTACAGATCTGGAGAGAACAAAATGAAAGCATGTAAAAACTTGGGTGCCAGAAAAAGATAAAAGCTTCAATTACTGCTGATCGGCAAATATCAGAATAAGAGTTATGAGTGTACTGAGATTTTCATTTAAAGAGGGTTTAAGCATGCTTTTGCAACAAAATCATATTACTGATTGAAATATTTCCATTTCCAATATTTTATGAATATTAGAGCACATATTATCTTGTTCTACTTAACAAAGCAAGCTTAAGTTAGTTCTATGCTAAGAAAGTAGACTAAGCTGTTAGCTTCATAGTCAAAGGCTAACTGAAAACACAAAGAAAGGGAAATATTTTAGACCATATTTGACTTTGTATTATGATTTGATAGGTGATTGGTAATTATATCATGGCTAAGAATAAATAGAATAAATAAAACTATAAAGCATTTTTATACCTACTGTATAAAAAAAGTAATTTATGTATGATATTTATGTGATCAAAAGTGACAGACATTTATATTAATGTTAAAAAATGTTTTTATTTTTAAACAAAATGCTGTAAAAAATAAATTTTTTTCAAACTCAAACAATCCTGAAATGTTTTTTTCACGGTTTCCACAAAAATATTTAGCAATGGTTTTCAAAATTGATAATAATATTTTGTTGAGAAGCAAATCAGTATATTAGAATGATTTTTTAATTGTAATAATATTTCACAATATTACTGTGCCTTGATGAGCATAAGAGACTTCTTCTGAGACTTATTTTTGAACAGTAATATACACACTGTAAAAAAAGAATTGTTGGTTTAACTTAAAAAAGTAAGTTACCTGGTTGCCTTAAAAATTTGAGTTAATACAATGAAGGCGATTGATTTAATCAACAGAAACTCAAAATATTATGTTATCTGAACCACATTAATGTTTGAAGTTGATTTAACAAAAGAAAAAATGTTGTGATAAATCATGAAAATAATTTTTTACAGTGCAGTAGATCTGCACACTCCTACTACAGATGATGCAGTGCCAACAGAAACACGTCATAAAACGATTTGTATTGTATTGCTAAAGTACAGTAAGATCAAAAGCAAGTAAAAATAGAAGAGAAATGATTTCAAAGTTGGGAAATACACAATATCAGGAATATAACTCTAAAAATCAAGACTATACCAAATAAGACTTTAGCAAGCATCAAACCCAAGAACTTGGTCCCTGATGAACGATAAAAGCACATAATCTCTGAGGTTAATAACGGATGTAATTCTCAGGGTAATTACCAGAATCATTAAGCACTCTTTGAGGAGCAGTTGACACAACTACCAATTACGTAACTCGATAATAAGTCTTTTCCTCCGAAAGTTATGATGTAAGCCGACGGGAAACTTGAACATAATACAGGTCGAACTCCAAGCCTCAGCTACTGATGGAAAGGAGCCATAATGATTATCAGCGTAGACGACAGGAAACATCAAGAAAGTCAGTTTGAAGCAGCGAGAGGAGTGATAAATCTCAATACTGACTCAGAAACCCAAAGTCTCCGCCATCTGTTGAATTATGCAACACCCTTCATGAGATTTTCAGCACGTGGGATAATTACAATTACAAAGTCATTGAAACTCAAACTGAGAAAATATTGCCTTTACCCAAAGTGTGAGCGGTAACTTTTTTGGAGGGGGGTCACGGTGCATAATGAAGGCGAATAAAAAAAGATCTGAAAGTTTCACGTTTGCAAATGCCCTCATTAATATTTCACCGCGATGGATGGCGGGAATAAAATCGAACTTCAGACTCGTTTTGCAGTGTCACTTCCTCAAATGAATGAATCCATCAAGCCCTGCACATAAAGCACGACGTGAAACGCTCTCTCGCTGCGGCGCGGGTGGCGTGGGCTAAACCGGTGAACGGGGGAGAGCAGAACAGCATCTGGCACCTCAATCCGTGCGACCTTTCAGCAGAGGAAAAGATCAAAGCCATTAGAGCAGGGAGAGGCAGCCGCATCAATCAGCGCGTTTGTGTTTTCATGCACACGCAAGTATTAGGAGCCATTTTGGAGACAATTAACATTGAGGCTGACATTTCGTTTGAAGAGTTTGGATACTGAGACGGGTTTGAGAGGTGTCGGAGAGGGACCGCCGAGCCAAGAAAAGCAGACCCCACCGTTTGTTGGGCAGTGGTGAAGCCTTCAGCTTAAAACAAAAGCAAGCACAATGACATCAAAACAGTCGCAAAATCATTCGTGTTAATTCAGAACACATTGGACAATCAGTGTTATGTATTTGATTTTTAAAATATTAATTTAGATAGATTTAGATATGATACTGTAGATATGTCAAACGATATTATGTAATTTATCAGTCATATCATATGGTATCAATATATTGTAAATATTTCAGCTAAAAACTATGCTCACTTTTCAGATTAAAATTAGTGGTAACTCCCCTCTAATAATAATAATAATAATAATAATAATTATTATTATTATTATTATTATAAATATAATAAATGTATTATGTTATTAATATCATTGATTATTGTTGTTGCTATTGATGATGATGATAATAATAATATAAATATAATAAATGTATTATGTTATTAATAGCATTGATTGTCGTTGTTGCTATTGATGATGATGATGATCATGATGATAATAATAATAATAATAATAATAATAATAATAAAAAATCTCAACAACAACAATCCATTATTAAAACAATCAAATCTGTTATTATTAGAAAATGAGACATCCAAAAACTGGCAAAATTAATAATAATAAAAAATCTTCTTCTCATTATTAGCTATTATTATTATTATTATTATTATCAATAGCAACAACAATAACCAAAGCTGTTATTATTATTATTATTAGCAGCAGCAGCAAATGAGTAATCCAAAATATGCTGTAATTAACAATAATAATAATAATAAATCGCAATCAATTAGTACAACAATCAAATCTGTTATTATTAAAAAATGAGACATCCAAAAATTGGCGAAATAATAAAAAATCTTCTTCTCATTATTATTATTATTATCATCAATAGCGACAACAATAACCAAAGCTGTTATTATTATTATTAGCAAATGAGTAATCCAAAATATGCTGAAATAAATAATAATAATAATAATAATAATAATAAAAATCGCAATCAATTATTACAAGAATTAAATCTGTTATTAGAAAATTGTTATTATTCTGTTATTAGAAAATGAGACATCTAAAAATTGGCGAAATTAATAATAATAAAAAAATCTTCTCATTACTATTATTATTATTATTATCAATAGCAACAACAACCAAAGCTGTTATTATTATTATTATTAGCAAATAAGTAATCCAAAATATGCTGAAATTAACAATAATAATATTAATAATAATAATAATAATAATAATTATTATTATTATTATTATAACCTATTTAAATCTAATTAAAGGTTTTATGTCAGCTTAAATTTTGCTGTCTCTAGGCACAAACGCAACTTTTCAGTCCAATTGCTGATAATACAATGTGCAATGAAATTAGAAAAATGTAGAAAAGTAGACTAAAAATTACAAAAATGTCAATTAGAAAAAAGAGACGGAAGAGACAGAAGCATTTTCACTAGTAGCCTCAGACTTTTCTTTACCCCACTGTGAATCAGTCGAACGCTAATTACAATATTTTAAAATATTTGGGCATCAAAAATGGTTCCCTGTGATCTTTCCAGCACTGACGTTGCACTATGCCTGAGGAAAGCGAGACCACTGCTGTTCTTTCTGCTTTCACAGCCTCCGCATCATATAACAGACAGCAGTCCTGGGGCGGCCTTCTCCATTTCAGATTTTAAACTGCTGCTTTAGCACTCTGCCGCTGCCACGTCTCTATCTCTCTGTATCTCTGGAAATGTGCATGATGTAGGCAGCGACTATGGCTCGTGGTGTATCACAAGCCATTAGCTGCTCTGTGCCTGGGGTAATGTCAGATTGAGAGCAGGCAGAATGGTAAGATTGAGTCTGACCTCCTGCTATAAAGCGTTACTACTCTCCAAGAGATGTGGTAAAGCAGACTCTACCCCAGCAAAAACATCCCTCTAACCGCTTCGCCTGGCTCTGAGCGTTATGCGCTTTAAAAGCTGCAAACAAAAGCGAACTCATAATTCACAGTGACATAATCTCCTGGTGGTGAGTCTCTATCGACGACACCATGCTGTGAACAGGGTTCAGGTCTGACTCCACTGACCTAAATACGAAAGCATCACACCTACACTCAAATGTTGTTATTCTTTATTGTGAAACACAAAAGTAGACATTTTAGATGTCTTCACGCAGCTCTATTCATACAATGACAAAAAAAAAAACTCCAGAAAAGTACAACAAAAGTAGTCCATAAGACTCATGCATAATATATTCTAAGTCTTGTGAAGTCATATTGTGTGCGAAACAAACCAAAACTGAAATCATTATAGGATTTTTTTTGGATGTCTCATTCACTGATAAAAATCGAAGTAATCGTTGTTTAATAATTATTTTTAAAAAATGTTTTAATATTAATGTTATTGTTATTATTATATAAATATAAAAAAACTACAAAACTGGAATCTGGAAAAACTAAAATGTTCTTCATTTTTTGGAGATTTTTTAGCCACGAAATGTCATTATGTGAAAGATTTGCGTAAATCTTTTTCACAAAAAAAAAAAAAACGGCATATGGTTTGGATGTGACAGTGAGTAAATATTCCATTAACTGTATTTGTGACTAGGACTGATTAATAACAATTCACGCACTCCTATCTATCACGAAAACACAAAAGACGACAAAAAGATGGGTGATGGAATTGATGTATTCGAATCGTGAACCAATTGCCTAAAGATTAATACAGCCGCAAAAGCTATAATTGCAATATTCTTTTTAAAATAGCGAGCAGTCAAATTTGATTAAAACCCCACGCGGCTGACAAACGTGCTTGCCTTTTTGTTGAAACTGTTAATATAATATTCTGTGCCGGGTTTAATGTGATGCCAGAGCTGTTAACCTCAGGTGGGTACCATGCCCTGCTCTCAGAGGTGATGTTACGGGATGAATATATTGGGATGGAGCATCGCTTTGGCAGCATCTAGGTAGAGGCCTCCACTGACAGATGCCAATCACAGTGATGGTTCCGTTTGGCTTAGCCCTTTCCTGCCTGGAGTGTGCTCTGAGGCCAGCTGTCAATCAAAATCTCATACCGGTTCACCGCCTTAGAACGGCCTAACTTTCAGAAGCATGAAAACATGCAGAAGTTAACCAGCAGCACTCTCAGAGGCACAGGAAAATTTGCTACTGCGCTACACTTTACAACTAGCAATTTCTTGTGGCGGATTATTCCCCAATGTCAACAATGATACTCATGAGAAATCATAAATAAAAGAAAAAACAAAAAGCCTACCCTTTACAATGTACTGCGACAGTATTACCATTGGTGTGGTACTTTTTTGTACAAGGACATATCATACCTATTTTTCGACAGTGCCTCTAACTGCGTGTGAAGTACTTCTCCATCTTTGGCTCTCAAAATGGCTTCCAGGTTTTCTTCTAGAACCTTCCTGCTCTGCCTGACCTGCCTCAGGACCAGTCCTGCATCCTCAAACATCGATGTGGGCGGCTGGATGCTCTTCAGAATGCTGGGTCTGTTTAAAGGAGCAGCCCTGACGGCAATCACATCAACCGGCTCTGGGGGCTGCGAGAGAGCAAGAAAGATTGAGAGATATTGGATGCATTTAAATGACTGTGTATATTTTGAGGGGGAAAACAAACTGTATTTGTACGAGTGCCGCTCCAGAGAAAAAATATGATAAATATGTTTAATGGAATGCTGCTATGAGCCATTAGGGGAGAGCGCTGTTGTTCTGTTTTTTTTGGTGGTGTTGTTTTTTTCAAAGGCATTCGGAAGCATTTTCAGGACTCAACAATCAGGATTTTTTCTGCTGACAGGCCAGTAGTTCAGATCTTTATTTGCTCTGCCAAAATTTTCAACGGTCTCTCTACAAAACAGATCTTATTACTACTAAACAGTTGGCTTGTGACATATAATATATTATATTTAATTAATAAAGCTATTAATTAAACATTAAGCGTTTTTTTAATATATAATTAAAACTTTACATATTCTCCTATTATAGTTACAAATTCACACTTTTACTAGAAAATAATGGCATATGGTGACATGTACATAATTTACAAGTTACAATCTGTTTGAACTGATACTTCTATCACAAATGATTCTTGCAATTCCAACAAAACTCCATCTATCCATATGTCTAAGTTTGCAAAGAATAAACACATATACATGTAACAAATATATGCAATAAAGTGACAGTACTGCCAACTGCCCCTGATTTTTCTCATGCTACTGTCGAGAATGATCATCAATGCTCACTGAAACTGTATTGTATTAAAGTCTCGTATATTTATATCATATTATATCTACTCAATTGCGTGTTTTGATCCTGAAAATGATGTGAAACATGTTCAAGAAAATACTAGCCCCGTGCAAATTTCGTCCTGAACCGCTGCGTCTTTCCCTGTAGTATACGTGTCACGTTCCTTCTCGGCAAGCACAAAAGTGGGCAGCCGAGGGTCCTTGGCTGTCTCTCCCTCTCATCCTCTCCTGAATATAAATCTGTCGGAGAGCTCCATAAATCCATTACATGGGCCGGCAGATGCTGCTCTGGCAGGCTCGCCTTGACGAGGGACTCTCTAACCTCAACCCTGTGCTCCTGTCAAACGTTCAGCTACATTGGAGGCGCTAGAATACTATTAATCAGGCGCTTCGATAGATTTTCTTACAGCAGTACTTTCTGTCCTCATAATATACTGAGCGATATTAAGCAAAAGGGGCATTTGGGGCACATTCACATGACGTTTACGAGATAAACGGTCAATTATATGACAGAGTGAGTTTGTTTGGTTCAAGTACGCAGTGTGGTAATTCACATAATTCAACATTTTGAACACACGCGAATTGGAATCAAAATCGGTGGATGCAATTATTGACGTGGGCAAAAGAAAGAGAAACAATCCTAACAAAAATTTGCTGCGGCTGCATTTGGGAGGGGTGCCGCACATTTATTCTGAAGCCCAGGTGTAAACGAGTGATAACACTGATTTATCGAAGCAGTCTCTGAATAACAGCAGGGCTGAAATTGCAGTACACAAAAAGTACAATTGTGTCGTTCTGTTGTTGTGGATGGAAGCTGCACAGAGGAGAAGGCTCGTAAACCTGGAACTGCAGAGGATGGGGTTGCCATGGGAACCTACCATGAAGATGGGGGTTGTGGAAGGAGGCGGGGCCGTGGCGGAGGGGGCGAGATGGCTGCTCCCGCTGCTCTGGGTCGACTTGGCATTCTGCACAGGAAATGCATCAGCAGTCTGGAAGGACATGGATCGAGATGAAGAGTCTTATTTGCAAACTACAAAATTAAGTTTGGACTTCAGATATATGCAGAAGAAACTGAGTGATTAAATGCTACGTTTTAGCACCAGAGGCAAATTTTGGTACCTATACAACACTTTTTTTATTCACAAAATGGCCAAAATTATAGGATATTGCTAGCAGGCACATAACAGCGTGCAATGTGAGTGACATTCCATTAAAACAGGCCAGACGGTGAGACTAGTGACTTGGCTTCCTCAGTTCGAGAGAGAGAGAGAGCGAGAGAGAGAGAGAGCGAGAGAGAGAGAGAGAGAGAGAGAGAGACAGACAGCGCCTCTCTGACAGCGGCCAAAGAGCATTCAAATCCTGCATCCTCAATTATATGCTAATGTGTCATTTGCTGTATGTTACATTATTCTGGGCTGATGGAATTTTTCAGCCGCAAAAGACGTGCCTGGAAACTCAATGGCTTTTGGGAGAGCGAGGGTGACAGTAATGGATGGAAACAGGCAGTGGCACATTTGGTAAGAACGAAGAGGCGCTGTAATTTATTAGTGTGGGTGGCAAAGGGAAGAAACAATTGAAAAAATTGGTGTCTGGTCAGTGAGACACGAATGTCTCGGTTTGGTGTCTTGGCTTGATTTCATCAGTGGTCCCTCTCCAATTAGATTAACTCGATCCGGAGCTCAACACTTGGGCCATTGGGCCACTTTAAATGAACAGAAACCTGCTGATCAATTGCAGGAGTTGGACAGTGCGGTATGATTGTATATATATATATATATATATATAGGCGTGTAACGGTATGTATTTGTTCCGAAGCGTCACGGTTTGGACGTCACGGTTCGGTGCATACAGTCAGACGACGAATACAGTGACAGCCGATCCACACTCCAATCCAGAACGGGGTATGTGAGGTAATGCAATGCTGTTTGCTAACCATCATAACTACAAAAAGCACAAAAGAAGAAGCAGAGAGGATCGATGCATAGATATGTTTACGTGTAATCTCTCAACCAGTGTTTCAAACGCGGAAAGACATCAATAAAACAGTTTGAGAATAATATCTCACATAGCATTACATTTACCTCAGGCAAGTCATTTATTGTCCACATGTTAGTTCACTAGAGAAATGAACTCGGGGAGCATTTTACTAATGCACTATATTAGCTTATATATTCAATATATTTACTTTACCTGTTAGTAATGTCTAAATTATTTAACATATGTTTAAATAAATTGGTCATGAAAACAAGTAATGAAAGTAATTGTGTAAATGATCATACAGTATTTCAAAATTGGAGTAGAAAAATAATTGGAAAATAATTTTATAATTAGATTTAGAAGTTAATGCAAAACCTGCCTTATGTGCAATTTACATGTTTATTTTTTATTTAAGTGTTGATTATTATATCTAAATATAAATAGCAACTGAATTTAATAGTTTGGGCTTTGTTGTTAATTGTAACCTTTAATATTATAGTAATGTGCAAGAAAGGGCTCCCAGTATATAGTTTACCGCATTAGCTGGGATCAATTTTTTGATCCTTAAGAAAATGTTAATTATAATTAAATTTATTTAAAGAGAGAGCCACAATTTGTTCAAAAAGAAGAAAGAAAAAAGAAGCAGTTTTATGTTTAGTTTTCTCCCTGCTTTATCGAACCCGTACCGAACCACGACTTCAATACCATTACACCCTATATATATATATATATAGAGAGAGAGAGAGAGAGACAGACAGACATATAGATAGACAGACAGACAGATAGATAGATAGATAGATAGATAGATAGATGAGGCTACTTTGTCTGTATGCTGCAAAATATATATCACAGGCTGAATTTTTCTGCAAAGCCACTTTTTAGCCATCGACCTGTTTAAGAATATTGGCAAATTAGTACAAGACAGCAATTCAAGTTTTAATTGGTTTGGCCAAGACTGATAATGCCACTGCAGAGATCCATTCTAGTAACTAAACCAAAAGCAGGACTATCAGAGTGTGAAAGTTAGCATTGATTTCTGAAGCTCTCACCTGCAGTAGACTCCTCATCTCATTTTTAAGCCTCCCCAGATCCTGCAGCATCTGACTGGCTCTTTGCACGGCCGAGCTGGACGACGCCACATGTACATGTTCTCCATGGTTCCCCTGTTCGTTCTGTGGATTCATGAAAGCTGGTTCTTCTAGTTGTGTACTTCTAGTAAGAGCAGCAGATGCTTTAGGTGGCGTCTGGCTTGTCCTGAGAAAATAAAGGCAGCAAAAGGTCAAATTTCTTACATTAGGTGCATTCATACATGAAGGAGTCTCAAAATTCCACATTTTCCAAAATATCAGTATTATTCAATGTAGTGCACCGTGAATTACCATATGGAGTTCAGCTAAAGGACACTGAGGTCGTCCACCTTATTCATCAGAGGAGGATGAGCACACACCCTGAAACACTGCCGGAGGACGCCGGCTAATCTGCCCTATGCTCGCACTCCCGCTGTCTGTCTGAACAGCTCAGCGTTTACACCACATTTCGCATGAGCAGTATCAGGTGTAAAACTCGAATCAGCTCAGATTGAAGCTGAAATATGTATTTATACTGGCACGTCTGTGCGCTGTAGTGAAGGGGCCTGAGGGCCCTCAGCTGAAGGGGTTCATTGGGTTCCAGCCAAGGGCTTTTAGTCTGGACTGTTTTCACAGTCTTGGGTTTGCCAGTCAATCTAACGTTACTGTGAAGGCCATTTCTCCAACACTGCAGTGCTTGTCTAATGTTGCGGCAATTAATCAGACGCTGACGGGTTCAGTTTGCCAAGATCATGCTAACCAATTTTAAATGATACAAAAGACACTTTTCAGGCAGATCGCACCTACTTTCCTTGACATACTGGGAGCAAAAGAGGTTATTTAAACAGGATGTTAAAATCTGGTGCAGGTTTGCAAATCTTGCGGGGTGAATCTCACAAAAACATGTTATATTTTACCTCAAAATGAAAAGAAATCAAATAAAAAAGTAAGCTTTATGTAAATAAAATAACGCTTATATCTATGTCCATTAAGAATTTTTGCATTGTGACATTATTGTTTAGATAATTAAGCACCTATTTTCCCAAATTCTGAATTCTTTTAATATGTGGGTGACATGTCACCTGGACATGTCCTTCAAAATAGTTGAAATTCAGCCCATGAAATTCTTTCCATCTGATTCTGAAGAGGCAGGATCAGTGTTGGTCTGAGTGCTAAATGTCGTCCTGTGGGTTAATATGGGTTTCGTGTTTCTCTGATTGCTTTTTCCCACAGGTTGGCTCTTATCTCCTTGGACAGGCTTTTTTTTTCTCCTTTCCTTTTTTTCAAGGATCCACATTTTCTTTTAAAGCCACAGCGAGAAAGGAAACCTGTCATGTGAGAATGCACACCAAGGAAAATAAAGTGCTGAGCTTGATTACTTTATTTAGAGTGAGAAGCTGGTGGCACAACAAAAAGGAGAAGGAAATTCAAACAAAGAGGAGATGGCAAAGAAATACAAAGCGTGATAAAAATGAAAAGGGACGAGCAGGAAACTGGAACAAGCAAGAAAATGAAATGAGATACAGAGAGACAAAGAGATAGAGAGGGAGGGACAAAAACTGCTCCCAGAGCTGCGTTCAAAACAAAGGTTAGGGCTGAAAGACAGACAGTGTCCAGTCTCAAGGGCCAGGCACATGGTGTGCAAAGAGCCTTCTCATATGATATTTCTGAGGCCCACGGTATGAAACGGTTAATAAGCATCTACACACTTGCTCTCATCAACACTCCGATGCACACATAAACGTGTCTATTTACTCCACTTCACACATAGAGAGCCATTCATTCTGCCTGTGCACAAAGAACAGAAGGCAGAAGAATCTCAGGCAATTATGCATCGCGGGCACTGAGAGCGTGTTAGAGAAAACAGTGCAGGAAAGCAAGTTCAATCTTGCCCTGTGCAATACATACACAGGACAATGACATGCTATCAACTTTTATTCATGGAATAATTTCCTTTATTCATGGATTTAAAGAGAATATGAAACATTTGTGGTGGTTTTAACCTGCAAAACATGATGAATTTTAGACAGAAAAAAAATATCAGATAATAACGTAGGACGGGATTTGAATTTGAATCAATTAGGATTTACTATGGCAAGCATTAATATTGCTATTGCTCATACCTAGATTTAAACAAACCGTAGTCTTAAAGGAACACTCCACTTTTTTTGAAAATAGGCTCATTTTCCAACTCCCCTAGAGTTAAACAGTTGAGTTTTACCGTTTTCGAATCCATTCAGCCGATCTCCGGGTCTGGCGGTACCACTTTTAGCATAGCTTAGCATAGTTCATTGAATCCGATTAGACCGTTAGCATCTCGCTTAAAACTGACCAAAGAGTTTCAATATTTTTCCTATTTAAAACTTGACTCTTCTGTAGTTACATCGTGTACTAAGACCGACAGAAAATGAAAAGTTGCGATTTTCTAGGTCGATATGGCAAGGAACTATACTCTCATTCCGGCGTAATAATCAAGGAACTTTGCTGCCGTACCATGGGTGCAGCAGGCGCAATGATATTACGCAAGAACATAAGAACATAAAATTGAAGAAAATAGAAAAAAAAAAAAAAAAAAACAGAAAATTAAAATGAAAGAAAATAATATAAATTTAAAAATAAAATGCACTAAAATTAAAAACACACAGAGAGAAAATTATGTATAAAAGGATATAAGCTGAATGAAATAACGGTAATACGGTGCAATAAAAGTGCAGCATAGCCAGAAAAAACAGATGTGAAACAACCAAACCAGGTCAGTCTCTAGCAGTCTATGAAATGTACAATGCAATAAAAACTAAATTTGATTTCAACTCTTGACAAGAACATCTCGCCAAACATCACAGACCTAGTAAATTGCCCTTAAGTGACGGATATGATATAGACGAAACATCCGAAATCTTTCAAGGTTAACCGTCTGATGTTGGAAAGCCTGAGTTAACCCAAGACAGTGTTGTGTTTGATCCACTGCTTGGCAACAGACGCACAACAGGCAGATGCATTAGATATCCGTCTCATCAGAGCAGTCTTTCTGTCCCCAGGTTTCATTTGCTGACAGGAAGCCAGGGAAGGAAACAGGTGCTTTTTTTGCCTTTTAGGGGCTTTGCAATAAATAAACATGAAGGCGCGAGCAGTGCTGCATGGGGCGGCAGTTGTCCTGATGTATTCCACACAGCACACTTCCCTCAATCAGCCTTAAGATGCCACAAAAGGAGCTAATCCATTTGAAGAGGAAGATGTCGGGCTTTTTGATCTGGCTCAAATTGATTAGGATGTAGATACAGAAAGGCAGGGAAGGAGAACGGCATGCTAGAGGTCACACAATGCTAATGTATCCTTCAACGAACAGCGAAGATATTTCTGAGCTACAAACTGTGGAGTTTAATGAGTGCCTGTGTTTGTGTGTATGTTGATAGGATTCATTCTAAAAATGAGCACGGATGTCCTTTTGATGCACTGCCAGATAGAATATGGATTTTTTTCCCTCCTGTCATAGTCATTTGAGGGTTGTTTGCGTGCCAATATGAAAACATAATCAATAGGTGACACCTGTCATATCGTCAGGCGTAACAGTTACACATTTCGAAAATTTCTCAACTTGAAAATCGACTTTCTGTCAGCTGCAAGAGAAAAAGTGCGTTTTATCAAAGCGTGCCACATTTTCGGTTTATCGTCTAGATAGACATCACCTAAGGTTTAACTCAATGAGGCGCCAACCCTCAAGCTTGGAGAATCACTCTTTCCGAGGACTACATAGAACACTTCATTATCCAAAAGCTGCAAAGCTTTGTACCAAAAATAGAACAAAGAACGAAAAAGAAGATGTGTTTTCCCCATCTGTCCAATCAGAGTGCTCAGTATCTGGCTTCATTTGTCTGTCACAGCAGATCTGGAACAGGAACGAAAGGGGAAAACCTCTTTCTGAATAGGTGAAAGGAGATGGGAAAGCAGAGGGTGGAGGAAGGGTGAGGTTTCCCACTGTTCTCACCTCAATTGCTCAGAAAAAGGCAACAGTGGGCTGCAGTAATGTGGCGGGAGGAAGCCGTATGAGCTTCAAACGTGCGGTCTGGTGAAGAGATATTATTTGTGAGGAAGAGTGAAATGTCAGGGGCAGGTGGATTATTTACTGCGCCGAGGTGCACCTCATGCAGAGCGAGGAAGACCTGGGTAACAAAAAACCAGCAGGGTTTCTGACTGCTGACTATATTTATAAAGGTGACCGCACACTGTTTCAATGACAGACATAATCGTTATTTAACAAAATAGCCAATTAAACTCAACTTTAGCAAACTAAACAAATAAAAAAATACATGTTACCTTCAAAATGTTTAACTTTCAAGAAAGCCAGTACAAATAGAGTAGCGTCAAGACGAAAAAATGTATACAGTACACAACAAACATACTGCAAAAATATTAGTAGCTCAAACTAGTATGAGTTGAATGCATTCCACACCAACACTATACTTAAACTTAACATTATACATATTGTATAGTGCATACTTTAAAAAAAAAATAGTACGAGTAGTATGCATCCAAACCCATGTAGTCTTCCTTATCTAATTTATAGAGTTTGGGATGCATACTACCATACTACTCATGCTTATGCAGTATGTATAATCTAATTGGTTGCATTTGGGTTGTCAAAAGTACCGACTTCGGCACTGAAATTTTAAAAATCTGATGATACCAGTATTTCCCCCTAGCATTTTGAGAGCTGTTGAGTGGATTCTTAACACCTTTCCTTTGATTGGCCATTGTGTTCACGTGCTCAACAGATATGTCTGTGATTGGCTACAATGATCAACTGCAAAAACATGATAGACATCTTTGACGCTCTTCACCAAGCGCTTACTCAGATACACACGCTCATAGTTAAGTACGAGCTAATTAGTGGTTAAACGGATCGTTGTTGATCCGTGATCCGTACGGACCAAGCCCCACGGTTCGGCACGCATGTGATTCGCGGATCAATTGCAAGTTTAACCGCAATAGAGTGAAAGGTTATCATTTGCACGTGTTTTGTCTTGCTAGTTTACACATTATATAGATATAAAACAATTCCAGCGCTAGAAGAGGCAAAAGAGGATTTAATTCGGTATCGCACGCCACGCTGTTATCGGTGCACACAGGCACAAACATACAAGGCTTGCGCGCACACATAGAGAGAGAGGCGCGTTTCAGATCGCTCGCAAACTCCTAATTGATTTCTCCTTCGCGTCCTCAATGCAATTGGATGGACACATACACGCATTATGTCAGTAAAAATACCCCTCTCGGCAAGTATTCTCGTAAACACATTCGGTTGTCTTAATTGAATGAGGTGAGAATTCGGATGTGTATCTATCGGATGTGTGCGTGCATGTGGCCTTTCTCTTAAAGTGACAGCAACCTATAAATACCTGCTGTTTGTCATGTAAATCAAACAACAAAACACAGCTTTAACAAAGATTAATCTGTATTAAATTTATACAGTGAACAGTGTCATTTTACATTTAATTATTACATTTCTGTACACGAAAATTAATACTACAGTTAGACCTTATACTTTATTTGTAACTTTATGTTGTATTTATCTATGCTTGTAATTGGTGTACGGTATTTGTTCTTTTTACAGTCTGTTCACTTGCCTTTAATAATGTATTAGTTAGGATAGTAGTTTCTGCTGTGGTATCGGAGTAGTTAAAGTGGGCAAAGTAATAAATGCAAAGTTACCCCTCCACCCCCAATTTTTTTTTTTTTTTTTGTGCTGATCCGAAAAATGATCCGATCCGTGACTTAATAACCGTGATATGATCCGAACCGTGAGTTTTGTGATCTGTTGAACCACTAGAGCTATTATGAGTAGTATGCATTGCAAAATCATGAAGAAAGAATCATGAAGAAAAGGAAGATAATATACAGTACATATGCACATAAGACTTTAATTCTACACATATCGCAAAAATAGTATGAGTATGCATCCAAACCCATATAGTCTAGAGCAGTGGTTCCCAACCACGTTCCTGGAGGCCCCCCAACACTGCACATTTTCCATGTCTCCTTTGTCTAACACACCCATTTCTGGTCTTGGAGTCTCTGCTAATGAGCTGATGACCTGATTCAGGTGTACTTGATCAAGGAGACATGCAAAATGTGCAGTGTTTGGGGGTCTCCAGGAATGTGGTTGGGAACCACTGGTCTACAGAAGACTAAACATACAGATACAAATGGCAAAAAAATAGTCTTAGTATGGTACTGTAGTATGCATCCAAACCCATATAATTTAGAAGAGGAAGACTATATCCAAGACTATACATATGTACATAACAATATACCTACTGATTAGTGGTTAAACGGATCGTTGTTGATCCGTGATCCGTACGGACCAAGCCCCACGGTTCGGCACGCATGTGATTCGCGGATCAATTGCAAGTTTAACCGCAATAGGTTATCATTTGCACGTGTTTTGTCTTGCTAGTTTACACATTAAATAGATATAAATCCATTCCAGCGCTAGAAGAGGCAAAAGAGGATTTAATTCGGTATCGCACGCCACGCTGTTATCGGTGCGCACATGACGCACATACATACAAGGCTCGCGCGCACACAGAGAGAGGCGCGTCTCAGATAGCTCGCGAACTCCAAATTGATTTCTCCTTCGCGTCCTCAGTGCACTTGAATGGACACATACACGCATTATATCAGTCAAAATACCCCTCTCAGCAAGTATTCTCGTAAACACATTCGGTTATGTCTTAAGTGAACGAGGTGAGAATTCGGATGTGTATCTATCGGATGTGTGTGTGCATGGGGTCTTACTCTTAAAGTGACAGCGACCTATAAATACCTGCTGTTTGTCATGTAAATCAAACAACAAAACACAGCTTTAACAAAGATGAATCTATATTAAATTTATACAGTGAACAGTGTCATTTTACATTTAATTATTACATTTCTGTACACGAAAATTAATACTACAGTTAGACCTTATACTTTGCACTCATCATAACTGTACATACAAATTGTCTATATTATATATTGTTTTTTTTTTTTTTTTTTTTTTGCACTTTGTCTATCTTGTATATTTGTATATTATTCTTATTCTTTTTGTTATCTGTGTCCTGTCTTGTCGCTGTCACTCTGTTGCACTGTGGAGCTTCTGTCACTAAAACAAATTCCTAGTATGTGTAAACATACCTGGCAATAAAGCTCTTTCTGATTCTGATTATTTGTAACTTTATGTTGTATTTATCTATGCTTGTAATTGGTGTACGGTATTTGTTCTTTTTACAGTCTGTTCACTTGCCTTTAATAATGTATTAGTTAGGCTAGTAGTTTCTGCTGTGGTATCGGAGTAGTTAAGTGGGATAAGTAATAAATGCAAAGTTACCCCCCACCCCCCAATTTTTATTTATTTATTTATTTATTTATTTATTCATTTATTTATTTATTTATTTTTTGCTGCTGATCCGAAAAATGATCCGATCCGTGACTTAATAACCGTGATATGATCCGAACCGTGAGTTTTGTGATCCGTTGAACCACTACTACTGATAGTATTAGTATGGCAGTATGCATCTAAACCTAGTTTATCCAAGACGATACATGCATATAATATACATACTGAAAAATTAGTATTAGTATGGTAGTATGCAACCAAACCCCCACCGTCTAGAAGAGAAATACTATATCCAAGACTTTACATATCCACAAAGTGTATTCAAACTGCATACTGCAAAAATAGTCTAAGTAATATGGTAGTATGCATCCAAACTCACATATTCTAGAAGAAGACTATATTTAAGATTATCTATATGCACGACTATAAATACTAGTAGAAGTATGGTAGTATGCATCCAAAACAATATAGTCTAGAAGAGGAAGACAATATCTAGAGTATCCATATCCATATATGGGTTCAGAATGCATACTATGCATACATTTTGCAGTATGTATACTGTGTACTGCATACAATATTTGTATGGATATCAAATGTTCAGAACGCTACCAGAGCACACTGTAATACTGTATCCCACAATTCACTGGCTCAACTGAAGCACTATTTCCAAAGTGATGAATGAACTAGAAGCAATATCAACTATCAATCTGAAATTCGAAACATTTCCTTCTTGATTCATTATTTGACTGATTAAAGATATTTTTAAACAAAATGGAAAAAAGGATCCATATTAATTTCCAGACCCACAAGCTGAATAAATGTCATAATGAGGTCATGTGACAAAAACGTAGCATAATACTGCTTGAAACATTAATCGCTAGAATACTATTCGAACATAGTGTAGATACAATTGGTATGCAGCAGAACTAAGTTTGTGTATTTGCCTCTAATAAACATAAAGCTATTACAGAAACACACACACACAAAAATAAACTACAGATAATTCTGGTTTAGAAGGGAGCCATTGCCTCTTACAAAAATCCACACAAGCATTCGAGCAACAGCGCACGCCTGTTTTTGTGTGCTGTACATTAGGCAACAGGACCCATCATCCATCATGCCGACCAGAGTCTGCACAGCTGCTGGGTAAACCCCGCTCATCTAAATGTCATCTCGCACACACAGACCCGAGCATCGGCGACTCTCTCCACCACACCAGCCGCAACAGATGTGGCCTCGGCCCTCGCTATTTAAATCCGGCCACCTGATGCCCGAGGCTGCGGAGTGAAGCTCTGATGGCACAGCATGGGTGAGCGCGGCTCGTTCGCACACATTTATCATGATTTGTACAGGGTGCCCTGCTTCCCTTAACACTCTTCATCATATCCAATTTTCAGATTATGTTTTCGGATCGAGTATGAAGTGTTAATGTGTTAAATAGAGATGCTGCATGAGAATCCTATCAAATTATTACAGATATTATTGTAAAATCTCAACTATGCATCTTTATTAGGGCTGTCAATCAATTCAAATGTTGATTTTGATCAAATTAATTATTATTCTGATTAATTAACTGCATATGTCAATATCTGTTGAGAAAAGTGTCCAACTGAAGATAATTCAAAGACATTATATTATAGATCTTGGTAAACATGGTTTGATGTTTTTATCACATTATTTTCTTCACAATTAATTGCACTAATTCAGCTGACAGCACTAATCTTAAAAAAAAAATAATAAAAAAAAAAAAATCCAGAATTATCCTCTATATGGAAAACACTGAGGGTTGAAGACCTGAATGGTACATTGTGTCCAGCTCACTTTCAACATCCATAGCACAGAAGTAGCTGAAATTGGATATTCCAAATGGATATTTATTTCCTCTCCGCCAGAGACAGTAAAGGAAATCTTTGGAGAAACCTAGAAATGTAATTTAAAAGCAATTTTACAGGACAGAACACAGTTGGGCCTGAAGGAGAGAAACAGAGATGAGGACAGTGTTGAATCCAACACCAGAATGATGAAACTCTCCTCTGAATTACTCCTCTTGCAATCCCTCAAGGTTTCCGTCACACTGTGCGCACATAAAACTCACGTTTTTGATGTTCTTCCAAAACAGACATTTTAACTCTGTTCCAAAACCAAAATTAGGCTGCTGTACCAAGTCTAAAGCCAAAATCCTAGGCAGCAATGCATCTATGTTCCAAAGAAAAAGAAATTACAACACATTTTACATCCAAAATATAATCAATACTAAAAAGTACAGTACTGTTGAAAAATTTGGGGTCGGTAAGTCTCTTAGGCCCTGTTTACACCTGGTATTAAGATGCGTTTTAGTCGATTGGATCACAAGTGGACGATGCTAAATACAGGTACAAACAGGGTCTAAAAAGTTTTGAGCTTGTCCACTTTTTACCACTTACAGAGGCATTCGAAACTGCATTCGAGCGGGTTGCTTTCATAGTGTAGGCGCTCATGTGGTCGAATGCGTTCAAACAGCCACAAAGCCATGCCTTCTGTCCACCTACTGAACTAACACATAAACATTATGAGAAACGCGCTAGCCAGACAGGATTTAAACTTTGTCGGCTGAAGACCCAAGTTTGGTTTGAAGATGAAAAACGTACCAAGCACAATGTTCTCTCACCATTTCTGATTTCTAACACCTACTCAGAGTTCAGTTTAGTCTAGTGGCTGTCAGAGCAGAATATAGACCCGTGCCCATAGACTCTGCCCTCAAATAAATCAGGACGAAGTGGTTGAAAGTTGACAAAAGAGACGGATTAAAACACCAGGTGTAAACATGTGTCTGCCTTGTCTACTTGTGATCGGATTGACCAAAACGCATCTTAATACCAGGTGTAAACAGGGACTTATGTTCACCAAGGCTGCATTCACTTGATCAAAAATACAGTAAAACGTTAATATTTTGAAATATTATTACAATTTAAATAACCTAATTTCTATTTGAATATATTTTAAAACCATTTATTCCTGTGACAGTAAAGCTGAATTTTCAGTATCATTACACCAGTCTTCAGTGTCAAATGATCCTTCAGAAATCATTCTAATATGCTGATTTGGTGCTCAAGAACATAAAGATGTTCCTTTCTCTGACGCTTGGAAGATTATATATAAATAAACAAAATGACAACACTATATTTAGATTTGCAGGTGTTCAATTTTCAACAAAGAATCATGCAACAGTACGAATTGTCAATATGCTAATGCCAGTCTCTAATGAAATCAACTATGTGCAGTTTTTAAAAGGAGAGCTAGTTGTATGAAATGACTCTTTATTTGCAATGACTATGTAAAGAGACACTTGCTTGTATTATAGAAATAGCACTAAATGATAAACTTGACTAACGTTTCAAATCAAACATTTATGAGGCTCTATTACAGTTAAGATGTTGCTATATTAGGTAGCTAACTATGTAGACCGTACACATCTAGTAAACACCATGGAAAGTGATTGTAACCACCAGTGTATAATACAAAGACAAACAACAGAGAGGTAACACAAGGGCCATACAAAGCCAAACAAACAGAAGGTTCAATAAATGGTTGTGTGGGATATTTAATGGCAAGAGTCTTCATGTGCAAATATAGTCCCTTCTCTCCAGTGTAATGTCAAGGCGGGGTGGATACCGTGACATTTCTGCAGGATCAAGGTCAGTGCAGGGGCTCCTTGCTGGTGCAGGGAGTTGTCTTTCAGTAGTGGGTGACATTTAGACTGGAGTCCACTAATGTGGTGAAACTCCCCATGGAAAAGGCCTGGCTACAGCGGGGAGAGGAGGGGAGAACACACATGCAGTCTACTGAACACAAACATCATTTATGAACATAAAACAAGTCATATTTGCACAATATAATGTGCTAAAAATGTCGCATTGCAACCGAAGACATTGATTTGTCAATTCAAACATATGCACAATAATAAAATATAAATTTATTTTTCAGTGAAAGAACTAAAAGCCTTCACGAAGTGTCATTTCACAAGGCTGTTAACGAAGGGTAGAAGTGATGGTTAAATCAAGGAAGTAATTTTGTCGTTTATGATCACGTCCCTGCAATTCATTTAGACAACTGAGGTATTCATGTGAGATATTACCTGGGATACAAACAAATGTGTGTGTGTGTGTGTGTGTGTGTGTGTGAGAGTGTACGTAAGTGTTTTGTGTGTGTGTGTGTGTGTGTGTGTGTATACATATATATATGTTAGGGGTGTATCGGTACATGTATTCGTCCTGTTCATGCAGTTAAGATGACAAATACAATCAGTCCCAGGCAATTCACACTCTAATCCAGAAGGGGTATGCGGTAATGCAGCGCTGTTTGCTAACCACCACAACAAGAAAAAAGCGCAGAAGAAAAAGAACAGACTATCTAGATATGCGTGTAATCTCTCAACCAGTGTTTCAACCATGGAAAGACATCAAAAAAACAGCTTGATAAAAATATCCCACGTAGCATTACATTTACCTCAGGCAAGTCATTTAGTGTCCACAGCAAGTTAGTTCACTACAGAAATGAACTCTAGAGGGGAGCATTTCACTAAATATATGCAATATATTAGCTTATATATTCATTATATTGAATATATTTATTATATACTATTATATTATATTATTATATATATATATTCATTAATATTTATTAGTAAATATATTTATTATATTCATTATATTTACTTTACCTGTTAGTAATATCTTAATTATTTAATATATGTTTAAATAAATTTGTCATGACAGTAATGATTATATTTCAAAAATGAATTGGAGTAATCATTTTATAATTAGATTTAGGAGTTAATGCAAAACCTGCATTATGTGCAATTTTTTATTATTTGAGTGTTTATTATTATATATAAAAATAAATAGCAACTGAATTTAATAATTTGGGCTCTGCTGTTAAAGGTGCAGTGTAAAATTTAGGAGAATCTATTGACAGAAATGCAATATAATATACATAACTATGTTTTCAGTGGTGTATAAAGACCTTACATAATGAACGTTATGTTTTTATTACCTTAGAATGAGCCATTTCTATCTACATACACCGAGGGTCCCCTTACATGTTAAGTCGCCATTATGCTCCGCCGTGTTTCTACAGTAGCCCCTAAACGGACTATGTTGTTGTTCTTCTAAATCTTTCGTGTCTCAGACGACGACATCTTTGTTTTGTGTCGGCCAGACGGCCACTGTAGCTTCTCCGAAAGGGAGGGGTGAGAGCCATTGGTTGCAGTTCGCACCCTCACCGCTAGATGCTGCTAAAATTTACACATTGCACCTTTAATTGTAACCTTTAATAATATAGAAATGTGCAAGAAAGGGCTCCCTGTATATAAACCAATGTTTAATAAAAAGAAGAAAAAACAATTTTATGTTTAGTTTTCTCCTCCCTGCTTTACCGAACCTGTATCGTATCGTGATTTAAATACGGAGGTACGCACCGAACTGTCATGTAATTATGGAAGTAAAATAATGCCATATGTTTTTGAAACAAAAAGCATCTTGAATTGCACTACTTGAAAAAAATATGCATTGCATTAACCGTGCTTGTATTTTAAGGCATTGTATTTTTAGGGCTTGCATTTTTATGGGCTGAAATTTAACATGGTTGTATATTTACGCTGTGAATATTTCAATTCAAAACATTTCACACACATTTTCATTGTTAAAAATGCAATAATCCATATTCACCTTTCAGATTTCACTTCCAAAATATTCATTCTGTTTAAAAATACAACTTTCGGTCAATTTTATTTCACATCCACAAATTCGTGTTCACAAATTCAGTGGTTCAAATTTCAACATTTCACATCCGGGAACTGCAGGAAAAGCAGTAGAGTACCGAGCATAATCTCCATCTGCTGTTAGTCGACCTCACCAGCAGGTGGTGCAAGCGCGTGTTGACGAAGAACAGACCAATGGGTAGAGCAAGTCATTCATTTCATTCATTAAAACGGATTTACATTAACGGAGCAAGCGGTAAGTGCGTGTGTGATTATTATCAGGGACAGTATATATGCAAAAAAGCTGATAAAGACACAAAAGTTGTGTTTACATTTAATTCAATGTCTTTACTGTTACTTTCCCTGTGTAGCCTACATGTAAGCAGCTTTCTCTACAGTGAACAAGATTATAACGTTATTCCCCGATGCTGATGTACAATTCAAACGTTAAATCTGAGGTAGACATATAACTTTCCTTAACTTTATATCGCGGCGCTGTGCTGCAGTACTGGGGTTTCCCTCAATACGTCATACTCCAGGATTCCCCTGCCGTCAGGACATATAGAATGCTTAACTTATCTTTATAGACTAAATACAGTGATATAAAAGACCACCGAACTCAGTCGTAGATCATCCAGGTAACCACACACAGTATTAAAAATCAGTGGTTCACAAACTTTTGAACGGGGTCATTTTAATAAATTCAGCTATTTTTTTGTCTTGTGAATTATATGTAAACATCTTTTATGTAAAATATCTTACTCTGGACAGTACTAAATAAAAAATAACATGCATTTTGTATGCATATTTTCACAGATTCTGCAAGGGGTTTACAAACTTTCAAGCGGCACTGTATATTATATATATATATATATATATATATATACATACATACATGAATTTGGAATTCTGAACGGCTCTATATATTTTACTATATACATTCATGGAAGGACAGCACTGAATAATCACTGTCTTGACTGTAGCCACCATTTTAGAATTGATGGGAACTGAATAATAAATAGTTTAACAATCAGGCATTGAAAAAAAAAAATACTGATCGACCACCAAAATGCCTTGAGCATCTGCTCAATTGCTACAAACATACAATAGAAACACACTAAAAGACAAATGACTGCACTAGCGTTGACCCCACAAAAGGTACTGTAATAACACCTGTGCATGTGATAACAAATCCAGCAATATTTATGTGCTCTAGGAGGGGACAAGAATCTGATTGTAGTATGTCCACAGACACAGTGCGCTCGACTGCATGTGAATGACTCCGGAGAAACGTGAGGGCTGGAACGGAACAAAGGTATGCAGCCACATTAGTATTCCGCTCACTGGCCTACACCCTGCCGGCCTTCCCAGCATTCTCCTCAGTGAAACACCGGCACACATACGCTTTTTATTAAACTACATCCGCCCATCCAAACCATGCTTCCTCATTAATATTTAGCTCATTTAATACAAAGCTCATGCATTTTTTGATTAATGTAAAGGTCTTTTTCCCCAAATAACAACCGGGGGCATGTGTGCAGGGTTCATGCATATTAATGCAAGCACGTACACAAGTGTGTGTTTGTGTGTGTGTGTGGTGTGTTTGTTCTGGTGGCTGTCACTCTGACAAGCTGTCCGTCACTGCATACTGGCCACACCACAGCTTCTCAACAGCAAGGCTGATGTATGCACACTGGGAATGGACATGCAAGTCCACACACAGAAAGAGCTCCCGAGGAACTGCATGATATTGTTGGCGCTAGTCAAATAACAAAGCTAATATAGTGAATAAAATCATCTAACAGCCATAAAGTAACAGAATAGCGATAATATTAGGAATAGCGTACTGTTTACTGCATACTGTGCAGTATGTAGGGTGAATTCAAGTAAATTTGTAAAAAAAAAAAAAAATTGAAAATTGAAATGAAAGACAAAATATGCAGTTCATTCTAAATTCATCCTACTTTTTACTAATTTTAAAAGTAGTATGCGAAACAGTATGTAATGACAGACGTTTTAAACAGTAGTATGCTACACTGTCACATGGTCTAACTACATTGCATGATTAATTCCAGCCAAGTGGTGGATTTTTAATCCAATTCCTCTGGGAAATCCATGCATGAAATTTGCATACTGAGCACTCTATACTCTACTGTTTAAAAAGTTTGAGGTCAGTAAGATTTTTTATTTATTTTTTTCTGAAATTAATACTTTCAGCAAGGATGCATTAAATTGTGACAGTAAAGACTTTTATAATGCTACAAAAGATTTCAATTCCAAATAAATGCTGTTCTTTTTAACTTTCTATTAATCAAAGATTATCTAAAATAATGATCTCCACAAAAATATTGTGTATTTAAAAAATATTAGGCAGCACAACTGTTTTCAACACTGATAATAATGCAACCCGAATTCCGGAAATGTTGGGATGTTTTTTAAATTTGAATAAAATGAAAACTAAAAGACTTTCAAATCACATGAGCCAATATTTTATTCACAATAGAACACAGATAAAATAACAAATGTTTAAACTGAGAAATTTTACAATTTTATGCACAAAATGAGCTCATTTCAAATTTGATGCCTGCCACAGGTCTCAAAATAGTTGGGATGGGGGCATGTTTACCATGGTGTAGCATCTCCTCTTCTTTTCAAAACAGTTTGAAGATGTCTAGGCATCGAGGTTATGAGTTTCTGGAGTTTTGCTGTTGAAATTTGGTCCCATTCTTGCCTGACATAGGTTTCGTGGTCGTCTTTGACGTATTTTTCTCTATAGGTGAACGATCTGGACTGCAGGCAAGCCAATTCAGCACCCGGACTCTTCTACAATGAAGCCATGCTGTTGTAATAGCTGCAGTATGTGGTTTTGCATTGTCCTGCTGAAATACATAAGGCCTTCCCTGAAATAGACGTCGTCTGGAGGGGAGCATATGTTGCTCTAAAACCTTTATGTACCTTTCAGCATTCATAGTGCCTTCCAAAACATGCAAGCTGCCCATACCGTATGCACTTATGCACCCCCATACCATCAGAGGTGCTGGCTTTTGAACTGAACGCTGATAACACGCTGGAAGGTCTCCATCCTCTTTAGCCCGGAGGACACGGCGTCTGTGATGTCAAATTTGGACTCGTCTGACCATAGAACACTTTTCCACTTTGAAACAGTCCATTTTAAATGAGCCTTGACCCACAGGACACAACGGCGCTTCTGGACCATGTTCACATATGGCTTCCTTTTTGCATGATAGAGCTTTAGTTGGCATCTGCAGATGGCACGACGGATTGTGTTTACCGACAGTGGTTTCTGGAAGTATTCCCGGGCCCATTTAGTAATGTCATTGACACAATCATGCTGATGAGTGATGCAGTGTCGTCTGAGGGGATCCAATAAAGGTCTTCGGCCTTGTTCCTTACGCACAGAGATTTCTCCAGTTTCTCTGAATCTTTTGATGATGTTATGCCCTGTAGATGATGATATTTGCAAAGCCTTTGCAATTTGATGTTGAGGAACATTGTTTTTAAAGTATTCCACAATCTTTTTACGTACTCTTTCACAGCTCTGCCCATCTTTACTTCTGAGAGACTCTGCCTCTCTAAGACATCCCTTTTATAGCTAATCATGTTATAGACCTGATATCAATTAACTTAATTAGTTGCTAGATATTCTCCCAGCTGAATCTTTTCAAAATGTCTTGCTTTTTCAGCCATTTGTTCAAATTTAATATGAGCTCATTTAGTGGTTAAAAGTGTAAAATTTCTCCGTTTAAACATTTATGTTATCTATGTTCTATTGTGAATAAAATATTGGCTCATGTGATTTGAAAGTCTTTTAGTTTTCATTTTATTCAAATTTAAAAAAAACGTCCCAACATTTCAGGAATTCGGGTTGTAAATGTTTCTTGAAAATAATAGAAAGAAAATTAATAGAAGAACAACCAAAATGTAATTCAGAGGCTCTGTTACCACAACTTAAATAAATGCATGGTTGCATAAATTAGAAGTTAAAAATTCTAATTTATTGTTTTAATTAAACCTTGCAAACATTATTTTGTTGAGTTCTGTTGACATAATAATGTTAATCATTACATCAAATTAATATCGTCTGTAATTTAAACTGAAATTTCTGCGTTAAATGGCTTTTTTAAAAATCAGGTTGTAGTAACTTAATGAAATGGTCTTTGGAAATTAGGCAGTGGTTTTCTAGTTCCCTGCATGCTTTGCATAGGTCTGGATAAGGAGAGTAAATGTTGAAATTAAGTGTTAATTTATTTGTTTTTAGTGAAGGGAAAGACTTGTGTTTAATGCTGTTTGACATTTAAAAGAGTTTCTGTAATGTTCTGTAAGTTTTTGTGGTTACCATTGTGCTGAAGAGTAGATACATGAAGGTAAACACTACATTGACTCTATAAGCAATGACTGCGCTAATGCCAGTGACAAGCAATATCTTACTTGTTCATTAAATATACGTTAAATAAGTTATGCTGGCATGTCCTATGATAGCTGTTGATTTGAACTGAAATAGATAAGATTAGGCCTAACTGGTAGGCCTAGCTGGAACGACTTGTTTTTTTGAATAATCAACTAAAAAATCTGTGTTTAAGCTACAAATTATTAAGTTCTAACTCAATGTAGCTTGTTGGTTGAATGTAAATTCACTCAAAGTTGTCATAACTCAAAAAAAATTATGCTAACTGTTGTGCTTTTTTTTTTTTTTTTTTTTTGAGCCAACATTATTTTTTAGAGTGCACATAAAGTTACTGAAACAACATGAGAGAGAGTGAGTAAAGGCATGGTCACATTCACTGTTATTTTATGGAATTTCATGGTCGAAACAGAGTGAATTCAATAGAAATTTGTTCAAACATGGTTTGAAAGTGACTTCTGTGTGAGCTGTGCTTCGCGCATCGCTACACAATTGACAATAGACCGCAAAATTTTTTTGCACAAAAAAGACCTTAACCTTAAAAGACAAAGAAATAAAAATGAAGAACAGAGTTTCATCTTTCTTTTCAATGTGAGGGAACCTGTTAACTAAATGGAAGACAGGTTGTTTTTGTATAAAGCCGTCTGCTGAGGAAACCAACCAACTGAATCTGACCACGATGATTCATTCTCGTCTATCCCCTATAATTCTGCCTGTTGGCCTTTGTATTTTTTCTCATCATCTCGGCCGCTCTCCCTCACTGTAGTAGACAAACCCCCAACACACCCACATCCGTAAGGTCTCTCGTCTCGGCAAGGGGGATGCGATCGCCTTGTATTAACATACTTAGGCACGGGGGCGGCAGAGCCATTACCTAGCAACAGAGCCAGCTGTGATTGGCTGGTTCCATCAGACGTTAAAGGGGGTTTGGTTGGGGCTGAAATAGAAGGTTATTTTCTGCCCGTGTCATCTCTGTTCGTCACATCAGAATGACATGCTAAGGGGCTCCTCCCCCCAAGCCCTGCCCCATTGACGGAAAGGGCAACAGACCGAAACGTCTCCCAGCAGCACCACGTCAAAAAGAGCGCAGCACTCATGAAAATATGTTACATCACACGCAGTCTTCACTATGTCAGATGAAATTTAGAGCAAATGCTTGCAGCAGACAAACTGAGTGACAACGAGGAATCTCATTACATTTTTTGTTACCAAATTTGAGCAGAATAACTGATATCTACGGGATATATATGGTAAATGCCATTTTAAACCTAAAGTGGTCCACTTTTATTCTGTTAAACTGGACACAGCTATACGTACTGTGTTAATGTTCAATAAGTTGGTCTTGTCCCATTCTGAAGGGGCTTACTTCGCAAATATGACTGGATAACTGTACATGTCCTGTTTATTACACGCATTCATACCAAATGAATGGACATTAAAGGGATCGTTCACATAAAAATTAACTATGACTTTCTTTCTTCTGCAGAACACAAAAGATTTTTTTTTTGAAGAATGCTAGGATCAAAAGAACACACGCACACAAAAAAAAATCTTTTTTAAAAAAATATCTTTGTTCCACAGAAAAACAGTCATACAGGTTTGAAACGACATGAATAAATGATGGCAGAATTTTCCTTTTTTGGGTGAACTATGTATTATGTTAAAATTTTGTGATTTTTTTAAAAATTGTTTGCCTGTGAAAACAGAAAAAAAAGTTTGGGGTCAGTAAAAAATGTTTTTTGGGGACATGTTTTTTAAATGTTTTTGAAAAAAGTCTCTTCTGCTCACCAAGGCTGCATTTATTTGATCAAAAATACAGTAAAAACAGTAATGTGAAATATTATTACAATTTAAAATTCTTTTTCTTTGAATATATGATTTATACCTGTAATGATGTCAAAGCTGAATTTTCAGCATCATTACTAGAAATCATGCTGATTTAGCGCTCAAGAAACATTTCTTATTATCAATGCTGAAAACAGTTAATTACTTAATAATAAAAAAACTTTGAACAGATGAACAGAAAGTTTAAAAGAACAGTATTTGTTTTTTAAATAGACATTTCTGTAACATTATTTATGTCATTTTTGATCAATTTAATGTGTCCTCAATGAATATAAAAGTATTAACTTCTTCAAAACGTTTGAATAGTAGTGTATAAAACATGTGACTGCAGAAGGTCAAACAGAATTGATGATTCTAGACAGCCATGTAATATGATAAAAACTTTGCCCGTTTAAACGTGCAAAGCCATGGGCTGCATTCCAATTCGCATAGTTTTACTATGACCTAAAAGTATGAAGAGCAAATACAGTAAAGTGGGACAGTTCAATTCCTAAACTAGAATGAAATGACATTGATGAAGCCATTGGGATCATATTTTAAAAACAACACCAATGACAAGCTATCAGAATGTGTCCTATTCACCTATATTTACCCTACATTCCTATTAATAGGAAAGTGTATATATAGCTTTAAAAGGATAGTTCACCCGAAAATGAAAAAGAGACTTTCTTCTGCAGAACACAAATATATATATATATATATATATTCTTCTGCAGAAGAAAGTCTCTTTTTCATTTTCGGGTCCATACAATCAAAGTCAATGGGTCCAATATTGTTTTAGCCACAATGTTCTTCAAAATATCTTTTGATTTCTGCAGAAGAAAGTAAGTAATACACGTTTGAAAAGACATGGGGGTGAGTAAATGATGACAGGATTTTCATTTTTGGGTGAACTGTCCCTTTAAGTATGTAGTAAGACTATACACCAGTATTAGATTGAACTTCAACATCATAAAATTCTTGATACCACAGTTTCCGTTAAAACACACACTGTCTGCGTTATTCATTATTATTTAAGTTCATTATTATGTAACTTTTAGATTCAAACATTTAAAAACTGCTCTTAAAATTTTGATGTAGTGCTCAAGGAATTAAGTGCTACAGAAACCAAGGATGTACATTAAAAAAAAAAAAAAAAAAAAAAAAAAAAATAGTACACTATCTAGGCACCTCTGTTACCTTGACATGGGGTGCACTAATCAACATTTTGCATACTACTTAGTCTGGCTCGCATGCAAATTTGGCATGTGGCTATGGGTGTGCAAGGCGATTGGCTTCAGTTGGGGTGGAATAAAAAATGGACAGCTGATATACGCATATTAAACAAAGACATTAGCATACGGCAGGAAATATAAAGCCCTTTAAAAGGAACAAATTAAATGTTAACATTTACCACAAGTACCCTGGTGTACAAGTTGGCTCCTTGGACCTACTTCCTGCAGAACTGGAGCGTTTCGCTCAATTATGCGGCTGGTGTACAACCATAAGAGCTGCGACAGCTGCAGCAGAGGGAGTGAGTGACGTATGATTAATATCCAGAGCCATGGACAGTAAATGTAAGAAAAACAAGCCGCAAGTGCAAATGGAGAGTGCACTTCATAAATATGCACTACACCCTGGTATAAATCTGACAGCGTGAAGGAAATACAGCGGGGACCTGAGAGACCGAAGCGATCCATGGAGGCTGAGAGAGGAGCTCGGTGAGCTGGGGTTTCATTAATCACCGTGAAGGAACAGGGAGTTTGGGCGGCACTGCTCTCCTCTACTGCTCTCCTCTACATCTGTGCCAGGACTGGCGGCTGCCATTAGCAAACAGGCTGCAATACATTAGATTCGCTGTCTGGCGTGGTCAGCGCAGGTAATGAGTTTTAAAAGTGGGCCTACTTCTGAGTATTTGCAGTGTAAGTCAACACAATACACTCTTAAAAATAAAGATTCTTTCTTCATCAATGGTTCCATGAAGAACGTTTAACATCCATAGAACCTTTCCAATGCACAAAAGCTTTGTTAAAGTGATAAAAGTTCTTCAGATTATTGAAATGTTCTTTACACCAAGAAAAAAAAAAAAAAAAAAAAAAAAAAAAATTATGTTCATTGAAAGGCTCTTGGGGAACCAAATATGGTTGTTCTATGGCATCGGAACCTTTATTTTTAAGAGTGTACTTCCATAATATGATGCATTTACAAGCAAATTATTCAAGATATTCAAGGAAGAAAAAGGATGGTTGTAAAAAGTGGACCACAATGGAGGGTAAAGGTAAAAAAAATGGCAATGGCAATAAAATAAAACAACAAAAAACAAGTGGCGACAAATCTTGCACAGTTAGACCAGGAATGTGTATTATTAAAGTAAATACAATCAATTTTGATTTCATGTTGACTTTGGTGCCATTTAAGGAGGTGAACTTGAAGGGAACTGTTTTGTTCACGTGAACCAATAATCAATAAAGAGGCGTTTTGGTGGAGGCTGTGTGTTTCAGAGATATGTAGAAAATATTGATGCAATGTGACTTCTTTTGACGCTGATTTAGATGAAGTAAAAAGGGATGAGATAGTACAGTCGATAAGCTATTCAACAGCTCAAAACAAGTAGAATGCAATTACCACCGAACAAAAAACCCAAATCCATGAAGCAGCCTGCAATACCACATACTAACCAGCAGGAGTCCTCCTGACTATAGTGGATCCAGCAAAAGTGTGTGAATGAGCAAATCACAACCTTTAAAAAGACGACGCAGGCGTTCAAGGGTGTGAATGAAGCCCTATGATTTAAAACTGCACTAACTATGACTCATCCTCGCTCTGAACTCCCTCAGTGGATATTACATATATCTGATTATCGTACAGACAACATGGGAAAACAAGGTTGATTTAGCCACTGGCTAAGATTCAGTAATGGGTTTTAAATTTGGGAAAAGCAGGGCAAATGTTTTCTGGGAAGCTGTAAAATGCTGAGGACACAAAGTGGAAAAAGGAAAGCTGGAAAGAAGTAGTGTACTCTTTGGCCCACATTTCAGCGAGATTTCAAACTTGAACAAAAAAATGTACCATGGAATGTGAATAAGTACAACCAAACCGCCAGAATTCACCCCAGGCTAGTGGGACGTCGGACTCCTGGAGCGGCTCTGGTTCTGATTACCAGAAATGTGAACGGGTCGGACAGATGAAACAAAAGAAGTTTGGCTCCAGAACAAAAACAAAATCATGATGAGAAGCAAGATATATGATGGATAGCAGAGAGACGGCCAAAACCAATGAGAAAACAAGAGTGAGAGATGGACGCTGACCATAAATCTACCTTCACAGTCAGATAGCTGTAAAATATACACATAAAACGTTCACTTTACAAAATCAAGGGCATCATTTTTCATCACACCTATGGTGCTATTAAAATAATTGACGTGGAAAAAACAACAGCTGTTTTATAAAACTTTTTGAAATTTGGAAGAAAATGTTATTTTGCAGCAGTTACTGGCTAAACTCTAGTCTTAAGTCTAAAGGCCCACACCAAGAAAGATTACTATAATGAAAGCTATATCAGTGTCCACACCAACACACAACATTGTTCTGTTTATGCTAAGCATGTGCGCCACGCTGCAGTTTTGTCATCTGCTGCTTTAAATGCTCGAGCTCTTTAAAGAAGGATGGATTCTGATGGGCTGTCATTGCTATTATCATTCATCAGCTGGGAAAAAAATCATTCTTAAAGTGATTCTAACAATATTGTTTACCTGTGCCATTATCGTTATAGTTGTGGTGTGCTATTCTTTTATATTTAGAATGATTTTTAGAAATATATCTTTATCTTCCTTGGTATGAACAGGCCTTAAAGAGCCTCTGACAGTCTATATATGCATTTGTTCACCTATTTAAGTAATAGCATACACTGCCAAAAATTATTTTAATTTTTATAGAAAAATAATGTGAAAAAGCTACAGTAGAAACCTGTTAATGTAAGTTATGTACCATACACAATGAAACATTGTAAAATGTTTATTACATCATATGCAATTTCACTGTAACATACTGTCAAATTTATGGTTTTTGCAAGTAAAAATTAGGAATAACATAAAATAAAGACATTCCCAGAAGTCCCTGCATGACATCAACGACATTGGCTATTCGCACTAAGTGAAAATAGCACATTTTCTTAGCAATAGATGCTATTTACACAAAGTGCAAATAGCTGTAGATGCTATTTACACGAAGCGCAAATAGCAATATATTCTATTTACACTATATAGAAGTATTAGTTCTTTGCAATAAGTGCAAATAGTTGTTAGATGCTATTTATACGTATAAATAGTGGCAGATACTATTTGCACCTCAGTATTGTTGTACATTAACAGGATGCAGTAATAACAGAGTGTAAATGACTATATTTATTAAAAATATAGGACAATAAAGCCCTCCCTACACCTAACCCTACCCAAAAAATACTTTATTATTAAACACTCAGTAGGCACTTTATTTCCACTTTTCACATTTTTATTGAGAATAAATGCCTTACCGATCTGATATGTGATGGGAAAAGGGAGAAGAGCGAATTCGGCAAAAGGCGGATTTGAACTCGGGTCAAAAGCTACTTCCACACGTCATACTCCCTACGGCCTACGCCAATGCAGATGCAGATGTTGAACGGAGCGCGTCTTTTTTAATCTTGTGTGGCCCAACCAGACATTGGTGGGCGGAGTTAGTGTAAATAACCTTTGCCAACAACACAGGCTATTTACACTTAGTGCAAATAGACACTCCGTTTATATAAATCATTTTGTTTCTTCTTATTTTTCTTGTGTTTTGCGTGTCATTTAGAAAATGGAACACATTTATTGCATTATTTTAGTGTCATGTGTGTTACCCTGATGGTGTTTTGTCTGTGTGTGACACTGTGCACCGCCAATACACAAGTACTGACCATGTTTTATGTTAATGATTTATCATGTGCCTTTCTTTTTAACCCCCTGTATTATTGTTGTTGTGGTTATCAGTACATTTTAATATTAAAAAAAAACGAAACAGATTTAGGTTGTTTAGTTAGCTTGGTATATCAACATTATATTCATTTATCAAATATATAGTTATAAGTTGTATACAGGCACTAATATGCCATCCCATAATACTGCAAACATTGTCACCACAATAAATTTCTGGCAACCACAGCTGCCGTTTTTTTCCCGTAAATCTAACAGGAGATTTTTCACAGTGCACCTCTCCCCCAAATGCCACATGATTTCAGGAATCATTCATGTCTGTAGCACAAACGGTGGAGGACAAAGTGAACGTCGAAGTGCATTACTTACAGTTAAGTACTAAACTACTGACAAATGCAATTCTAGACTTCTACTGCAGCTGTCCACGTGCAAAAATGCCACAAAATCTCTTCTACACTGCAGGAAACTGTATGTTCCCCTGGACCGCATGGCATTCAGAAGAGCTCTGAGAGAAGGAAAAGAAAAACAGGATATCTGGAGTCTAAAAAGACCTAGACTTTACAACCAACCACCATCACCCCAGGTCTGCTTCTCCATGGTAACAGGCATCTTCTCTCACCCCCCTCCCGCCTCTTTTAGCGGGGCTCTCCAGATTGGCACGCAACAGTTCATGACAGACACAGCAGCTGATAGCTGGTCGAGCCTTCTCTCCGTCGAGGAGGTGGGGAGAGTCACCGTGTCTGCTGATTAGTAATCAGAACACAGACTCGCTCTGAATCCTGGGGGTTGAAAACTGAATTATACATTGCCACTGCCAATCAGACCATGCACTCCTTCATTGGCATTCTATTTAAAGAACAGACTCCATCTCCTAATCACACTGAAGACATGAAGAGCCACACAATCTAATGCAATGCCAGACTACAGTGCACCACACACGGCATTTGCGGGAAATGTCAGAGACGGTGCCAATCACGGTTTGGAAATATTACTCCACTAAAGGCAGCATACGAAAATGGTGCAAAGCTAAGGCAAGCATCACTGTTACTATTTTTTATACTTGGGGTTAAGGATTTGAGCAAACATATTACATTTTGGAGCTTAACTCATCCCACAAAACTTCAATTTATTTTATTTTTAAAGCATGTTTAAATAGAACACCTGTTATTCTAAAGTGCTGTACAAAATCAATAAACCAACAAACAACAAATCCACACAACATTAATCAATAGTAAAATTAAAGGGTTAGTTCACCCAAAAATTAAATATCTGTCATTAATTACTCACCCTCATGTCATTCAAAACCTGTAAGACCTTCAATTATCTTCGAAACACAAATTAAGATATTTTTGATGAAATCCGAGAGCTTTCTGTCCCTCCATAGACAGCAACGCAACTACCATTTTCAAGGCCCAGAAAGGTAGTACAGACATCGTTAAAATAGTCCATGTGACTACAGTGGTTCAACCTTAATTTTATGAAGCGACGTACGTTAGGAGCTATAAATATGATTTAAGTGTGAGATTTTAATCTGCACTAATGCACAGACCATCATTTGCCCGGATGTGCAGATATCTGTGATTACCCATTCGCATGAAGGTTGAAAAATTAAAAATAATGGGAAAAAAAAAAAAAAAAAAAAATCCAAAAGGTGACCAGGATATCATATAGAGATTTGGTGATGGGCTATTTTGACTTGGGTCTGAAAACAAATCAAAAACAAAATTAAAAACATCCTAGCAACCACAAATCAATAAACTAACATTGACTCAGAACATCTTAGCAACCACACAGTGATGCCCTGAATATATGCCAGACATGTGACAGCCCAGTGTTCTTTAAAATTGCTTCTCAATATATGGAAAAATGGTTTCCTGAGCACAAAATCAGCATATTAGAATGATGTAATATTAAATGTAAAATGTAATATTTCACAATGTTATTGTATAACACACACACACATATATATATATATATATATATGCTTTACTAAAAAAATAATGGGGTTTATATTGACTTGATTGCCAAGAGACTCAGGGCCTGCAAAAAAAAAAAAAAAAAAAAAAAAAAAAAAAAAAAATTCACAAAGCAGAGTTTGTCAATGACATTCTTTCATTCTTTAGTCAAATTTCAATAGGATTCCTGAGTTCTACCATTTCAAGATTGGCGTGAACAGCATCACAGCCAAGCCCGAAATAAACCATCTGCGAAAACAATTTACACATCTTTTTTCCCCTTCCTTATTTCAAGTCTGGAAGTGTGAGGGGAAGTCTGGTTCAGCTGTTGACATTCCTCTAACACTCTGTAATGAAGCACCATCACGGGTCTCTTTCACGCAACAGATGGGCTACATGTTGGGGGGCGGGGGGTTGGGGGGGATGGGGTTCACACTCAGCCCAGGTGACAGGAGGAAGGTGACTGCGGCTGTACCCATCCGAAACACCTCTGTTTGCAGGGGGTATTGGTGGCGGTTGGGCTGCAGTACAGTCAAAGTCTATATTAACCAATCGGCAGCCAGGAGCTGAGGTCATTGAGCACAGCGCACGGCAGGCGGCAGCTGGATACGCTGAGAAAATGTTCAGTCAACAAGAGGGGGGAAGATGGAGTGAAATAAAATACAGGGAAAAACGGGGGAGTACAGACACACAGTACATGACTTCAGCTGTTGAGATGAGGAACATTAAATATTAATGTTGTTTCAGAACATAACTGCTGGTTTTGCATTTCGTCGGCGGAAGGAAAAAAAGACTATTATTATGTGGGAAAGCAATCAATCAATCAATCAATCAATCTATCTATCTATCTATCTATCTATCTATCAATCTATCTATCTATAAAGAAAGAAAATGAAAAATAAAATAAAATAATGCTTTGTGACCATTAAGATTTTTTGCATCAAAATTTTCATTAATGTAATGAAAAAACAAAATCAATTTCTTTATGCAAAACATTTTTTGGGGTCAGTACATCTAGGAACAATCTTCAGATGTAAGATAATGGAAATTATGCAAAGATCCAAACACATAAAAAAAAAAAAAAAAAAAAAAAAAAAATCTATATTCTAACATGGTAGCATAATTTTTGATTACTTGCCCATTGAACTGAGCACGCATGCCTATTGGATGATCAACCAAACAGAAAAACAGAAAAGGTCAAAGTCAGCTCAATTCAACCCTAGTATTTACTGCAGAACAAATATCAACATGCTCACAAAATCATTTGAAACAAATGAGTTGCTTTCATACAGTACCATACACGGCTTATTGATTCTAGAAAAGGCTAAATCTATCTCATAAATAGAGGATGTATTTGTTGACATGATCGTAACAAACAGCTCAGGAGGCCTCGACTGATCAATCTTACTCATTTCCTAATGAAAGCAGATGATACCACTCCGGGTGTGATGATGGGCTGGGGTTGTTTTGACACAGAGGAACACCTGATTAGATTTAATCAGAAGGTCTGGAATAATGCCTGAGTGATGGGAAAGCAACAGTGCTAAGTTAAAGACCCACAGACAAATAAATGACATCACCTTTAAAGAGCCCTCCAATTAGACCCTTCAGTGGGCAAACCACACCCATTGTCCTTTCTCGCAGCTGCGATAGATGACAACCTTTGGTTTCACCACAAGGTCGTTTGGAAGGTTTTCATTACATGGGAGTTTCGCTGCTATTAATACTGATGGTTTTGGTCCAGTGAGATCATCTGTGTTTCTTGGTACATGATCAAGGCAACAGACAGACAGATACTAATGCAGACACAGAATCCTGATCCCTTAACAGCTCAGTGAAAGCATGCGCTTTCAAATTTAGGACAAGACAAGGTTGAGTAACTGAGAAAAAAGGGCAAACGAGAGAACAGGACACACACACACACACACACACACACACACACACACACACACACACAAAAAAAGTCTTTAGAAAGAGTCAGAGCAATTAAAAGTAAAAGTGAAAAAAGGCTTGAAACAAATTAAAGCAGAAAAATACAAATAAATGAATAATATATATATATATATATATATATATATATATATATATTTTTTTTTTTTTTTTTTTTTTTACAACAGTTCTTTCTGGTTCTCAAATCTGATTGGCCGTGCAATATTCTAGTGATAACAGCACTAAACAAATTTTTCAGACCACCACCCAATGTAAGGTTTGTGTCACAGCTAAACTAATAAACTAACAGTATTGGTGATTACCAAAATAATTTTTTATGTTTCTGTAATGGTTAATCCACACCAGTATGTGTAAGCTCTTTAGTCACAGTAGTGTTTCTAATGCTAAAATATAATTATTGTTGGGATTTAATGGATTCAAAGATAGATCGCACAAAAGTTTAATCAAAAGCAAGTCTTTGGGAACAACTAGAAAATATTTGGAAGTCAATAACAACGCAGACTGTGGAAAAGTACATAAAAACAAAGCCAGCAACAATGCAAGCTGTTATATATATATATATCTCAGGGCTCCAGATTAACATTTGAGAGCAGTGGCGCTGGTGCCACTAAGTTCTACAGAAGGTGGTGCTGTTTTTTTTTTTTTAATCATAAAGGTATTTTAATCATATTACTATTGTTTTGCATTGATATGTGCAGTTACTAATAATATTACATGTTTATTCATTTAAAATTTCACAGTAAAGCAGTGAGCTTGAATTGAGATGCAGATAAAATTAACAGTAATGCGCAAAAACATTTTTATAGTGAACACTGTAAATATTCTACTCTTATTAAATGTACCATACTGAACTGACCGACAGCTTCAGTGATTACAAAAGGAGCACTCTTTACTTGCTTTCTGTGTAATTTCATTCACAATTCGAAGAAATATTTGTTTTTCATGAGACTTTTCCATTTATTAGGGACTCAGAGTCAATAAGTGCTCATCTGCCGCCATCCAGTGGTAATTTCATGTCTGTTCATTCAATCATTACATTAAAAATAACATTAAAATTGGATAATATTTAGAGCTTTTACGAGCTGGAAGAAGTGTGAAGCACTTTAAAAAAATCTTTAAATCTCAAAAGTTTGCATGAAACCTGAAATTAATAATGTAAAAGCATTCAAGTATTTCTGCCACAATACAATGTTTTAGTAAGTTACTAAATTAAATCCATGATGATTTGTGGACTGGACTGAGGAGTCTTAACTTGTTCGTGGCACAGTGTTTCTCCTGGTTTCCACGTCAGCGCTATTTAATCTGATATCTGTAGTTTGGAGCAGAGAATTGACCCTTTGCCCGGAGTTTGATTTACAGGCGATCTAACCAATCATAACGCCGAATCCACCGTTATGTCCGACAAAGCAGTCAGGGGATTTAGATGAACGTCTTTGGACTTGAACTTGAAAAATGGTGTGTACTGACATCTTTCCGCGGTTGAAACAACATTTCTTCTGATGTTCATTCATGTTTATTTGATGCTATAAATTAACTAGTAGGAAGAGATGCTACAGTGATCTGTCACAATATTAAAGAGCCACAAAACGGTATTTATTGTTTAAATATCTTTAAAAATTACAAAATTTGAGACTTTGTTCCAGATCAAAAGTAACCTGCTCTGTCTTGCCTGTCGACGCGTTCACGATGTATTTTCCACTGCGTGAGAACATGATGTGTGGCGTGAGAGCGGCATGGCTTGTTGGACATAGCAACTGACAGTAACTAAAGAGCCGGGTATTTGCAAACAGTCAATTCTGCGCTGAATTTCAATGCTTCCCACAAGATCTCGCAGCGATGTTATTATTTTTTCGGCGAATTCAAACGCTTTCTCACTGGATCTCCCAGCGGTGTGTTGTATGCAGTGTCACGTGATCGAGCTCACAGTGCGCTGTCTATTATTGCTCAGTGCTGATTAATGTATAGCGCTGTTTCGTTCACTTTTGTTTCGTTTGCCGTTTCTCATATGACACCGAAATGACAGCTCTTATCTGTTCTGCAATGTGGTGGTGGCACCAGTGCCACCTCTAACAAAATTTAGTAGCACTGGCAGAAAAAAAGGTCGCAAAATGCGACCATTTACTCGCAGTCTGGAGCCCTGTATATTTTATATATATATATATATATATATATATATATATATAGGTTATTATGTGTGAATAAAAACTATTTAGTTGTTTCAGTTTGATATTTGCCTAATAAATGACAACAAAAGTTTTAGTTGACAGATTCCTAAAATATTAGGATTGAACACTGTTGTTTAATCATATTGCTGATGCAAAAACACCTCTTAATGGTGAAAAAAAATCACTATAATGTTCAGCTTCAAGAGGCTTACTGCTTTAATAAACAACAGAGCACTTAAAAGTGAACAGTATACAGCTATCCGAGTACAGTGGATGGTGACCAGATTGTAGAATGAGAGAGAATGTGTGTGTGAATGTGTGAGGGGGGAAGGGGCCCCGATGGAAGATGGATGACAGAACAAGCCGCTGACTGAACTCGCTGTACTGTGAAAGCTAAGAAACCCGAGACCTCTCTGTGTTAGCAGAGCTCCAGTCTAAAATGGCTGCCAGTCGTGTAAACAACCCAGAGAATGAAAGGGGGCTACATTTCTCCAGTGAGCCGGCCAAGAGCCGCACAGCCCGTGAGTTACAAATTAACCCTTTCCTTCCAACCAGCCAGTCCGTCTGCAAACTAAAAACAAAGGAAGGAATGTTTCGTACTCAGTGTTTTGTGGGAAAATGAGATGAATATCAAAGAATGTGTGTCATTTCACGCACTACAGTTGTTTAAATGCATAAAACCTAATCAGAAAGCACATGAAAGATACAAAAATTGCACTTCAGCAGGTATTCAGCGGGTTCTCAGTTCAACACTTTAGATCAATCAAGTGAAACCATCCTTGAACAATCCAGCCTGCGAGCTTTTCAAGACAGACTAAGTCTCCATGGTGCCCTATAGGCCATTTTCATGTGCTCAGAAACAATCCCCTGCCCCCAAACTAAGCCCCCCACCCCACTACTTCTCCGGCGGGAATCTACAGGAAGCTGTAACAGGCCCTGGCCCTCAAGGAGGGACTGGCCTTGAAATGCAAATTGGAATTCCATCCGAAAATTGATGTCCTTTACAAGCTAATGAAAAACATCTGAAACGCTGCCAAAACGGACCCCTTTTTACAACCCACATGCCATTAGTCAAGGGTAGACCAGATCTGCGTCTGTTCCGAGAGGCGTATGTTCTTATATAAGGCACGGATAAAAATAGAGATCTTTAAAAAGATGTTTATTTAATAACAGATTCACAAAAGTGATCTGCAAAATCAAAACTGATACTGAGAGAAGACAGATAACACTTTAAATCATATTAACAATAACATGCCATTCCCAAATGATTGAAAAAGGATTTACTGTCTAGTTTCTCTGCGCTAGAAAAGAAAAAGAGCCGCCAAAAAATAAACTAAACGAGAGAGTAGGAGTGAAAAGCAGGAGAAAATCAATTCCCCCTCTGCGCCTTTAATATCTGCAGAAAGAGGGGGAAGCACACGCCCGCTGTAGCCCGCAGCTTATTTGCGAGGCAGGAATGGAATGTCTGAGATTGCATACATTATGTGCCAAAGAGGCCCTGGGCTATGGAAGATAGTGCTGACATCACCGTCTATAAATGGTTGTGCTTGGAGGCACAGTGAATGAAAACAAAATGGGAATAACCCTTTTGCACATAACCCCCCCCCCTCCCCCCTCCCCCCTCCCTTCTCCGTTGGTGCTAAATAACAAGCACAAGCGCAGAGAGTTAAATGCCATATCGCAGTCAGGGATGCATTGATGCGGTGGGGGGAAAATATGAGGTCGAATGGTTAAAATAGTTTTGCATATACCAGTAATAATATGCAACTTTAAGCCATTCGCAGGCTGATTTCCCCATTGTGATGCTTTTAAAACATTATTTTGTTTGTTTGCAACAGTGACGCGACCAGTGGAAAGGGTTGGGACTATCAGGAAACCTGCCTGAAAACAATATATATATATATATATATATTTTATGCAATAAAAGTAAAGCAGCACAGAAAAATAACTTCTAAACCAGTATGAACAGACTATTGTATATATGGGAACAGAATGGCAATTAATATTTAAAGTTGTGACAAAATGAACATAGCGACAGATCTTTTCTTCTGTTATTGTAATGTACATCAGAGTATAATGGATTATCAATAAAGAAAAAAAGCAAGACCTGCTTCTATCCACCGGTTGTTGATTGTATTTTGAGATTTTACGCCCATTGTAATTGCATTGTTATTTATTCCAATGACAAGAAAACAATGTAACAATATCAGCAAGAAAACTACTGTAATTGTAAAAATGAAAATTAAACAAAAGACATGCAAAACATGGCTGAAAACACATGGGCACAGACAGCCAAATGCCGGCACACGCAGGGTTAACTCTGAACCTCTCCACGCATTCCTGAATAAATGATGTTTTGAACAAGGCTGTTACCATGGGCAACTGTGCACGATGGCACTGCAGCGTAACCTTTGGAGTGGCTGTATTTTTATCCACTGGAAACTTCTCCCTTGAAGGGGGAGAGACAGAAAGAGAGAGAGAGAGAGAGAGAGAGAGAGAGAGAAGTGTGTGTGTTATGGGGATGAAGGGAATTGGAGGAGGGGAAGAAGCCGCTGGCTTCCTTAGCTAGCGAAGGGAGGACAGACTGCAGTGATTTTACAATGCGACCAAAAACAAATGTTCCGAAACAGACAAGCTACCATGTTAGAGATTAATATTACTTTTGAGATGTTTGCAGGAACACAAATACTGTAAATCCAACATACAACAGATTGTAAAAGAGGCTCAAATACATAAATGCTTTTTAACCACACATAGAAATGTAGCTGAAATATAGCAGCACAAAGGCAGTGATTGGTTTTTATTAACATATTACAGAATATCTCTATCCTTAAATGGCCACTCAAAATAATCATGTGTGATTTTTTAAGCAAAGGTAAAGTAAAGGGTCTTCTCCACATCTTCCAGTTGTCCATGTCTCAAAGCATTCCATGAAAAGGTGCAGAATTTAACACACACATTCAAGACACCAGAGGAGCATGTGTAGTAAACAGGAAGTGAGACCCCCGCCTTCTGTAATGGGTGGGGTTGGTGTATCTGTTTATTTTTTCTTTGTATGTGCACTGAAACTTGAAACCCAGGTGATTACAGAGACAGCCAAGGGCACCTCAAACCCAAGTCAGTTTTAGCATGACAATAGAAGCCCACTCTATCCTAAACCAGACACCACACCTTTGATTCCTCACAGACAGAGCAGCAGCGACAATATCACTGCAATGCACCACAAAGCACAACTAAACTCTTTAGAAGGATTATGGATGTATTATACAAAACTGAACTAAATTGCCTCGCTAATCTATTGTGCTGTCATGTGAGCCATTGTCTTTTGAATATGTAAATATTTTGGCATCTTGATTCATATGCATGATTCAACGAGGGAAAAAAAAACATTAAGTTTTAACTGTGCATCAGAATATTGTTACAAACCCTCGTTAGTCTGCTCAAAACCTTTCAATATCTTATATTTCATGTTTTTAAACAAATATTTACAGATGTGGTGCAATATATACACACATATATATATATATATATATATATATATATATATATATATATGCGCACAAGAATGTATTTAACATGCTGATTAACAAAAATATGTTGCACATGGCATTTATAGAAACAAAATCTTACTCAGTGCAAAAGTATTCTAGTTCCCGCTTAAATTATTCCGATCTACAGGATGTGCACCACAGGCCTCCACAGAATTCAACCACAGAGCCCACTTCAGTAAGATAGCTTGGCATGTGCATTGTTCTCTGACCTTAACGTCCCCCCTGTTATTTGGTCTGGATGCTCTTGCATGGCCGGCTGCCATGAATGAATTGTGCCACCTTCTATTTGTCTGTGAAAGAGCATTAGTTTGAGTCATGGCAACAGCCACGCACCAACTGTTTTCCCTCGCTCCCGCAGCCAATGCAAGTGTACGACTGACAAGTCACATGACCAACCAGCTGAATTCTAAATGAGGAATACATCCCCAGGGCCATCTCAGGCATGTGCAAGCATTTTCCCTCTCCAGCTTTTCTGCCCGCACCAAAATATTCTGACACACGGAGAGAGAGAACAGCTAACAAGTCCTAAATTGAGGTGTAACAGATTAAGACACGGTGTGCTAAGAGCAGGGTAATTGTGTGCTATTTTAACGCCTTCTGCATATGCAGTAAACCAGTTTTTATTGTGCGCTATTAACAGAACTTGTTGCTAAGGGAGTAAAAAAAAAAAGCACATATTAAACAAGCACTGCACCTACCCCATGTGACACCCATCAGGGAGTGCTGAATGGATGTTTCATGCCCTGTGGCTGCATCAAACATTTGACTTTTAGGTCAGAGTAGCAAGACTACATCTGTCTGGAGAAAAAACAGTGATATGAATGCAAAAGATACTGACAAAAGCAATGAAAAAGATATGCTTACTAGGATACTCGATCTACTGTTACTCTTAGCAACAGAAAAATGTGCTTAGCTGAGTACTTTTCATTTTTTTAAATAACTTTTGGATGGATATTGTTGGTTAAAAAACAGCATTGCAAAGTGAATGGAAAAAGAATAATTTGGCCCTTAGTCAATACAGCTTATGAACATCTACAAAATATTGAAAACAAAACATATCCGTTTTATTATCAAATTGACGACCCTAAAAATCTCCACGCTGACAAAATGTCTTCTATTATACATAAAGAATAATTTGCCAACTATAATAATTCATCAGAGAAGTTTGAAATAAATTAAAATATCAGACATTTCTATCCTGAACAAATTAACACGCCACAAAGAGTTAATATCAATGAATTTATTACAATTTACTCAGCTCCAAGGCACGTTACAAGTCTTCTGTTACTACAGAAATATGTATAAACAAACAGAGCATTTCATTTTTCATTTACAGTATTTTTTGCTCTACTAAAGCGTCCGTGCAACTTTAAAGCAAAAAGAGAATGAAAACACGTAATAAAATATATCTGTATTCTCAGACCACGGGATACAAATTAAAAACTGCTGTTTTAAAGATCATACTAAAAAAAAAAAAAAAAAAAAAAAAAGGACGGGATCAAGAAACAAAGAATGCCCTTCTTAGACTCACTTCATTTGTTATACCTACCACAAAAAGTGTATTCATTAATAACATTTTTTTTTTTTTGCTTGGGATTGTACATGTAGATGTGGAAAATAAGTATGAAATTGAATAGAAACGTTAACGTAAATCGTAAAAGTGCCGTAAAAAAGGTTTCCACGCACACATCCTCCTCCTTCGTGGAGGAAAACAAATGTCTCTGTACACTGGACTATTTCTGTTACTTCAATATTCACAACAAGTAGGCTGCGTCTCAAAACCAAGCGTGCTGCACACTTAGCATTTAAAATGCATCTATAACGTTCATAAATGGTAGGCAGTTCACTAGGTTTTAAGACACAACCTTAAATATACTCGCTTCACTTGTCTGTTTCTGATGCGGGAAGCATATATATTTATATTTAAGGGTCTCTTTCTTTCTTTACTTTCACATCCCCAGCTAAAATGGTCGCTATCTCGCCTTGCATGAAAGCCCAAGGCACGTTTGACCCTACCAGGGGACATTTCTCTCCGCTGGGGCAGTACACCTCTCCTGTGGCCCCCTGCGCTTTGATGCTTTCCCGGGAACACGGGAAGCAGAATTTGTGGTTGGGAACTGACGGGCACTGGACGAAGTGTGTGTCTTCTAAACGTTCGTGGCAGATAGTACAACACAAGGGTCCGTTATTGGCCATGGGTGAGTCTGGAATGTTCTGAGGGTGCACCTGATCCATGCCCTGATGTGAACCCGATTGGGAAGGCGTCCCGGTCAGACTGATCTCCCCGTTTCGGGAGGCCAAACGCCGCTGTCCGGACACCGAGGCGGGGGAGACCGGGCTGCTACTGTTGTGTCGGGTGGATGTGGTGGAGTGCACAGAGTTGCTGTCCTTTGGTGAGTGTGCGTTACCCAAAGTGTCTGCGACCGACATGAGTGCAGCCATGGGGGACTGTCCGTTTTGTGGGGCCGATTCGGGTGGGGTGGCTCGGCTGGAGTGCACAGAGCCCAGGGGCGGAGGTCCGCCGTGAGAGGCTGCGAACGAGCCGGACGCCATGGTCAGTTTGAGCGCCTCGCTTTGACTCGCCATCCACTGCTGTCTCTGCTGCTCCCCCTCCGCCGAGTCCGGTTCTGGGGAGGCTTTGCGTTTGCGCACGCCCGTCCTGAGCGCGCTGCCCGACGCCACGGCCCGGGGCATGTTGACCAGCGCCGAGGGCAGCAGAGGGCAGCTGGCGTCGATGTAAGGCTGGGGCAGCATTTCACCCCCGAGCCCCTCCTTAAAGAAACGCACAGACTCTGGCAGCAAATCACCCAGGAGCCTCCAGTCACCAGAGCCGTGCTTTTTCTCATATTCCAGGTATTTAAAGCCAGAGGAAAGCCCTCTGCCAAAGTCTTTCATGCAGTCCTGATACATCTGTTTAGCCACACCGGACGCACTGGAAAACACATTACCAGATCCACTGGGATACTCAATGAAGATTTTCAGTTCATAGTCCATGCCAGGCTTGGAAATGGCATCAAAAGCAAACACCCTACCTAAAAGGGAATGATCTTTCTTGAACCTCACATCAAACGGAGTGCAATTGGAAAGTGTGATCAGTGTGTCCCTCACTATCTTAGGTTTGTTTGCCCAATCCTCTGACCTGTTTCTCAAACTTTCACTAAGTTCAGCCAGAGCCTCTGCGTTACGCTGTTTCTCTTTCAGATCTCTCTCTTGGTCCGTGCTGGACACAGAACCGGGTCTTTTACCTTGCTCGGAGAGCGCGAGCGCAGGTCCGATGCTGGTCGTGGCTGGAGGGGCTCGTCCAGACAGGCTGTGCTGCGCTATACTCGCTGCTGACGGTGGGCCGTTCAAGAGGGTCTGCGGGAGGAGGTTCGGCGGCACGCTCATCTGCCCCGACACAGCCACCAGCCCGTGGTTCCGACGCGAGTTAGGGCTCTGTCGGTTCAGCTCGGGGGGTCCGTCGTCTGATTTGGGGAAGCCGTTCGGTCCACCGAGCCCGTTCGGAAGCCTGTGCGCGCCGATGCTGGAATAATCAAAGCGCGATCTCTCGGTTCCGAGCGCGTATCGTTCCAAGCCGGACTGCTGTTGTTGTTGCTGCTGCTGCTGCTGTTTGGACGATCCGTCCACATGATTCATCTGCACCGACTCCTTGGATGACATCCCCGCTTGTGCTTTCACCGCAGGCGGCGGCGCGGGACCCGGGGATCTCCCTTCCTGGAAGCCATGAGCCCGCTTCAGATGGCGCGCGGTCTCGATAACAAACTCGATCCGATCCGCGCCCTCGTAGTTCACGCAACCCCTGCACACGGGTTCCGTAAAATCCCAAATCATCGCCCACGGCATGCGCGGCAGGTCGCACAGATAACACGACTGTCTCCTCGACGAGGAGACCTGCGCCGAAGACATGTTGAGCTGCTCCTCTCGGATCCGTTATACGGTTACTAGGAGGCGAATGCGCCTCTTCTGCTTCTCGGAATGCCACCTGGCTGGGCCAGTGACGTCAACACCACGTTCCGCAGTTCCTTTTTCTGTTACAAATGACAAGCCACTTGTTGCCATGCGAGTGCGCATGCGCTAACCACTCCCTAACAAATCTTCTGAATGGACCGAGAAACGCGCACCGCCAACATTATGGCAAGCCGCTTAAACATGTATGGTTAAAAACATACTGTTGTCCTTTTTTTGTTACAAGCACTTTTTAAATGATCATCAAGTAAATTCAAAGGTCACTAGTATATATTCAGTACTTATTATATATTAGTATTTTTATTTCATTGTAGTCACTCTAAATCTCAACAGTGGCAAGTAACTATTCAATTGTTACTAGTAACAGTGCAATTTTTGTTTATTAGCATCTTTTTCTAATAAATGAGTACTATTAAGTCTAAAATATGTCTCTAGGAAATAATCACTAGAAACTAATAGTTAATATAGTAAACCTGGAATAGACATCAGCATGCATACTAGTCTGTAGTGAATAGTTAATATCTGAACAACAGATTCCATACAAGTAAAAAAACAAAGCAATTGTTATCAGTAAAAATAGATTAGTTACTTGTCACTACTGAGATAATGACTAGTACCAAAAATATAAGTACTAGTATCTAATAAATAAATGTGATAAATACTAGTTTCTAATGAAAAACATGCTAAATTATTATAAAATGCTAATTTAACAGATACTCTTCACTATTAGAATAAACATTACAATCTAATGAAAAGTTACTAGTGAAAATTAAATGGATACTAGTCATTGCTGGATCACATACATAAACACACTAATAACAAAAAAACGAAAAAAAAAAAAAAAAAAAAAAAAAATATTTAGCTAATAAATATACTTTTTTTTCTATAGTAAAAAAAAAAAATAATGTTAAAGCTGCTTGCCATACCTCATTGGCCAGTTTGCTTTCAGAATATCAGAGCCAGAGCTGTGGGTGGAAAATCTGAGGTATTCATGTTTCTTCCAGAGTGTCTGTTCTTACTGCTTCTAAAATGTCCATTAGCTTGATATTCTGTGGTCCTATTAATAATGCAAGATCATGTTGTAAAAATGCTTACACCAGCAAAATGGATGTGTGACTTACAATAAAAATAAGCATACTGTGGCCATACACAGACATTCTTGGGCATTTTAAATGATATCTGTACTCCATTGTGTAGAAACCTCATTAAACATAAACAATGTTTATGTCTATTGTAGACATCTTTAAGTGATTTAATAAATATGATTACGAAGACTCATATTTCCGTGGTTTTGCACGGTAATATCGGTCAGCCGAGTGTTTGTTTACATTAAATGAGGAAGTTTGGCAGACCCGCCCCTAAAGCCCCTTTCCCATAGTCTATTCTTTGCTTAAGAACACACCGTAGACGCAAAAAAACTCGCCCTGTTATACAACAACACGAGAGGGTGGAAAAATTGAGAGAAGGAAAAAAAAAAAAAAAAGCAGCAAGGGAGGTCTGAAGGAGAGCACAAATGCCATTTATTGCAATCCCTGCATTCTGCTGGCACGGAAAGAAGATGGGCTTTATCCAAGCAAAAAAGAAAAAACATAACTACCAAGTAAGACAGGATCCAAATTTGAGGATGTGATTTTCTCCCTCCGCTGAAAATTATATATACAGTACATCAAGCATTACAGAGCCTGAATATGGATGTTAAAAGGATAAAATAACCACTACTAATAAGGCAAGCAGAATGCCTTCCAGCTTGTAAAGCCGGAGACAATTTGGATAGTATTCATGCTTTGTGCTTGTAACTCGGATGGTGTAAATGAGCCTGATGTCTTTCGTTTGTGCCCAAATTAACGACACAAAGAAACAAGTGTTTGTACAAATTATCTTGGAGTGAGTCACTTGACTTCAAAATGAAATCAGGCTTTACTTCGCAAACAACCGCCCTTGCGGTAAAAAACACTTCAAATTATATTGCGCAAAAATATTTAACTGCAAAAAAAATGCAATCCTTTAGCAAGAATGTAAAGTCTAAATTTGCAGTCTGCCTGTAAAGGATATTTCACCCTCCTTCCTTTTTACTGAGGGATATTTTGCTGTCCCTGTAGTCTTCTCATGAATACAGATCACCCTGAGGCTTGGCACTCACACACACACATACACACACACCCTGTGCAGAACATCACCCACCCACCTTCTCTCACACTCACACACACACAGAGCCACATACATGTGCGGACACACACACACTCTGCATGGAAAGTTTTCCACGTTCAGCTTTCCACCAGCTTATCGCAGGGGTTAACTCTCAGCTTCCGCTAAGTGGCTGGCGGGCTGCCAGAGTGAGGGATTCTGGGAAAAGGCAAGTCTTGCCAAGTACAAACTGCCAACATTAAGCAGGCCTGACAGCCTCTCTCCTCCTCCAAAGCTGGCAGCCATTCAAAGTGCTCTTTCATTTGAGACGCTGGCGGGCGGCCAGATGCATGCAGATTTACTTTACCTATTCTCAGATGGAGCCGATAGAGACCGCCCCACAGTTGCCATGGGAACCAGAGGCTGCTCGGAGACTTCCCAGAGCTGCTCGTGTGTGCACATCTTGTGTTGAACATTCGGTAACCTGCAGATGTATGACTTTCTCTCTCCCTCACTTGTTTTTTTTTTAGATGAGACCTTCCTGTTACACAGAAATACTGACTTGAAAAGAGAAAGAAAAATGCAGCTGCTGATCTGCCAAAAAACAAGTGGTGGTAGTGAAAGCAAATTTAAAATGTTTTAAAATGTTCTGTTTTCACAAAACCAACTCAATGATTGGCTTTCGATCACAAATAGCACACTAGGTGTAGCCACATTTATTGAAAAGGACACATTTGAAGTATCACCCTACATGTATGTAAATAAACACAATCTTTTTGCTCCTCTGACAAAAAAAGGACTGTGGCAATACCACGATACCTTGACATATACTATGTATTGAATGATTACCATATTCATGTTAGTTACAGACAGATATATTCAGCATAATTAGCCAATATTTTTGGCTCTATGTATGATGAAGAGTTCAGATGCAAAAACCTCTAAAGCTGCGTCCGAAATCACATACTGTTGAGTAGGTACTACATTTGAATTTAAATTTACTTCATGACCGTTGAAAAAGTACGGTCTATATAGTACGAATGTGTGTAGTATGAATGAATTCGGACGTACTATATCCGCTATGTTATTACTGTCACATGACCAACCCGCGTCCGTTAAGTCCCTTCAACTCCATTCACAAATCCTCTCCCGTGGCCTCATGGGATAGTAAAGTGTCTATCGTATGCGCACTTCAGAATCTCACCGGAAGTAGTAAGTCATCCGGGTACTTTTCGCCTACTGTTTTTCGAATACTATGAATTCGGACATACTACTCTGTTCGCATACTGTACTATATAGTAGAGAAGTATTCGATTTCGGATGCACCGTAAGTCTGTCTGACATGTTTTCTTTTAAATGAGCATTATTTACCAGGCTTCTATGTTTAGGTTCAGTAATTTCACTTTAATGGCAATGAAAAGGTTATTAGTCAGTTATTGAAATGCCTTATTTTCAAAAAAGTTTTACAGCAACAAAAAGAAAACTGTTGTGTTTACTTGCTACTCGCAAAACCCTGTCATTGCCACTGTGACGATGGACAAAACATGATAAAAAAAAAAATTCATCTTGAAATCATATGATTCAATTTGCATCTTCCGATTGGTTCTTCTGTGGACTTAGAGGCTTTTGCTGACAAAAGGAAGTGGCGTTTAGCAGTTTCTGCCAACGAACCGGTCTTTCTGAATGGGCTGCCAGTGTCAGCCCATTCAAAAATACCAGTTCGTTGGCAGAAACCGCTAAACGCCACTTCCCTTTGTCAGCAAAAGCCTCTATTTAGCGGATTTGAAGCGAAAGTATTTGGTGAACGTATACTATGTGTGGAGAGCATTCGCTCAATATCATTATCTCATTTTTGATGGAGGTGGCATCTGAACTCTTCATGATAACCCTCTTATTTTCTATCATACCAAGGCTGCAAATACAGTAAAAACAGTAATATTGTGAAATATTATTACAATTTAAAGTATTTCAATTGTTCAGAAGAACAGCACTTATTTGAAATAGAAATCTTGTGAACATTATAAAAGTCTTTACTTTCACTTTTGCTCAATTTAATGCATCCTTGCTGAATAAAAGTATTAATTTCTTTAAAACAAAACCAAAAAATCCTACTGATCCCAAACTTTTGAACAGTATTGTATATCGGCCATTAAAAGCCCATCTGTCACCTCTAATTAATTTACTAATGTATTAACATGGTAGTCCAAGGTACATCAAAGAACACCATTACACATGTCAAAAAAAAAAAACATAGTATGATCTAAAAAGCCAAGATACTTTTAGGTACTGTTTGTTAATGTCAGCTGCAAACTGTCTTCTGTTTGCCCCATGACAGTTATATAAACTCAATATGTCTTGCTCCTCATGACAAATTTTCTTCAAGGAGGCCAAAATGAATTTGCAGGCATAGTGGAGAAAGTGTTTGGAACGGGATCCAAAAACATGTTCGTATTATTGAGAACCTCCCTTGCTACAACAGAGGCCAAGAACAAAGACATTCACTGTTAACCACTAATATCAACGCACTGCTTCTTGTACTGTCATTTTGACAAGTTGTGGTAAGCCTCTCACGGCGAGAGACACTCGAGCGAAACACGTGTATGCTTCATCCGTTTTTCAGTGACACTTGCTTATGGAACATTACGAAGGCGTATTTAAACGAAAAAGACAAGATGGCCTAACCGAGTGCCATAAATAAAACAAAAGCATTCCTTTGGCTTGGGAAAAGAAGTAGTTATGTAGGTCCACTACTATGGTTACACACTGTGTGCACCGAAACACGAAAGGCCGAGGGTTGTGTGCCTTCCTGCTCTGAAAACAAGATCTATTATTACCTGGACCGCTCTGGTTGGCCGTTGTCAGCTGTTGCCATGGCGAACCTCTTTACCCCAACAGACTGCACAACGCATCTCTCAGGAGACCTCCGGTTATTAGGGCTCTGGTCCTGAAGTCTGCCATTTCCTGCAAAGAGAGAAGATATCGCAAGGATCAGCCTGGCCACCAGACACCTGCCGCAGTCAGCAGTCCGGTTCATCACTGCCAGAACACACACTGCTGCAGGCCTACGACTCTAACAAGGCCCTGTGTGTTTCGGCTAGTCATCAATTCTGCAGAAATACAGTGTGCTGTGCCAATAACCCAGACCATAAATACGTGATACGCGCCAGGCTTTCTGAACACAAGCGAGCGGTTATTCTTTCGCTATTCTTACAGTTTGTCAGCCTATGACTGTAAATGGAAAAAGTCAAATTGAGTGCACGGAGGGGGAAACCTCATATGGTGCAGATGTAAAATATCCTGGTGCTTTTTCCTGAGCCCTATTAGGAGGCCGGAGAGTGGAATGTTCTCCCTGCGGCACTTCGGAATGCAGACGAAAGGAAACAAAGCTAAATAAATACGCAGGACAAGGATTTCTCAATCCTCCAAAAACAACAGTAGAGCTCCTGACCATAATCATTTCCTTAAGGTCAAAAAGGCAGCGTAAGGAGGGCCTCCTCCAACTGGAACAACAGCAGCGCTGCCATGCATGCCTCCAGCGGGCCCCAGCGTCTGGCTAACAGGGAACATGAGGCTTCTTGAATACGGTTAAACGAGCAGCTAAAGTCTCATGACTCAATGGCAAACAAAGCCTCCTGTATCGCAGACCTTCTGTGCCGTTTCCTGTGAGAGAACAAGCAGACATGCAAAAACAATCATCACTGTTAATGATTGCAAAAAAAGCTGTGCTGTAAAATGTCTGATAATTTAACCCATTAGAGAAATAACAAAAATGAAACTAACTGTTGTCTATTGTAATATATATTAAAATGTAATTCTTTCCTGCGATGGCAAAGCTGAATTTTCAGCATCATTACTCCAGTCTTCAGTGTCACATGATCCTTCAGAAATCATTCTAATATGCTGATTTGCTTCTCAAGAAACATTTCTTATTATCATCAATGTTGAAAACAGTTGTGCTGCTTAATATAATAGATTCTTTGGTGAATATAAAGTTTAAAAGAAAAGCATTTATTTGAAACAGAACTTAATAATAAATAATACATGTTTTTACTGTCACTTTTGATCAATTTAAAAGGGGACCTATTATGCCCCTTTTCACGAGATGTAATATAAGTCTCTGGTGTCCCCAGAATGTGTGTGAAGTTTCAGCTCAAAATACCCCACAGATCATTTATTATAGCTTGTCAAATTTTCCCCTATTTGGGTGTGAGCAAAAACACGCCGTTTTGTGTGTCCCTTTAAATGCAAATGAGCTGCTGCTCCCAGCCGCTTTCCAGAAAAGGGCGGAGCTTTAACAGCTCGCACTTCGGTTGCTCAACAACAACAAAGCTGGAGAATCTCACACAGCCAAAATGACAATTGTCAGTAACGGTGTTCGAGCCTTACATTGTTCAAACCGGAGTCGGACACTGATGGAGAGACTCAGAAAGAACTTTTAGAATGCATCTGGACGTTTCTGAATGGTTAATGAATAAATTTATGTAGTTGTTGTGGAGTTGATTCAACTCATCGACTAGCATGTGCCGTCATGTTAATCTTTTGTGCAAATCCAGCATTGAATTGACCCTCGTTTGTGAAGCAGTCCGGCGCAAAATGATGGCATGGCAACAACACTCTACTACAACTCTTCCTCTTCTCTAAAGCAGCCCAACATGGCCTAGCCCCCTTTGTTGCGTGTTCTCGGGGGCAGGATTTATGTAAATTTTGGGGTTTGTGATGTCACAAACCCAAGAAGAAGCTCATTGTAGTCCCTACCAGCCGTTTGTTGTAGTCTTTAAAAAGCAGTTTCTGTAAAAGAAAATATCTCCCTTTGCTTTGAACTTTGAGCATTGTAACTTTGCAGATGTTGTTTATGCTCAAACAGCAACATTACACACTAACTAAAGTTAAAAAATGAAATCATAATCAAGGACCCCTTTTGCAACCTTAATAAATAAAAGCATTAATTTCTTAAAAAAATATTACTGACTCATATTATATACACACACATATATATATATATATATATAAATAATACATATGTTATATATGTGTGTGTGTGTGTGTGTGTGTGCGTATGTGTGTGTGAGATCAATTGAAGGACCACTGGCAGACATGGAGAGTGTTTCAGTAACCTGTCTGAAATATATTTGGCCATAAAACTGAAAAACAATTTGGAAAAAGCAGTTTAAAATAGATTTTGATGGACTGCAGCAAGTCCATTATTCATTTACATATTGAAATGCCTGAACGAAGGTCACAGAAATTTAATAAAAATGTTGTCATATCACGCAAGAGGAAAAATTTCAATAAACATATATTATACCATGAAAAACAAATCAATAACTTCATTAACCAGACTGTAGCAGTCATCAATTTTCTAGGCCATATTTTTTCCAACTGCATTCTGGGATTGTTTACTGTGACAGATGAAATCAACAGCTCCTGACAGGTCTATACGATGTTGCCAACGTTACCGCACAGATTCCGATCCCTTTTCCCAGCTGCCACGTGACGTCAAACCCACACACATCCACAGCTGCAAAACATCAGCTGTAAAGTTTGAGACCCGTGGCTGCACGGAGATCCATTCTGCTGCTTTTATAATTACACCAAACACAGAGCTGTAAACAATAGTCAGCATTTAACATGGAGCTGGCACCACACCAAGGGCCGGATTCTAGTAATAGTGCTGCCAGACGCACAATGCCAGACTGCTGCCCGTCGGGAGCACAGCTCTTACATGGCGCAGTGCTAGTGAACACCTAAAAACCCCATGCAGTTTAAACTCAGCACGAACTCTACAGGGAAATGGCGTTAAAAAGCAGGGGTGTGAAGGTTGTCTAATGCATTAAGTGCATTATGGGGCACAAAGAACCTTAATGCATTTGAAGGCCTGGCTAGTGTCTGTGCTCTATTAAGTTGTGACGCACGGCATGTGACCCACCCCCCAGCGCACATCAACACTGATGGAGGTCTCGGCAGGTAAGGGCACTGGCTAATAATATAGTCTGCCATTTATGTCGGAAAGGGCATCCCTGCGGGGGGCAGACAGACTCTCCTGGTATCTCCCGGTTGATATGGAAGCGGTGACAAGAAGCTTTCCAGCTTTAAAATGTACAATAAACAGGTTAGGATCACAATGTAGGTCATGGTGTTAATAAAACATGCTAGTATATATATATATTATATATATATATATATATATAGAGAGAGAGAGAGAGAGAGATTTTTATCAGCTTAGCCTAAACTATATTATCTATACTGTTCAAAGGTTTGGGGTCAATAAGATTTTTTTTTAAAGCAATTTATACTTTTATTAGGCAAGAATGCACTAAATTGATTAAAAATGACAGGGAAGACTTTTACATTGTTACAAAAGATTTTTATTTCAAATAAATGCTGCTCTTTTAAACTTTCTATTCATCAAAGTATACTGAAAAAATGTGATGGTTTACACAAAAATATTAAGCAGGACAACTGTTTTCAACATTGATAATAACAAGAAATGTTCCCTGAGCAGCAAATCAGCATATTAGAATGATTTCTGAAGGATCATGTGACACTGAAGACTGGAGTAATTCTGAAAATTCAGCTTTGCATTACAGAAATAAATTACATTTTGAAATATATTAAAATAGAAAACAGTTATTTTAAATAGTAATAATATTTCACAATATCACTGTTTTAACTGTATTTTTGATCAAATAAATGCAGCCTTGGTGATCAGAAGAGACTCGCATAAGAGACTTTCAGAAACATTAAAAAATCTTTCTGATCTGAAACTTTTGAACAACATACATGCATACATAAAGCATTTATATAATCAGATTAAATAACTGCACAATAGACAATTTTAAAGATGATGTCATCTTCCTAAGATAGGGTAACCGCATACTTTTCGACATAGTGTTTGTCTAGTACGAGCTAAAATTCCTACCCATAAATCTTTGATGAGGTAAGACCACATGAATTGCTGTTGAGGGCATCTACAATATTCATAACCCTTAATGTAAAATCTGCAGGCTTTTCCACCAACATGATTTGACTCCTGTTTCACCTACAGTATCTGATTTTACTATCTTCACTACCAGTTTGGACACATCTGACTGACCTAAAGGCTAAATGATGAATAAAGAATGAAATTTCAAGCAGTGACTGAAAACTAAACAGTTTTCAATTTATATTCCCCAAACACAGTAAAAGCTGCTAAATTTATTTACCTTCCGACCAAAGTATGTATGAGCTCTGATAATTAAACCAGTTCTAATACACCTCTCCTAATTTCTTAGTGCATTACTCATAAACAGGTGAACATAAAAGTATCCTCTACACGACAAATCTTCACACTCCAGATTTCGCCTCTCTGCATGTATTTAATGCCGCTTTGATGATGTGTACGAGAAACAAAAGGAAGGTTGGCTAAAAATAGCCTGTTTCAATGGAGAGAGAGAACAGTCTGACAGCCGAAAAGATGGAGCAACGCTGCCACTGAAATAGCTGGGTTGCCATGACGACCAGATTGATGCTCACAAGTGACAAAATGGAGTCAGTAGCAACAGACATCTTACTGCAGAATTTTCCCACTGTCTCGACGCACAAGTCCCAGGCAAAACAACAACCTGAATCCTTTGTGTTTACACTTGCTGATTTTAGAATATCCCTGAATTTCACATCAAATCCCGTGGAATACTCAATCTGGAGGAGTGCGTCGTTTATGTATGTAGTGTATGTCGAATGTGCGGTTATAAGAAAACAGACAGAACTAAAGCTTTAGATGAGAATTTTCACACTCCAGGAAAAACACACACCGAAAAACTGCAAGCCATAATTAACTCTCTGTTCTCCCACACACATCCATCAACGTGAGTCTAAGAATAAGCTCCGGCGTCTGGGAAAGCAATCCTGCGTTCATGTGGGAGACACCGAGGGGGCTGCAACAGCCGGCGAATTAGATTCAGGTGGGAAAATTCTCCCAGGTTTCAGACTGACGGGCGTGTGTCAGCGACCCCCATCTCTGAGCGCACGGCTCGCAAATTGGAAAAAGAGAAAATCAGGAATGTTGCTTGTGATAAGCAAGTACTCTTCCAATGTGTTTCGGCCTAGTCTAGTATACTCAAACCACGGTTACACAACATTGCATAGGGTAATTCAGATCTACAGCGGCCTGTTTAATGACACACACTACTTGAAGACACTAAAGCAGCTGTGTTACCAGGTCAGCCTGTGCTAACATGCCCAAAGCTTTCCAATAACAAGCCTCTGCTCTCTCCGACAGGAGCAAAACAGCGTGACTGAGGCGAACAGCTTGAACTGTTCATATTTACACAGCTGTTCAGCGGTGACACCTCTTTCAACAACTGCTTTTTGCCTTAATTGGTTTTTAGAGCAAAAGCAAGTCTTCAATTCAATCCGGAGGAGTGACAGATTGGTTGAGTGATGGTGTCTAAAGGGAAAAGGCATGCTCGGGGATAAATTACTGGTTTTGGAGTTTGAGAACATGAGGTTCTGGGCTGAGCTGATCATTGTTGCCTTTTAAACAGGAAACTAAAAGCAGGCTGTTTCTTGGCGGAGGCGAAGCACAATGGATTCCAAAGCCTGTAGCCATGGATGCAGTGAATGCCATTCGAAATTAGTGATAAGATATGAGACTTAACCAAAGAAAATATGCTGCAAAATTTGTGCAGGAGTAATTAATTAAAATGCTGTGACTACTTGCCAAAACATAGTCCATGAGTATTATGAAAAAAAACAAACAGATATAGATAACAGGACTAATAACACCAACAAAAAAACAATAAATAAATTGCACTGTATGTTTCATTTTTCTATATTTAGATATACTGCCTCACAAAAATAAAATCAAAAAGCATGCATTTAATTCTAGAATGACATTAGCCAAGAAAGCTTTTAGATTCAACCACCCAAAATGTCTTGGGAGATATAAAAAAAAAAAAAAAAAGACAGTTTTATGCTGTTATGGATTATCATTACCTCTGATTAATCTAAAACCTACATTACAATAATATAAAAGGAGTGGAAATCTGTTTTTTTTTTTTGTTTGTTTTTTTGTTTTTTTTTTTTACAGTGGAGGTCTGTTAGTGCTGCAAAAACAAAAATTCAGTAGTGACGCTACTGCCATCAAGTGGTTTCAACTTGAATGTCATCCATAATGCCACTCTAAGACTGATTTTAAAAAATTAACTAACAAACAATTAATTCAAAAAATAATTTCAAAGCTGTTTTGATAGGGTCTTGGATTGAAAAAAAAAGAAAGCTAAATGCACGCACAAAATCTGGGCCTTGAAGCAAAACCAAATAATCAGATATTTGCCGTTAATGACCAAATTGCTTTCTACCAATAAACAAAAACAGAGAAAATGATACATGAGAGAAACCAACCTTGGTTTTTGAGAGAGGATCTTTGAGGTTTGATGGTGCTTCTTGATGATGCCCAGTGGGTGGGTTTAGGAATGACCTTCCGTGGTGCAGGGGTGTCGAGAGGGCTTTTATGCCCACCTGCTTGTTTCTCTCGGTGCACATCCTTTGAGACTGCAGGAGAAATTAACCAATGTAGAAACAATAATATCAGCACACTTTGTTTGGGTAATTCTACATATATCCAAACATACAGTGGCCCCACAAAGTATTTGGCCAATTAAGCCACCATTAAAAATGTATAAAGGTATTTGCTTTGTATAAAAGAAATATCAAAACAAATTATTTTAAAGATAAAAACATGAATACACTTTTGCAAAATGTTTGTCGTGTTTCAAAATATGACACAATACACTATTCGAAATGAAGTCTTGGACACTTTCTGGTCATCAAACATGTTTATTGTTAAAGGGTTAGTTCACCCAAAAAAAAAGCCGTCGTTCTGACGTAGAACCTGGAAGCACTGAACATAAACAGTGTATGAGAATGACACAGAAGAGAAGATATTGTTGAATGATCGGTCAACCGCATCAAGCATGTTTGGGAAATGTCACGCCCCTTACCATGACTGCGAGTTTCCTCGCCTCTTTTTCTGTGTGTATACATTTATTTAAATGAGAGATATTGTGACGTGTTTGTTCTCAGAAGAAAACTCAAGACTAAAATCAAAGGCGTTTCAGGGAGTTCAGAATCAGCGCTTGCTGATATAGAGAATAACTCCCTTTGGAGTGAACTTTGTGCTTTGTAACCTTTTTATGCTCAAACTCCAATATTACACACTACAGAGAGTTGAAAATGCATAAAAAAAAAGCATAATAGGACCCCTTTAAACATCCAAAAGTGTCAAAATACTTCTTAGTGCCACTGTATTTAAAGATAAAAGTGCATGATTCGTATCAGATTATCATATATTGGTGTAGTAATATGACAAGGTCAAAACATTCATTATTATTAGAAGAGCTCATATTATTACTAATTTCTAAAACTTTCTATGTCATGGTGATTAATTCCACCTCTCAGACAAAATCTGGATTTTGCCATTATAGATTCTGAAAATATTCAGACACATCTACTACAACTCACCTGACACTGGGCTTCTAGCAGAGGGTTGATCAGTGGCTGAGAGTCTGATGCTGCGACTCCCTGAGATCTGAACTGGCTGAGAGTCTGTCCGGGTGATTCCAGAGCCTGTGTGAACGGTGGACTGCGAGTCTGTGTTCGCACGAGCTGCTACAACATCCAGAGCCGAGCCCAAGAGACGATTCTAAAGACAGGAGAGCATTTGTGAGCTGCAGCATATGATAAAGTAATGCACAAATTGACAAACACAACCAATTATAAAGCAAATCTGAAACCTCTGCAGGTCTCTGAAACAAAGATGCTATACAACAACATGTGACTGCTTAAAACAGATGTCTCGAATGAAAGTCTTTTTTCCAAATGAAACAGTTCAGTGTATTATGTAGACCTAATCTGTTCAGTATTTGGTACTTAGTTGCCTTGATGAACAACGAACTATACTTCTATACACAAGTCAGCATATCATAACAGAGGATATTTACAGTAACAAATACATTTAATTTAAGCGTTAAAGAGGGTGGAAAACATGAAAACTAAATTATGTTTTTGGTGCAATAAACCTTGTATATCATTTTAAAATCAAGACTTAAAATAAAAATATATATTTTTTAAATAATAAAATAAAACAAAACAATACAAAAATGAAATAAACAAAAATAAAAAACAGAACAAAAAAAAACATAAAACAAAAACATAAAAATGAAATGAACTAGAAACAAAACAATACAATAATGAAATAAAAAAAAAAAAAAAAAAAAAAAAACGATGACAGAACAAAAGTTAAAAAAAAAAAAAATAATAATAAAATAAAATAAAATAAAATAAAATAAAAATAAAAGTCAGATTCTGCATCTCCGGATGTGGACAGAGATCTTGCCGTCTTTACCTGCAGTTGGATCTGCTGACATTGAATTGTCTCCAGGTGTTGCAGTCTCTGCTGGATCAGAATGTTAAGCTGCTCTTCCAGATGGGCCGCTCTCCCAGCAGAAGTGTTCTCAGTACTGGCCGCCCTCCCCGGCGGGACACTGCCCTCTGCTGCCTGCAACCTCCTCAGCTCAGCAGTTACCAGTGCGATCTGAGCCTCCATCTCACTCTGAGCCTGAGGGGCCGAACAAAGACAGTTTAAGTTGACTGCTATAATGTATTAATTTTTTAATTTATTAATGTTATAATGCTAATGTCTACCTTGATAAGTGGTGCTGTGGCGGCAATAGTAGCAGCTGTTACAGCTGCCACACTTGCAGAAGTCCCAGGATCTCCTAATGGAAAAGCAGGATCTGACTGGCCTCTTGGAGTCTGGGATCTGTCTTGGCCCAACACTTGTACGGTCACATTTCGTCTTAAAGGGGCACTTTGGGATCTGAGAGACATAGTGAAATATCCACATGTGCAAAATGACCATGATTGATCATAGGAACGATTGAATGGAAGCAGACATTACCTCTTCCTGAGTGCTGCAGCAACTGCTTCTCTCCCATCAGCAGAGTAGGTAGAAATTTGAACATCTTCACCTGCAGTGTTCAGAAATGTCAAATCAATTCACATTAGTGGCATTCAGCACTTGAAAAAGAATATAAGCATAGTTTATAATACAGAAAATAAAATATATAACAATATGGTACTAACATAATTCAATATAATATAACCATAATACTATAACAGGGGTTTTCAAATTGGGGCCCAGGGAGTTGTAGGAAAAATTTAAAGGAAAAACGGTGTATATATTTTTTTTTTTTTAAAAAAAAGGAATAATTAATAAAACACAAGATTAAAAATAAGTCAAATTTAGATGAAAACAAACTAATAAATGAGTAAATGAATAAATAAAAATTAGATTACAATAATAAGTAAATAAATAATAATCTACATTACTATAATAAGTATAAAAAAGAAACATTATAAGAAGCTAAATATTTCCCAATTAATATATATATATATATATATTAGTGGTTCAACGGATCACAAAACTCACGGTTCGGATCATATCACGGTTATTAAGTCACGGATCGGATAATTTTTCGGATCAGCACAAAAAAAAATAACTTTGCATTTATTACTTATCCCACTTTAACTACTCCGATACCACAGCAGAAACTAATAGCCTAACTAATACATTATTAAAGGCAAGTGAACAGACTGTAAAAAGTACAAATACTGTACACTAATTACAAGCATAGATAAATACAACATAAAGTTACAAATAAAGTATAAGGTCTAACTGTAGTATTAATTTTCGTGTACAGAAACGTAATAATTAAATGTAAAATGACACTGTTCACTGTATAAATTTAATATAGATTCATCTTTGTTAAAGCTGTGTTTTGTTGTTTGATTTACATGACAAACAGCAGGTATTTATAGGTCGCTGTCACTTTAAGAGTAAGACCCCATGCACGCACACATCCGATAGATACACATCCGAATTCTCACCTCGTTCAATTAAGACATAGGCTAACCGAATGTGTTTACGAGAATACTTGCCGAGAGGGGTATTTTGACTGACATAATGCGTGTATGTGTCCATCTAAGTGCAAAAGAGAAATCAATTTGGAGTTTGCGAGCTATTTGAAACGCCTCTCTCTCTCTCTCTCTCTGTGTGTGCGCGCGAGCCTTGTATGTATGTGCGTCTGTGTGCACCGATAACAGCGTGGCGTGCGATACTGAATTAAATCCTCTTTTGCCTCTTCTAGCGCTGGAATGGTTATGGTATGGTATGGTATATCTATTTAATGTGTAAACTAGCAAGACAAAACACGTGCAAATGATAACCTTTCACTCTATTGCGGTTAAACTTGCAATTGATCCGCGAATCACATATCATATATATATATATATATATATATATATATATATATATATATATATTTTCATTATATCTATAATATTCAAATTAGATCTTTATTCAAGAAACTATATAGATGCTTTTTAAATGATCATATTTGGGGTCCTTGGCATCTAAAAGATTGAAAACCCCTGTACAATAATATAATATTATATAATATGATATAACAAAAATTATACCTTTTGACTTTAAGTTTCCTGTCTGCATGACTGTATTTTGAGCTTTACTTTTCTCTTTCCTGGAGGCCTATGTGACAGACACTTTTGTTAATTAACACAAAAATGACAAAATATTTTAATCAAGTTAAGTTTAAGTTGTTTAGAAACAAACCAAATATAAGTAAACCCAAGTAAACAAAATCTCACTTTGTCAAAAAGGTCAGCAAATTGATTTGATGGTCCAACAGCCTGTTGTTCATCTGGTCCAGCTGAATTCAGATAAATATGAATTTATTCTATTAATCATTTAATTGATCTCACAATTTAACTAAAATCAGTCTAATAGTGTTACCTGTATCTGCAGCTGAAGGGATATTCACAGGTGGAATTTCTTTCTCAGAATGAACATGTTCAGAGTCTGACAGTCTCCTGATGTAAATGTTAACTCTATTATGGCTCTTATGCTGTATTTCCTCTCTGCTGGCAGCCAAAGCAGCTCTGGTTGAGTGAATTAAAACATCTGCTGCATCAGAACTGGACGTAGAGTCGTTTAAGTGTGTGTTATTGATCACAGACACACAACAAGAGTCCATTTCCACTTTTATATCAGTAATAAGACAGTCCAAAAAGAGGTGTAGGTTGTTGTTCAGTGCTGTCAGTCTTTAAACGGTTAATAATACCATTAAAGCGTTTATAAAGCGTCTTACCGTAAGGGTGACGTCAACATAACATAACGATTATTGTAAGGATTTCCTGAGATATCCGCAATAACACACGTCAATCACTCTGATGTTGTTGTCAGTATTCGTTTTAAATTTCCCGCCGCAGGTGATTTTTAAAAGTAACAAGTTGGATCAGCCTTTCTTATTTCTGTTATTATATTAAATCCCGTCTCCATATCGTAGTATTTTAATGTGATATTCAAAGGATGCTTTATTTCAGTTCACTTCAGCTGTAAGTCCAGTTATTTTCACAGCGCCGATAGTTGCCGACAACAAAACTACACAACTGTGATCTTGGAAACAACGGCATGACGTTAAACAGATTTCAAAATAAAAGTTTGTCTTCTCTTTGTTTTGGTATCAGAAGTCTTTACACTGCTGCCCCCATTTGGTCGTTATCAGAATATGTTTGGTTTGGAAAACATGAGAAATAAATATTTATTTGTTTTTGTTGTTGTTATTGTTGTTGTTTAGTCTTTATCTATAAATTTCTCTAAATCTAAGGAATTTTAGAACATGCATGGTTATGAATTATGTTTTTTTTAATACTGTAAGACAAATAATGATAAAAAAACGACTGAAAGTAAAAAAAAAAAAAAAAAAAAAAAAAAAACTGTTTTACAATATTTAATATTTTAATATTAAGATGGTAAGATTAAGAACTTAATCAAAATAAGGGATGGTTGTCCTTTACTGTTTATCATGTCATTACATGTTAAAGAAGAAAAGTGTTATAGACCAAAATTAAACTCTTCATAATACAACTCCAAACACACACCTTTAAGGGCTTTTTTTATACATCATTTTTAAGGATTCGTACTGAATATTGGATTCCCTCATAAATGTTTTCAATTTTTAATTCATAAGGGCTCTTATTTGTTCCGAAAGTGCCGCTGTGAAGCAGCGGACATCTGTTTGTTCTGTTCTCACATGTCCTTCAGATCCTGAGCTCTGACAGCAAAGGTATCCGCATTATTGTTTTTTTTTTTTACGTCCATTGCTTCTTGGTACGTTTATTGTCTAAATCTTATTTACTATAAAGCTATTATTGATTTATTTATTTTGAAAAGCATTTTTCGCATAGTCAGTGTTATAAATGTACATGTGAGATAATGCTAAAGGCTAATGTAGCCACTTATCATCAAACTGATTTGCTCTGAGGCCACTGTTACAAGAGAACTATTTAGTTGTACGCTATCAGTGAGAACAGGGAGGTCTGCTGTATTAATGAAATTCTTTTAGTAATTTTATTCAATTTTATTCACAGCATCCTACTGTATTGTGACTATGGCAGCTCAGGTTACTGAATCAGACCAGATCAAACAGGCAAGAGGAACCTAACAGACATAATCATACACATAGTCTATTTATAGTTATAAAATCATTCATCCCTTTTATTGGCCATCTTTGTATTCTGCAGTTCAAAGAATTCCTGGGAACCTATAATAAACTGACAGAAAACTGCTTCATGGATTGTGTTAAAGATTTCACTACAAGAGAGGTCAAGCCAGAGGAGGTATGTGATTATGGTTATATTTCTGCTAGCTTTCATAAATATCCTTTAAAATAAATGTAAAGTTATTATTAAACCCAACTATGAATTTGACTTAAGTGTAACTTTTCTTTCCAGACCTCATGTTCTGAGAGCTGCTTACAAAAGTACCTAAAAATGACGCAGAGGATCTCCATGCGCTTCCAGGAATATCACATCCAGCAGAATGAAGCATTGGCTGCTAAAGCCGGCTTGTTAGGACAACCGCGATAATCGACTACTGCTGGACTGAACTCCAGACCAGTATTCCAGCATGGAGCAGGGCCCTCCAAACTGGAGCAGCAAGACAGAGGACGCAGGCACTAGGAATAGTGTGAGAAGGCCTCTTATGTCTGCCAGCTCTCCGGATAATTGACTTGTTGGGATTTTTGGTTTCCCAAAGGACAGACACTCTCATTTTGACCATCATGCTGGTCTTCCATAAAACTCGAAAGATCTTAATTGTTTTTTTGTTAGAATGCTACAAAATAAAATGTTAGTCAACTCTAACATTAAGTCTTGTTCATGCATAATTTATCAATGAAATAAAAAAACAAAATGCTTAACTAGGATGAATTCTGATCTATACTACACTGGGAAAAAAAAAAAAAAAAAATACTTGTAGGATTTACTTGATAAAATCGTTGTAACAATTTGCACTAACACATTTTAAGTTAATTTTACTGCTACTGCTCTGTACAACATGCTTGTTATTATCAGGGAAAATCTACTTAATATTGAGCTTAACATTCATAAAGAAATTAAGTAAATATTACTTAATTCTATATATAAAAATAAATATAATTAAGTAAAATCTACTTAAGAAAATAAGTAACTTATAATAAAGTTTACTTGGCAATACTTTTACTCAAATAATATAACACTGAATTAAACCATGCTTTTAAAGTGTATGCTTTACTTAGAAACATCTAAGTAAATAATACAATAGATATCATGTAGACGCCATATATACATAATAGAAATAATGCGGCACTCACCCGACTTCAATACTTGATAAAAAATCAAATGTTACCATCATTGTCTGAGTGTAAATGTGTAATTTTGAGGTAGATGTCACAGAATTTAAAGTTACTGAGCCTAACAACGAAAGCAATGAGAAAACTGTAAATAAAGCTGAAAAACAGCAAAAAAAAAATTATTCATGCCCCAGTGCATGATGGGAACACCAGTATCAGTAGTTGAGTAGGTTTTACTTAATTTTATATCGTTGACATTTATGCTTTAATTTCTACATGCTTGAACTGAGTATTAGTTTTTACGTTGTTTTTTTTTTTAAACTCTTGCCTGAACAACTTTTTCATGTAGAAATTACTTTTTTTTTTTTTTTTTTCCTGTAGTATTTATTCACCACTGAATCATTTTTCAGTGTAGCTGGGTGAATCTTACAAAACATGCCCAGGTCATAGTTCGCCCGAAATTCAAAATAAAATTGCATTTTAATCTACGTTACATTTCTTACAATAAAATACTGGGATTGATTTATGTGAAGATTGTGAGTATCAAGACATTATGTTCTAAAAATACAGTTGTGTATTTCTAAATAAATTAATGGTGTTGAAATTGTCTTATATTTGTGAATGTTCAACCAGTTAATAAAGACAAAGAAAAAAGAATAACATTTCTGAATATTTCAAAACTTTATTAGAAATGAGAAGACCTCTTATTTTACATAATGATACAATGGCTTTGCTCAGGAACCTAATGCCTTCATTTCTTCATCCAGGAATCTGTAAATAAACTGAAGTCACAGGGAAGCAAGTTTTCACAATTTCGTTGCAGTGAATTAATCGATGCCTACAGCATAAAATGTTCAACATAGTCATGGGTCATCACTCTAGACAGCTTGGGTTTAGGTTCCTAAATGGTTGATTATATACAGTCTAAAGATGTGCTAATGCTTCTACCAACTTGACATAGAAAAGGAAAATTAATATACAAAGATGTACTGTTTAAAAAATAATATAAATCATTTTTACAGTTTGTGTAAAATGTATTTTTCAAATACATGTTTTTTTTGAAAGATCTATTTACAAAAGGAACAATCAGTAAGAAACCCCTGGGCTTAACATACTTGTGTGAGAAGCAACTCATTTATTCAATTGGTCAAGAACTCAAAATGAAAATGAGAATAAATGTTTAAATTATAAAGTACCAGGGAAAAAAACAAAAGAATGGGGAGGAAAAAGCTGGTCACCAATTTCTGGTGTTCCATCAAAGGAGCTTTGGGCCCAGATGGATCAACAAAACGTGGGAAGATGCGGTTTACTGCACAGTATTTACCCAAATTGTGACGTCACATTCAAAGGTTCAAGATGACCCCACAAAATTCTCATTCCTTCTACCCCACCGACCGAACTGAATGTGGGACGACTGTGATTCTCATCTTGTAAAAAATACAAAAATGCTGTCCACGGACTGAATAAATATATTTAACAAGTTGCAAGATAATACCTTTATTTTACACAAAAATTTCAGCTCTAGAAATCTTTCATTAAATAACTTCACGGCTGTGATATATACTTTTTGAAATTTTCCATACTAAAATAAAAACTCTGCAATTACATATAAAAAGACAAAATACACTTGCAAAGGAAATTAGTCCACTGAAAACAGTTTTATCTCGTGTTCCACTGTAAACATTTTCTGCTTTTTTTTCATTTCCATTTTCTTATTTTCTTAAAAAGAGACAACAAAAATAGGTTTTGCATAATTCTCTGTGCTCACATACTAAGATAGAAGTGGAAGACGCCGGCTGCAGTTTTCAGTAAACTACATTCCCTTTTGCAATTGACTTTGTCCTACTTTTCCAAAATAGGGCACTCTGCTGTAACACATGTACTTTGGCAGTTCTGATGGAACAAGCACACTACAATTGACCTTTCTTTGAATAACCATAGCCAGCTGGTTAAGGTGACCATTACCTAGGGATCTGAGACCATTTTCTTACCATGCTCTGATAGAGGAACGTACAATTGATTGACTAGCAGTCCCTGCTGCGCAGAAGCAGTAAGAGGAGGTCTCTGTTCAGCGTTTGTAGAGAGTGAAGTGAAAAGTGCCGTCGTATTCATTCTGGATGGATAAATCGTAAGCTTTGATTTCATAGATTACATTCAACCCTCACGTAGAGTCCAGTCCGTTCCCTGGTGCCGAGAGTGGTAGCGACAGCGAGCGAGAGGAGGCAGGATCAGTTTACAAAGTGCAGAAGGTGGGAGTGGCCCGATAGGGATCAGAGGAGACGTGGAGGCGGAGGGCAGTCGAGTGCTATTGGCTGCTTGCTCTGGCTCGTCAGTATGCGTGTCTCCGTGGAGGCAGCGGGATGCTGAGAAGGCAGAGGTGGAGCGGGGTGGGACGGGGCACGGGCGTGACATCACCTGCACTCAACGGCCACAGTGTTCTGCGTGGGGGAAGCTGAAGACGGGCTCATGCCTGTGTCAGACGAGCCTGATGATGTGGACGCTGTGGTGTGGGACACTGTTGATCAGAAGTCAGAGGTCAATCATTCGCAAAAGACAAGAAATTGAGAAACCCAAACACTCTTTGCATTTTTGACAAATATTAAAGGGTTAGTTCACCCAAAAATTTAATTTGTCATCAAGTACTCACCCTCATGTTGTTCCACACCCGTAAGACCTTTGTTCATCTTCGGAACACGAATGAAGATATTTTTGATGAAATCCAAGAGGTTTTTTTTTTTTTTTTTTTATGCCCCATAGAAAGCAACGTAATTACTGTCATTCAAGGTGCAGAAAGGTACTAAAGACATTGTTAAAAAAAGTCAACGACTACAGTGGTTCAACCTTAAATGTTATGAAGCGACGAGAATACTTTTTTGTGCACAAAAACAAAACAAAAATAACGACTTTATTCAACAATTTCTTCTACTTTTTCACCTAATTTTTTACAACTTTTCTGGACCTTGAATGTGGTAATTACGTTGCTTTCTATGGGGGATAAAAAAACCTCAGATTTCATTAAAAAAAAAAAAAAAAAATAATAATAATAATAATAATAATAATAATAATTTGTGTTCCGAAGATGAACAAAGGTCTTATGGGTGTGGAGCGATTTGAGGGTAAGCATTTATTATTATTATTAAATTATTAATAATAATTTATTATTATTATTTTTATTATTATTAAATGAAATACAAAAAAAAAAAAAAAAAAAAAAAAAAAAAAAAAAAATTTACCTTCTCTTTCCTTCTTTTTTAACCTTTTCCGCCTCCTGTCGATGGAAGCCACCTCAGACTTGAGTGACATGTAGTATTTCCTGATTTCCTGTAGCTTCTTTTGCAAGAATGAAATGCGCTCAGTACTTGACATGTTGTCCAGCTCAGCTGTGAAAAACAGAAGCAGGAACCAGTCAGGAGAGGACGTAAAGTTCATAAAAAAAAAAAAAAAAAAAAAAAAAAAAAAAAAAAACATTCATATGAGATGACAGACATTTTAGCTACAACTGCATGGATGGGCATTAGGAGTACAACAAGAGACATCTGGGTATAGAAGAATTTCCCAAGATTTAAAATGAGCTATTGTATCTTTTATTTACATTAATCTGATATAGAAATCTATCTTTATTGCATATCAACAGTTAAATTGCACACGTTAATAGTAAAACTTTATGGACCAATTGCAGCTCAATGGTATAATGACTCTCTTTATCAGAATATAACCAGAAAATACAGGAAATTTGTACGCTATTTTATTTATTTATTTATTTATTTATTTATTAGGGGTGACTCTGAATAGTCGATGATTCAATGCTTCGATAGGAGGAGCCTGATTCGACTACCAATCTCACAGTCGAATCTTCATAGAGGTGTTATGAAACGAGATATGGGGGTGCTTAATATCTGATTTTACATAGACGTACCGGTTCTCTCCCAATAGGTTAATATACAACCTATTATGATAAGGCTTTAAATAATGTGAAAAGAAAGAAGCTTTTAATAAATATTTTTAATGTGCGTGAATAAACCCAACCACCCCTGTGACAGATTCAAGTTTCACTTCCATGATCCGTGACCGACAGAGGAGCATCTTGGCGGCAGGGATTAATTCTTTAACAATGTCTGGGATAAGAAAATCTAAAGTGTAGAATTGGATGCACTTTGAAATGGTAAAAGATGATCCAAAAAAAAAAAAAAAAAAAAAAAAAAAAAAATGCAAGTTGTGCCAATAGCTCATGTCCTACCACTCAACAACGACAAACACTGCGGCGCACTTCTGCTGGCCAACGTTAACAAGTTGACTAGAGCACTATTTGAAAAGACTCGAACGGACACACGCAGATCGTGTGAAAAATCCAGTCTTTCTCTCTCAATCAGGTAGGGTACAAGTGATTTCAAAACATTTCAGCCGGTTCTAATTTGATTTTTGGATGCTGTGAATGTTTAGCTAAAAAGACTGCCATTCCAGTTTAGCGTTTGTTGTCTCTGCAGTTAAAAACACAAAGTTGACAATTCTGGCTATACTTTCGTTATTTTAATAATTTCTTTAATTTGAATTTATTTATTGATCACTCTGGGTTATCTAATTTAACCATTTGTGGCTTGTGTTTTGAATACATGTTAACCTGCACTTTAGGCATTTTGCACTTGTGACTTGATTGACTATTTCATTTTTTTAATTATTTTTATTTATTAGAACGGTATATTCTGTTCTAATTCAATTCTGTAAATTAATTTTTGATTGTTTTTTGATGCATCGATGTTGCGCTGCAAATTAGTTAAAGCTTGCTCGCACAGGCAATTTAGCCGATTTAATTTGATTTGCCGACATGTGAAATGCATATCTATCTGCAGTGTGGCCTTTCTGCAGTTATTTATATATATATTTTTAAGGTTTACTGATCCAAAATGTTTTTATTCATTTTCTTCTATATCTTTGTGTGGTGTTCTGTACATCGTCCCAGAATGTTTATCCACATTGCCTTTTAATTTCAGTCAAAAATCATTGACAGTTTCGTATATCACTTGACAGGCAGTTTGGTCGCTTTATTAGAAAGTTGTTTCTCTGTGCTGTGTTTGAAAGAAAATAAAAGTTGTCTTAAGGCGCGGGTTCATTTTCCGCGGCCGCTCCATCTCGTGCACAGTTGAGCGCGCGAGCCTTTCAAAGTAGCCTATACTCCTTTGACCTTAAGCGCAGAAAGAGTTTGTGCGCACTATCTAGTGGACCCACTCACACATATGATTAGCAGGAACCGGCTCTCTTAAACCTATATGGGATGGAAAAGGACTGGAAGGCCAAGAATACTTTCAAAATATGATGAGAAGTTTCTCAGATTTTCTTCGAGAAAATGGAAGTCCAGGAGGTCACATTAAATACTGATTTTTGCTCAAAGAAACCATTTTTTTTTTTCTTCGTATTTTCGGTTTGTATCGTAATAAAGACCAAAAAATAAATATGAATGGTCATTAAAACATTGCTAAAACAACAAAGCTGGTGGTGGCCTAAGACTTTTGCACAGTACTGTATAAATCAAGTTTTTTAATATAGCCTGGATTGTGTCAATTGCCAGCACACTGCCTCATATTAAGCTGCTACAATGAGAACGTGTCTACATCTGAAGTCAACAAAGCATGAGAAGCCACAACCAAAATGTGTCAAATTAACTTTGGAAAAGTTCTCAAACTCACTCAACTGGCAGGACCACTTGTATGTGCGGGGGGAAGGGATGGATTGTTTCTCTTTGTGCTTGTCTTTTTCCATGTCTTTACTGTTGGGAGAAACCAGACCGGGCGATCGAGAAAGCTTCTGGCTCTTGGGTAGGCTGGAGTGCTTGACTGGGGTTAGCTTATTAGAGCTGTCCATGGCAGACAGGTCCTCACTGTCGCTACTGTGACCTGAAGACATACAGAGAGACGGTCAATATTAAAACAGACTCAAATCTGATAAAATTAGCAGACTAAGACAAACAATACACTTCACACACAGTTAAAGCTAAAATTTTACTAAAAGTTGAACGTGAGAATTGAAGCAGAGGTTAATCAGACAGCCAAGAGAAGTGTAACATCACATGACATCAGCAGAGTTAGCGAAACCATTCTCTGGTATCATCATATTTGACCCCGTTCTTTTTTCACTAACCTTCAATTTTCACATAAATTTAATATTCACTGAAAAATAACTGAATAAACCTAACCTTCTAGGATGTAAAAATAAATAAATAAATAAAAATTAAGTATCAGTTATAGCATACAACAGAAAAAAATAAGACTAACTTGGACAGCAATCTATAAATGCTTTCAAAGCTTTTGAAACCCTTCAAAACACTCACCTGCTCCATTCTTCTCTGTTTTACAAACCGCGCTTGAACGTTTCTGGCTGCGTTTTTGCTTCTTGGCCGACGAGCCAGTAGTGCAATCCAATAACCTCTTTTGACCTGAAAATTCAGATTAGCAAACAAACAGATAAGAAAAGCCTGAACAAGGATGATCAAGCAGTCAAAAAAAAAAAATCATCACCATAAAAATAACGCAAATCTAGTAATGGACAATATATTGCTGATATTTTTAACCAGTCTAATTAGGCCAATATTCATGTCTTATTTTTCTATTTTTCTGCCCAGTTCAAACAGTTTACTCTCTAATGCCAGATTTCAAAAATCAACCACTAGTATTATCTAAATGTGCATCAAGCTTTAACTTACCTCTGTCTTTTCCATCTCGATCCTGCAGTGAGATGCTGGAATTGCTCGAACTTGCACTAGCATCAAAGCTATGAGTTGACTCATTCTCCCCGAGACCCTCCTGTGACTCTGCTACACTGTCCACTTCGATTGTGGCGTCACTCTCACCCTTAGTGCTGTGTGATTCATCCGGGCTGGGGGCAGAAGATGGGGAAAACAGACGTTGAGGTCCCACTGCAACCAGGACATGAGGAAGGTGGTCAGAAGGCTCCAGAGGCTGAGGCTCAGGCTGAGCTTTCTCTTCCTCCATCATTTTCAGTAACTCTTCACCAGAGGGTTTTTCCTTCTCCTCTGGATCGTCAAGGTCCACTTCATGGCAGACCAGCGCCTCTGGGCCAATTTGAGGCATCATTTCCTCATTTGTGGCTGTTGTTGGATCCTCCAGCTCTGGGCATGGAGGTTCTACCTTGAGGTGCACCTCTCTGGTAAGAGCAGGCATCTCAGATTTCATCTCGATATCTTTGCTGGGAGATGATAGTGTTGGAGTAGGGGGTTCCTCGGGTTTCTGCACTACCTCGGCCCTCTTCTCAGGCTCAGGTTTGTTCTCTATCAGTGGCATTTTAACTGGAGAAAGCGTTTTGGGTTCTTCTTTTCTGTCCAGGCGAATTTTCTTTTCCGGCGTTCGCTGTTCAGTGATTTTGCGTTTCACTGCGCTGCTTCGCTCTGGAGGCCAGATGTCCTCTGTTGCGGAGTCTGTGTCTGAGCCGGCTGTCTCAGCCAGCTTTAATCTCTCTGCGGGACTGTTATGTGGCGTTTCCTGGGATTTCTTCACAGGCCGTGGAGGTGTGGAGGGTTCCTCTGTCTCTGTGTGATTAGTAGCGGCAGGTGTTTGTGTCTCTGATCCTGGTTCTCTCAAACGAGGCTTCTTTGCTCTTGGTTTTGGAGATCCATCATCAGACTCAACAGGGAGCCGGGATGCATCTTCCTCAGGTTTACTCTCACTCTCCTTGAAGTTGGGCATCTCCTGTGGGCTGCTGGGTAGTTCGGGCTCAGTCTGCGCAGGTTCTGGCATTGTGTTCTCCTCCGAGAGATCCTCAGCTGCCTCTTGTATTGCTGTCGGGGGTGGATCGGTTCTCTCTGTCCACTCCAGCTTCTTCTCAGGAGATTCCTCACACTCGCTATCATCCGAGGAGTTCCCTGAATCTAAAAATGTGAACAAAAAAAAAAAAAAAAAAAAAAAATGAAAATACAAGCATGAAAGTTAACCAACATAAAGTTGTAAACTATACTTAAAACTAAAGATGCACAGATGTATTGGACGAGATAAGTAATTATCTGTGTTTTCTAAGCCAACACACACCAGGAAAAAAAAAAAAAAAAAAAAAAAAATATTCAGCTGGATTAGAACCAAAGTTTCCAAAAGGGGGCAGGAAAAAGGCATTGGACAGTTGTGAAGTGAAGTGATGAAGACAGCTTACACAATTTCACGTGACTCTTTAAGCCCTGCAGTTCAGCATGAGCTCACTGGTTTGTATTTGTCTGTCATATACAAATTATTAGCACTTTATTTTCCATATTACAGCTGGCCTTTCGTTTATATTGAGAAACTTAGTTCTACAACAACAACAACAACAACAACAACAACAACAACAACTAAAGAACACAATCCTTTAAATTTCCTTCAAAGATGAGATTTAAAGCAAGGTGGCAGAAAAAAAGCAATCAATTTCAGCATGTGTTGTTTTTCTACTGACTCAAAATGATGCAAGCTGCTCTTACCATTAGATCCTCTATCAGAATCATACATCCCAGAAGTTCTCCTTGTTCGCCGGCGAGGTGTACCTATACAAATATTTAAAAAAGTAAGTTAAAAGCACTAGCTGAGGTCATGGGTTTGATTCATAGGGAGTAAACATACTGGCAAAATGTATACCTTGAAAGCACTGCAAGATGCTTTAGACCAGTGGTTCCCAAACCTGTCCTGGAGGACCCCCAGCACTGCACATTTTGGATGTCTCTCTCATCTAACACACCTGATTCAACTCATCAGCTCATTAGTAGAGACTGCAAGACCTGAAGTAGGTGTGTCAGATAAGGGCGACATACAAAATATGCAGTGCTGGGGGTCCTTCAGGACAGGTTTGGGAACCGCTGCTTTAGCACTGGAACACTGGACATTTAACATGCTGTCTGAGAGTTCAGAAATCTAACCAATGAAATCTCATATTTTGGAATCTATAATGGTAACAGGTCTATTATAACAAATGTGAAATTGAAGCAGAGGTTAATCAGACAGCCAAGAGAAGTGTGACATCACATGACATCAGTCAAGTTAGCGAAACCATTCTCTGGTATCATCATCTTTGACCCCATTCTCAGAAACAAGCCTTCAATTTTCAATATGACTGGGTAGTATATACAATATTCATTATATTCATTATATTTCTCAGCAATGAGGTGATAACTTAAACGATGCTTAAACAAGCTTCACTACTACATACAGATGCACTCAGGTATTGCGCTCTCTCTCATTAATTCATTCTAATAAATTTAATCTTACTGCGCTACTTTATTCCACCAGAATTCTAGATCTAACAAGCCGTAGATAAAATAGCAAACGAAAATTACCGTTATTTTTCAGTCTATATCTGTTCAGTCAGATTTTCCGCTGCAAACATCCATAACAGCTTTTAACTTATCCATGCTGGCAAATAATCGTTGCCACCCGATGTGAATTTTATAAATAATTTTAGTACGAAGCTACAACATCACACAAGCCATTCACACATCTTTTGACATGGACAGTCTTACCCTCTCCATTTGGCAGGGCAGAGGCATCTGAGGGCCGCGAGTTCTTGCTGCTGGATCGACCCTCGCTGCTGGGGGTCTTGGACAGACTTCGAGAGGTACTGGGAGGGGTGGATTTAAGTGGAGGACGACCTCGCCGTATCCCCAGTTTGGCCTTATCCTCCTCTTTCTCCTTCTCTCCATCTTCTTTATTCTGTGGTGAAGGAAAGCACAAAAATAATTTTTCCCCAAGGTTCTCAAAAGATAAGTCTTGTTTTTTTTTTGTTTTTTTTAAGACAGATTATAAGTCACTTACCTTCATTTTTTTCTTTTGTTTTCTCTTTGTTCCACCCTTATCACCAGGCCATATTATTCGATCTGCCTTGACCCATTCATCATATCTGTTACAGAGACAAAATATCCTCTTGAATAAGATTGTCATCCACAAGGTGAACAATAAATAATCCATTCAGTCTTTACAAACCATTCGGACACTTTCAAATGAACACTGGACATTTAACACATGCTGTCTGAGAGTTCAGAAATCTAACCAATGAAATCTCATATTTTGGAATCTATAATGGTAACAGGTCTATTATAACAAATGTGAAACTGAAGCAGAGGTTAATCAGACAGCCAAGAGAAGTGTGACATCACATGACATCAGTCAAGTTAGCGAAACCATTCTCTGGTATCATCATCTTTGACCCCATTCTCATAAACAAGCCTTCAATTTTCAATACGACTGGGTAGTATATACAATATTCATCATTTATTTGCGAGCAAAATCCAGCCATAATGTTCTCATGCACCCAAGTCATTATTTACCAAGTACAGTCCTTTCAAATAAAATGAAAAGTCAAAAAGTCAGTCACATCAACGCCTCACCTCACGTTCCAGCCGTAGTAGTGCACCAGGTAAAGAATCTCTCCATTATCGGTCTCTGTGTTTCTGATGTTAGCTTCATAGATCTTCTGTGTCTTCCCCTTGCCGTATTTCACTTTGACTTTAGTGCCGGTCAAAGAGTGCTCAGAGTCCTCACAGCCGTCATCCTCCTCCCTCTCATCACTGTCAAACAAACACAAATGATTCACAAATGCTCTTCATCCACAGAGATTTTTTTTTGTTTGTTTTTTTAAAAAAGGACTATATAAAATCATGGAAAACAGAACTTTTATTGTTCTTCTGAAATAAGAGTTTAATGCACTCTGCAATCCACTGTTCCGGTGCAAATATAAACATGACAGCGTGAAATGGTGCACGCTCACAGCTAGCGTTTAAGACAATTTCACACGAGACACGGCAGTCATGAATGTCTAGTTCATTTTCAAAGAGAATGCCTTTTTGCATTCCATTGCGCTGTTTTTGCATGCAAGTAGTGTTTGACAATTGCGCTTGCATCTTTCTCAGCATCTCGTGCAGGACACGACGTTAAGCCACAGCACTCAAGTTCGAAGTTCTTCAACTTTTAAAAAAAACATACCTCTAGAAAATTAGATATAGCAGCAGATATGGCCAGTTGACATCTGTGCCTTTGTTCATATGGACATCTAACTGCTAATAGGGTTTGTGTTTTCAGCAATAGTGTGCACCCTTAATTTACTGAGAAAGAAGGTCAGGGAAAAATATGTAGATGAAAAATCTCCATACAAGTGCCTTTTGAGCATTTGCAGGCATTTTTGTTTTTTTCTACTTGTTATTTTGCACTTTTTGTTAAAAAAAGGTTATTAGTATTATTTAAATCAACATTATTATTATTTTTTGACACTTCAATTCCAGTATCTAATTATTCTTAAGAGTGAAGTTCATTGTCATTTGAAAGTGTGTTGGCCTTCTTAAATTATTATGCTGTTATATTTTGATTATATATTCAGTGGCATAAAATGGTCTTTAAATGACAATAATATTGCATATCGCAATTATTTCTGGGACAATATATCGCCCAAAAAAAATTTAGTTATTGTGACAGGCATATTTGAGCGTATTCTCTTCGTTAGGATGGTGATTTAGCAACTGTTCCCGTGTCAAGTATGTTTCATTCATAATGTTTCTCCTTAAATCTGAAATAAAATGTCATACCTTACTGTCCCTCATAACCAGTAGTATAACAAACTTATAAGCAAGCTTAATTGTTATACTAGTTTGACATGACAAGAAAACAGAAAAGATTTGTGTAGGCTGTAAAAATACTCCCTCACCTTGCTCTTCTTCCGAGAGGACATTTCTCTGAACCCGCCACGAGTGTCACAGAGAAAACGAACGCATGCAAAATCTGAGATAAAATTACATTTTGTTTTTCTGCTCCAGATATACACTTTTCAAATATTTTTGAAAATGTAACATTAAGGTAATTTAAACGTAGCCTTTGTAATATAAAGCAAAACATTAAATGTGGAGAAAAAAAAAAAAAAAAAAGTAAACAACTAGTATTACCAAATTGACTAGCAGCAGCATCGTTTAATCGACTAGTCGACTAGCCTCGCACATCCCTAGTTCCAACACAACCACATTAACATACAAATAGGGCTGTCACGATAACCACAATATAGTAATACCGCAATACTGACAAGAAAACCACAGAGTAGTGCAAGCAACCCCCACAACCACGATGTTCACTTTTTTTTTTTCATAAGGCTATACCATTCTTGTTTTACACTTCATGCATGTGTATTGAATGTTAAATAAGTTAATAATGATAACAAGAATGAAGTTTTTTTTCCCCACCAACTGGCTCTTTTTTACTTAACTGAAAAGTCTAAAAAAAGTCTAAGCTTCAAATTTACTAAGGAATTAACACCATTCCTTCTGTTTAAATGCAGAGGTTAATCAGACAGCCAAGAGAAGTGTGACATCACATGAGATCAGTCATGCAAGCGAAACCATTCTCTCGTATCATCATTTTTGACTCTGCTGAAACAGGTTCAATTCCAAAGTTTTTAAGCCTAATCACATGCATGACAGTTTTCTAATCAAATGCTCCACAAGAGAGTCAGAGTTTAAATGACATTTGGTATGACATTACAGGACTAATAAATCATAAATCAGTTCATCAGGACAGCCAAACATTTAACAGATTAAGCATAGATGATGCTGACATACCGGTCCCTAAGTCTGGATCTCTCGCCATCTTCCTCCTCATCATCATCATCCTCCTGTTCTTCGTCATCAGTATCTTTATCAGACTCATCGAGGCGGCGACTGCGGCGTTTTCCAGGGGTCTCCCCATCAGATTTCTCCTTTTGCTCCTCTCCGCTGTTTTCTCCTCCAACTCGCGTCTCCTCCTTTTTCTTCTCCTCCTTTAATTTCTCCTGCTTCACAGACTCCCTCATTTCTATTTTCACAGGGGTCACCGTACACCGCCGCCGGCCCTGAGTTGTCACAGACATACAACAAGATATTTTAGCTAGTTTCTAACAAAAAAATTGAAGGAAAGAAAATTCTAAATTTAAAAAAGGGAAGCTCCCTACACAAAACCAGTTAACTGAATGTCATGTTCTATAATAAGAAAACCTATGATAATATCCTACATTCTAGAACTGGTATAATCATTTAATTACACTCACGTGAGCAGCACAATAAACACCTTGGTAATAATTGTAGCATAATGAAATGCTTTAGTAAATGACAATGCTTTAAAAGTTTTAAATACTTCACAAGTACACAGGTAAGAATGAGGTTTGATAGTTTGTATATTTAAACAAATAACATTATAAAAAGCACCTCAAAAGTGGTCCATACAAGTCATGTGCTGTATTCTGAGTCCTCCAATGATAGCTGATAACTTTGTGAGAAAAATGTTGAAATTGAAATTTTTTCAATGAAAGTCTTACTTGACAGTTATGGTCAGCATTCACTTTCATTGTATGGAATTAGGCAGCTTGGACAAATTATTAATTTCTCCTTTTGTGTTCCACATAAGGAAGTAATAGCTTTCGAAAGACATGAGAATGAGTTTTTTTTATCTTTGAGAGAACTATTCCTTTAAATGCAGGATGTTTACCGGTTTAAAAACCCTAAATAACAGACATGCCCTCAAAATCAATTTAAAGTCAAAGAGACGGATCAGACAGCCAAGAGAAGTGTATCATCACATGACATCAGGTCATGAAAGCGAAACCATTCTCTAGTATCATCATGTGCATTTCCTCCAACTCATTCAAGGACAAAAACACTTTGAATGCAAGTATTATTGCTGTGCAGCTGGCAGGTCATTGAGCATGAAAATCCCACATCCTGAGAGCAGCACAACAGACAGACAGACAGACACTCACCCTGGGCGAGCAGATATCTTTGCGTCCTTTTTCACTCTCAGCATCTGACTCATCAGCGTCTGCCGCAGGTTTGTCCTCGCTGGTTCCAGGCTCCGCTGTAACCTGCTGCATCATCTCGTCTGTGTCTTCACTCTCTTTTTTCACAGCCTTAACACTCTGTGCTTCTGGCTGGCTGTCTGGCCGCGGCTCGTTGTGGTGCACAGTCCTGAATTGGATCTGAGCCGAGCGGCAGTATTCCTCAAATCCGTACAGGTACCTGAGGTTCAAGTCAAAGGATGAGTAAACGTTATATTTTATCACCAACAAACTTAACTATTAAAAGAAACATTCTGGGTTGATGTTCTGAAAAGTTTGGTATATGCATATGTACGGGCTTTTCCAAATGTTTTTTTTTTTAACTCAAGAAGAGGTTAATCAGACAGCCAAGAGAAATGTAACATCACATGACATCAGTCAAGTTAGCGAAACCATTCTCTAGTATCATCATATTTGACCCCATTCTCTTATAACATGCTTTCAATTTTCAAAAGGGCTTGGTTTATTTATTTTTTTATCTGGCCATTACATGAGTTGACAGATTGAATATTACTTTGTCCAGTCAAGGTTAGTGAGGATTTTATCATACCCGTTTCATACAACTGTTATTGGTATACCTTAGGAATGACGTAGTTGCATATCTGAAATGTTTATTTGTGGTACTGCATACTTGCCTGCTAGACATTCATTTGAAAGTTTATTTAATGTAAACATGCTTTTTGTTCATGTGTTTACACTGAAAGATGGGTCAAAAATACTGTGTTGTAATCAGCAGCATGCAACAGATCCAGTCCATAAACATCAAATTGAAAATAACCCAGAATATTTCTTGGGGAAAAAAAAAAAAAAAAAAAAAAAAGTGCAGCAAAAGTCACCTTTGAAAGTGGAAAATTGTCTCCATTTGCCAACGCCACAAAAAGAACACTGGCTGCTGATTAAACAAATATAGTCGTGTACAGCAGGAATTGAGAGAGCATGCACTTACTTTCTGTAGGCTGTTTTCACATTGTACGAGGCAGCAGAGTTCAGAACAGGGATGCCAAGATCCATGTAGATCTGTTTCCAAATAGATCCGCTCTCAATCTAAAAAACAAAATAAACCATCCCATTTCACAAGTCTTTTTGATGACTGAAAGCGCCAATTCTTGCTGCACAGAGTTGGTAGTGTCATGCACATCTGTCTACCACACCCAGGGATCAAACAGCTTAGAGAAACATGACATCACTTGAACAAGCACAACCGTTTTCCCAATTATCACCACTCCAAACTCCCAAATATAATTACCCTCAATAACAATCACAGAACATGTATTTGATAAACAAGGAATTTTTCAACTCATTTCAGCTCTGTGAACACCATAAATTCAATTAGTGGTTACTTTCGCTTCATATTTTTGGCAAAGTCTCACTTCCCACTTGCTGAGTACAATAAACAGATGGTGGGAACACTAAGAACACTCACATTGTCACAGCCTCCGTGAATATGTACTAGTCGGAAGAGCTTGAAGAGGTTGAGATCCTTGTAGCCAAGCACTGGAGGTTTGTTAATTGGAGTCCCTGGAAAAAAAAAGCAAAGGTGCAGAGAAGCGTTAAACTGAAAATGTGCCCTGCAGAACTGGTCATGAGATTCTATGAAAAAATAAATAAATAAAAATATCATTTGAGCTTTTGAGGCCACACACACACAAAGACTATAAAAGACATCCACCATGATATACACTATTTAGCTGTCCTTATGAAGATTACTAATCCCCATTTAATTTTTTCCCAGTAGTGATTACAACTCAACTGGTGATGTGCAGGCATTACCTCTGTCCTCCATGAACTTGTAAAGCTGCTGTAGAAAGTGGTCCCTTTCCTCTGGGTCTGGCTCATCATCAGGCTGATTAAGAGAAAGAAAGTACAACATATGAATTTGAAGTTTGCCAAGTGTGGAATTATCTTGCCATCTTTTTTAAATCTCAGTTCACATAATCAACAAAAAGTAGTTTGCTCAGTGCATATCTAATCAATCATTGCCTTAGGGTCAATTACCAATTGTGAGGAATTTAGCAATTCTGATTCTGGTTCCTTAATGACTATTAACAATTCTTTTGCTAAATTAAGAGGAACAAATATCAGAGAAAATAAATGCAATTCTTATTTACAGACTTTTAAAGTGTGGCATAAATATATTCAAACATAATTAGTACAATTTTACTCATTTAGCTTATTTCTTTTTATAAAATATCACTTATTAGAAACAAAAAGTCTGCTGTGGTGTGTATCTTAAATTACACGTTTGTCATAAGAACAACAAGTCCGTAATTACAGCAATTTAAGTCTCACTAGCATTACACAACACCCGTGAAGTTGTCAGAGTTGGACGTGACTGAAAGAGAGTGAGTCAGATTAATATAATCAACCACTCCTATCGATTCATAAGTGTTTTTGATATTTGGATTAAAAAAAAAAAGAAGTTATTTCACATACTGCCCAATGTTGTCCTACAAACAATTTTCATATTGAAGGCTATGAAAACAAATATAGAGAATATAACTTGTATGCTGTATATTATGTGCAAAAAAAGGGTTAAAAATCACATTACAACATTTACATTGTAACAACACTACAATCTAAAAACAAAAGTAAAGCAGAAGTTAGAATTTTATTAAAAAAAAAAAAAGACTAAATGTTAACTGGTAAGAGGAACACATTCACTCATCTGAGCTTAATGCATGTATGAACTTTTACCTAATAATACCTTTTTTGACAAAATATAAGGTTTATGCAGTGTAAGCCTAATTAGGAAAGGTGTTTACTATGCATTCACAGTCACTTTTGGGGTTTTACAGCAGCAACTGCTTACAAGTGTGAATCCTGAAATGTTTTGTTTAGAGATTAAAGTAGCTGCTTGAATATGTTCATCGAATCAAACACAATCAAGCAGCTGAAGTCACAAACATGGCGATGTCTGTGAAACCGTGAAGTCTTACAGCTATTGACAGCGTGTTATTAAACGAGTCCAATCGAGATGTGAGTTCATCCATTAGATATTTTAAAAAAAACAACAACAGCATTAAATGCTTTGCATGGTTGCAGAGAGTATGTTTGAGCCACACGTATCGCACCCACTGCAGATCGTATAGAACTGAATGCTGTATGAACACAGCCGTATCAAGCCCAAATTATGGGACTGAGAACTGTATTCTAGTGCTGTGTAAAAAAAAAAACAAAAAAAAAAACAAACAAACACTATAATAGTCCAAATACTTGCGCTGCTGTCTTGACATTTTGTCATTTTTCCCCCCTTTTTTTTCAGATACCCCTGCATAGACGTTGTGCTATTGTGGTAGGCCTATGCCATTTCAAACCCACACTTTAGATCGGGCTTAATATTTTTGTAATAACGGCTGATTTTCAGCCTGCCTGCCATCATTGGGGATGACCCAAAGACTTTATATATAGAAAGACGATGCACTCGTATTATTATGAATGAGAGAAAGTACAACACGTAATATGGCGGAATAAGTCCCGCCTTCTTAATAAGAGCCAATTGCCGACTGGTAAAGTCATATGCCGTAAAGAGACCGTTGCGACCGTTTTTGTGAGATTTCATTGGTGATTTCAAATATGAAAATTAATCGAAAGCTTGGCAAAGAATTTGATGTTTCCCCATTCAAAGAGACAGGAGCTGCACTTGCATGCCCGAGAGGCGTTTCAAAGATGGCCGCCAAGTGAAATGACTTGTCTTAAAGGGACTTTGGGAAGACCAAAAACGGCACAATGAATCGCACCGTTCCAGCCCTACTGTATATCAATATAAATGGTATTCCCTTATCCTGTATCGTTTATAAAATAAATACCGTACAAACTCGCCCAGCCCTATCAAGAACTACATGCTCAAGCAAACATATAAAATATCAAGATAACATGAATATTAAATCAAGCACATGAGGATTTTATTGCCTGAATCTTAAAATCAAATATGGATTTGTTTTACGTTTTTACTTTTGGAAGCAACAAAATGGTAGTTGTGTGGACTTTCAATAGAGGGACAGAAATCTCTCAGATTTGATTTAAAATATCTTCATTTGCGTTTTGAAGATGAACACAAGTCTTGCGGGTGTGGAATGACATAAGGGTGTGGAAATGACCCTTTTTTTTTTTTTTCCATGTTTGGGTGAACTAACCCTTTAAAGACTGAGGAGTCGGCAACCCACTAACCAGTTGATTTTAAAAATATGTAGTTGCACATTCTTAGTCTAAACAGAATCCTAGTCCAGGCTTTCTAAAGACACAATTCATTAAAAAGAAAAACAACCCATCATTTCCAACAAATGTTTCCACTTATCTTTTCACATGCTGGCCTTATAATTGTGCAACGTGCCCGACCTTCTCCAGCGAGGAGAGAAGACTCTTTGAGATGAGCTCAGCCCTGCCCACCATCAGAACTGGCACACCTCCACTGTTCCTCAGCCAATCCCGCAGCCTTTTCACAACCAAAGGAACGAGCGGTTGCCATGGGAACATGTCGGAAAACCAAGCAAATGGCCATTTGTCCAAACTCGGAGAGCAGGAAGAATGAGACATTGTTGTCCGAAGCCTGGGGGCTTTCCCACATGCTGAGACCATTCAGTGGGCTTAATCAAGGTGTACGAGAACATGAGATGTAAAGGGCCGATGGAATGTCTTCACAAATCAACAAATACCAACACTGGGGTCTCTCAGTCGACATTGGTCTTGAATGCCCTCATATTGCTTCAGTAAGCCTGGTGCCCAGCTCTGGCAGCCCCTTTAATCAGAGCAATCACTGCAAAACTACATGCCAATTACTGAGACCAAGAAACAAGGGTCCAAGCAAGAGCATAAACTAAAATACCATAAGTAAATAAATAACCTCCTCTCACAATTTTGAAAGACAAGACTGCAATTTTCCAACACCATCAACTTCTGAATATGTCGGCAACACACCAAAATTTTCTCAACATTTGACAAATCGCTTTTAAAGGAAAACTGTTTCTGGGACAAAACATAAAGAATTGGAAATGACAAAGAAATACTGGAGTCTTACTTCCTCTGGTTCTGGCTCCTTCTCCTCCTCCTCCTCCCCCTCTTTGCCTTCACCATCTTCATCAACATCATCTTCATCACTGCTGGAGGATTCAAGAATCTCGCTCAAGTCCACTTTCCAGGTTCCAGGGACCTGTCTGGCCTTTAGAAAGAGCTGTGCTGCTTCAAACCCTGGTAACAGAGAAAATACAGACACAAGAAAGAGTGCATGAGAGATCAGACTGTGACTTGGAAACAGTCAAGTCAATACAGGTCAGCTGATCTTGGGTCTTGTACCTTTCTTGAGAGAGTACTCAGGTTTGGAGAGGGTGTCAATGCTTACTTCCTGAACATCTTTGCGTGCCACGGTGTGACTGCAGAACAAAAACAGTGATAAATCAGAAAGAGAATAACAACAACAACATGAACAAGTTTCTGTTTCTTTCTCTATTAAAGAAAATTTATAGGCACATTAAAAAGCAAAACATCTGTATTAAAAATCCTATGAAACTATTTAACAAGCAAAGCCATCAAACATGAAATAAAGGCTACAAAGTTCATTTGGACTTCATGGGGTTTGTAAATGTCAAAGCTACTTTTCAATGCTACTCACAATTTGGAATCAGCAAATGATCTCACTAAACATTGGTCCTTTTTGACAGTTAGGTCATCATTGCAGCTTGGAGATATCACCTTTAAAGAGGAAGAAAATATTAAAGATTTTCAAGTGAAAACAGCAAGTCTTTACCTGTACAGAAGTACTGCAGTCAATAATCTTAATATTAGAACTGCGAGTCTTCGGAGTCTTCAGTCTTCATTGACACATTAAATCAGAAAGATCTTAATCCTTTCCCCGCCAGTATTTTATTTTTAAAAAGTTGCCAGTCAGCGCGCTTGTCAAAGATCGGTTTCAGATCGATGATCAAAACATAGGCAGAGTACATCGAGTCCATCAACACCCCCAAAGCTGGCAGTCATATACCTCTTCCTGGGTTCCACATTTCATTCGGTAACGTTAGGCAGTTTTGATTTGATATGCCGTTTAATGTTTGATGATTGTGTTAGCTTACATGTGCATAAGCAATGCTTCAATGCTTCTATTTTTTTTTTTTTTTTTTTTTTTTTTTTTTTTTACAGAGCACGAACTTTTCCATACAACAGTTTCAAACACTTTAACATCATCAGCAAACAACTTTCAGTCTGTTCCCCATACAAATCAATCAGATGAGTTCAGAAGACCACTCTCACAAGTCATAGAGACTATATTTATACTAATTTGTTGGTCCGGCTACACTTTATTTTAAGGTGACGTAGTTACATTGTACTTACTCCAGTAAGTACTGAGTAATATTAATTAACTACATGTACTTACTATAGAGATACGGTTAGGTTTAGGATTAGTTACTTGTAATTATGCATAATTTACTGTTAATACTATAGTAAGTACATGTAGTAATGTGTAACTACGTCACCTTAAAATAAAGTGTTACCACTGGTCCTACAAACTGTCAGTATGAACTAATGTTGCATGGAAAAGCGGCATGAAGATTTTGCAAATATTCTTTTTGTTCCAAGGAAAGAAACAAAAAAAAAAAAAAAAAAAAAACAAAGCAGCGTTCAGGCTTGAAGGCAAGTACATAATGACACCCAAAGTAGCAAATATAACTTATGCGGAAAATTGGAATTCGCATAAAACATTTGCGAATAAAGCAGCGTTTCCATCCAGCGAGACAAGAAGAACAACATCGATACTTCCTAATAAACTGGCACCAAATATCACTAAGAAAAATGTAAATTTACTGTAGTAGGAGAAGCCACTCTGGGTCTTTTTTTGCATATAATAAATTACACAAAACGCTATAAACCCGGTCATGTTAACTTGTTTTCGGAGGCGGATGAAAAAATGTGCATAAAAATAGGTGGATGGAAACATAGCTAGTCTCTCTAGCTTGTTTTAAAATCCAAAAGTTAAAAGAGGTTTGTAAATGAATCAATGACTCACCAAGACGTAGTGGCAGGAATCACTATCGGACCCACTCTGAATACAGGCCACTTTCCCCAAAAGGTCATCATTAAGCCTTCTCCTATCATCGTCATCATCTTCACTCGATGAAGACTCCTTCTCATCTTCTGCACTGCATTTCATCAAACAAAGCACTAATGTTTGAAAAAATGCTCCCTTTTTACATTAAAACACTGATCAGAAAACTGTATTTATGCATGTAGGAAAATAAATAAAAAAAGAAACTGGGGGGAAAAAAACAGGTAGAATAATGTTCATTCCAGCTCAAAATCCAACTGGAAATCATCAGTTTAAACACTGACTGAGGATGTTGTGCTTTCCTTAATTAAATTAAGCATGTTTGTTATTTGTTAGGATCCAAGTGTAACAAATTGAGGGCGCACACAAAAAAAAAAAAAAAAAAAAAAAAAAAAAAAAAAAAAGTGTACTATAACAAACTCGTATGAATTTAGCCATTGCACTTATACATCAGAGGTCATTTACAAAAGTCTTAAAAAGGTACATTAGCAACAGCTTGATTAATATTTAAAAAAAAAAAAAAAAAAAAAAAAAAAAACATTTAAAGAAAGAAAGTGGGAAAATGATAAAAAACTAGTTTAGTACTGTTTTGGGTGCAAGAAGCTATGATGTGGACTTGTAAACTGTGAGGAATATGACCAATTAAACAAAGAATTATCTTGATTTACACTTCATACATATAGATAGCAAAAAGAGGAAAGGACTGTAAATACTCACACTGCCTGAGAAGACCTTCTACCCCGATTCGTCTTCTTTCCAATGACTGGAGTGCCAAAGTGCTCTGGGTTAGTAAGGGGTAGTTGGTCCAAAGTCTGTTACAGAGAGAAATAGACAGGAAAAAAAAAAAAAATAGAGTAAAAAAGAGAGAGAGAAAACCCAGGGAAAAGTGTTAAACACAAGACACACGAAGCAGACAACACCTCACACAATTTATTTTTTTCCATTTACCTCACTTTCTGCAAAATGTCTTTCGCCTTTAAGACACAGTGAAGTTCTTCTAAGGGTTTTCTCATCTCCGTCATCAAAAACTGCAATGATGATGGGAAAAAAAAAAAAAAAAAACTTTGAAATGTAAATGACAAGTTTAGTTTACTGAAGAACAATTATATGGCCTAAGAGTGGTCCTATAAGTGCAATTCTAGGGAGATTTAGTCAGCCGTATCTGTACGTACCCACAGTGTACCAGCTGGCATCTGTGAGTTTGCTGATGACAGCTTCGCTAAGTCCACCCTCTGGGCTCTTCACTTCCACTGTTGAGCCAACCTGAGACCAGAGATATAGAACACATCATTGCACTACCTAACTTTTTGTGACACAAATAGGAAACAATTCAAACATAGTGTTTAGTTAAAAAAAAAACAAAAAAAAAAACAAAAAAAAAAAAACATTAACAACGTTTTAGAATTAAACATTCAGTAAGTTTACATGCACCCTTATAATGGGATTTTGGCAATATTGCGATTAAACTTTACCTTATGTAAATGTAATAGTTTGATCAAACAAATGCGATTAAGCATTCCAGTACGTCCAGTATGTTGAATTTGATGCGAGTAGATTAAAACAATGGCAGATAACATGCATACTATCTGAGTGTGGTATAACCATGCTTATTACCGAATAATCAGAGTAATAAAAAATTGCACATAAACTGGAGTGACAAGTTCTGCTCGTGTCACGTAAACATCTTTCTGCGATCAAGACCTTACTCTGATTATGAGAAATAAATCACATTATTGGTGCACATGTAAACGTAGTGACTGTCTATGAGCTACAGTATAAGGCACTTCTGCCTCATAATTAAGAGTGCTCAAGGTGCTCAGTTTCTTTAAACAATATTCCAGCCATAACCATAAGTTAATTTTCTCAGTTCACTCTGCATTAACAAAATGCATTAAAAAAAGTCTCTTACCCTTAAGGGTCCTTTGACTTGGTCATCTTGGACAACTTGTGAGGTGCTGTCTCCTTTAAGCACAACCTGCAAACAAAAACGGTACAAAATATAGAAAAAGAGCACCAGAGCATGATGGTGAGAGTGACATGGATGCTAAGACAGTAAACTTGCAGCTCAGTGAAGGTGAAGTAATCTGGTTGTGTAACAGATGGCATGTTCTTTATGATCTCTCTCAAACAAGCTTCTTAGAGAGCGCCTACATACAACGTCAAGAGGAACTGTTTCCTTGCAGACAAACTAGAGAATGTGAAACAAACTTCAGAAATGTGTCGCTCTGTGTTACTCAAGGCTGTCATGTTTAACTTGGTTAAAAATACAAGAACCACCACAAACCAAGACCTTGAGAGAAAGCAAAACATTGATGACGTACAATGAGGTCTTGCAAAAATGCCAGTGTGTGGATTAACCCTAAAACAACATACTTATGATTGGTAGGTGCTGATCCAAATTAAGCCATTTGTAAGCTTATTGTTAGACTACTATATCTGAAAAGATGGACGTTCTGTACAGCTGATGTTTGAATGGTCTGCAGAGCTAGTTCACAAAGCAGGATTATTAGGTGGTTTTCCTTGGCCCTGCTAAGTTACTGAAGCTTGCGGTGTAAAATGCACCAAACACTTTTGCATATAAGCAACATAACCCTTTTATAATAACAAATCTCTGCATTGTCACCAGCAGAAAATTACACTTGGAAAACTTTGTTTATACACTATGTCATCTGACACTGGCTTGACAGATAAGACGCAAGCCACATGTGAAAAGTGAAAAAGTTCAGAGTGCACCTTTTTTTTTTTTTAAAACTAATACATAAAGATCAAAGATGATTGTTAGCTGACAACACACATCAAGGACTATTTAAAAGGGGCAAAGTTTTGAAAGCATACATTTCAAAGTGATACAGAAAATCTCAACTGCTTGATGTTTATGCCGTCGCAAAATGTAAACAATTTTATTGCCGGGCGATATACTTAAATTTGTATATATAGTACATCAAACTTTATCCTCATGTACAGCTATATATATTATATAGCAAACCTCAACTACTTGATTGTTTACGTCATTGCAAAATGTAAACTATATCATTAAAGTCATCGTGAAATCAAAATTGACCCTATTTACTTTGTTAGTGCATATTCCTAGTCTTGTGTTGAACAATTAATCCGTGCAAGTTAATACACAGAAAAAAATTTTGTGTCGTGGTAATCTTTAATCAAAATCTGAAAAGTTACTTCCGGTCTGGAATGGCGTTCCTTCTGTGATGAAGTCAGTTTGACGGCTTGGGTTGAAAACGCTTAAACCACTCCTCTCCAACCGTTAGTCTGCTATGAGCGAGAGATGGAGAGGAGGAGCGCTAAGGTAAAACCCTGCCCTCTATTCAATATTCCGTTTCACTTGGAAATACGTCACAACACTGGAGAAAAGTCGTTTGCAACTTCTGGTTCTCGGGGACTTTAAATTACAACTATAAAGAATTAAGATATTATAAACATTAACCTCATGATTCGCTGTAAAGCTGCTTTGAAAATGTGTATTGTGAAAATAAAATTGACTTGACAAGATGAATACACAGACTTACATCAGACAGATTAAACGTACCTTAACTTTCACCATGCGTTTAACAGTCTTGATTTTTGCCTCGCAGAAGGCACCGCGGTACTTCGCGCTCACATCCGTCCCAACAGTCAGGTAGGCAGGTTCATCTGCTACCTGTGAACAGTGTAAATATTAGTAAGGTGCATAGACATATTCATACCAACACTTACTCTCTGCATGGTTATAGTTATAAAAAGCCTGAGCAAAAACATCTAATAATACTTTAAGCAGCATTGAACTATTTAAGAACTATTTAAGAAGTACTTTAAAAACAGCACTTAAGTGTTATGAAAAGTACTATTTTGGTTATTCAGAAAGCACTTATACAGTCTGACTACCTCAAACATTGAACAACTAAGCTTCTTTGATAATCCCTGATCAGTTATTCTACAAAAACCCCCATCCATATGTGATTTATTCATTGAAGTGTTTTGTTCCAGATGCTTGCTGGGCTTCATTTAGGGAGGCGTCGCCTATCAGAACTGCAGAGACTCACCTTCATCTTGATGGCTATTTGAGGGAGTCCAGCTCGATTGGTTTCGACTGCTGAAACAGAACAACACACGCAGAAAGAAACAGTCACGATCTGGCGCCATGTGCTCAAAAACGTGTCATATGTATGTGTGTGAAGAATTTGACAGCACAACACAAACACACAGAACAGAGAAAATGCTAAAGCAGCTAACGCAGCTAGCCACTTCTCGTCCTCATCCCTTTCGAAATGATCAAATAAACAAGACCAACCCATCAAAACAAAGCCTTAACTGCCTCACCGTGACTTTACCTCCAATCTGAGCCACTTACGATGTCTTGATGATGTAAAAACAAAGCACGGAGTCACTGAGGGAAAACATAACCTCTTCAAACCCTGCGTGTTTCCTTCCCGCTTCACTCACTGTGTGTGTGTGTGTGTGTGTGTGTGTGTCACGTCGCCATCATAGCTCACACACCGTCCTGCACCATGTCAGCCCCTCCACCATCCACTAAGCCCCGATTTCCCTCACTTAACACTGTATTTACCGAAGTATCTGAGTTCGAAGAACGTCAAACTGACAGTTATTATGGTTATTGACGCCTGTCAATTAAATTGTGACGGTTGAGCTAAATATAGTGAAGCTGTTATGGCGATTTAAATAGTTCTTCGGGTTAGTTCCGCAACAATATGTGAGGCGACTTTTCCTTTCAGACTGAGTTACAAGTTTTTGAATATAAAGTCGTCGGCTTTGAGTGGTTAGTTTAAGTAAAAGTCGTCGGGTAAAACCTGTGAGAAAACAAACCGACTAGATGTGACTATGCTCTGCCATTCAATTTTTTCTCTTCGTCGCCTAAATACCTTCGCTGGAAACCACGGGAAAACGGCAAATATAACTGGATTACTTTCAGACTAGCGGGTTTAAATGAGACAGATGTGAATATACGTGTCTAATGACGCGAAATCGGTGTTTGAATGTTGTGTGGAAATATATATGTGTACTTACATGCTCCTATATGACTGCTTCAGCTCAGCATTCGACTAGGTTGCAAAGGCATAGGCGAAATAACAAGCTGTTGAGCTGAGGTTGTGTTTCTCGGATCCCTATTGGCTGCCGGGGCCACTGTGGGCAAATTCAGAGCATTTCGATTGGCTGACTGCTAAGCGAAATTCTACTGGCTAGACTGAAGCGCGAAACCTGATTGCGGAGTACGAAAGCGGCGCTGGGAATAGCGCTTTCTCATTGGTGTTCTTTGAGTCGCACTCTTTGCGAATACAACAAATCCATCCTGGTCTCCGATTGGCTACACGTTTCCTGTTCTGCGTTGTCCACGGTTCTGATTGATCGAATTGACTCAGAAGCGTCCCGTCTGCGAAGCCCATTGGCTGGAAGGATGTATGGGAACGGAGCTTCATTTCAGAGGGAAAGCCTCAGCTCAGTCTGCGCATGTCGAAGCGAAGAGAACATTCGCCATTTTGTACCCAACGTAATTATTTTCGCATTCTGGACTCGGAGCCCGTGAGATTTCGCGGTGAGCCCCGTGACTGTTTTTTGCTTGCTTTTCTAGTCAGATCGAATAACTTCAGCATCGATATAACTTAAATTTGTTCTTTATGTGATTTGCATTACAAATATTTTACCAATAAACAGTTTTAATGCGGTCGTGTAGAAAAGGTCAATTGAAGGCAACGGTAATGGCGTCTTTATGCCGTTGCTGTAGAGAGCGTCTGGCGTCATGGGCTTGGTGACCACGTGACCGGAACAGAGCGTCACAGTAAGCATGTGTGTCACGTTAAATACTTTTTCAGTGACACCTGGGTGTATTAGATGGTCACTGAAATGCTCATTTTACTCAGACATGATATTGAAGCATGATTCAGAATCAGGAATGCGATTGAATAGTATTTTGACTGGGTGTTTTAAGGATTAAAATGTGTTTATGGTGGATATTAAGGACTGTTTGATTCAGTGTTGATATACATCAGCGACTGGACCAGTAGAATCTTATGTTTATGGTGTTATTAAGTGGTGTTTTAATGTATAAACAGGGTCAGAAAATAATCTGTATTTGTGCAATACAAGATGATTATGCAATGGTGATCTGTTTGTGTACTATATCTGTGTATTGTGTTTTAATCAATAAATCTGTCAGTTTGCCTATACATTAATCATCTTGTAAATTAATCTGTAAGCACACATTACATAATACATGTATAGGACCGTTTCTAAAGCAACATTCAAACTCAACTTTCCACATAAGAGATAATCAGCAACACATAGTGCTAAAAATAGAGGTCACGTGCAAAGCTTTGGCCTCAAAGGCCAAGAAAATGATACAAAGCTCCTACAACAATTATCTATGCGCTTTGATCAAAGGCGGCTTCTGCTTAAACACTTGAAATTAGTTTTGTAGACACCCTGGGAGACAATTAATGTATCTAACTTTCATTTACTACATCATTGTCATCCCTTAATTTCTGTTATTTCATAATTTTGATGGCTTTACTATTATTCTAAAATGAGGAAATTAGTAATAATAATGAATAAGCAGGTGTGCCCAAATTCTTGACTGATCACAGTGTAAAATATCATTGTGTTACCCTCAGAAAGGCTGTTATGGAAAGTATGTTCCTTAAAGTTAAAGACCTAGTCACACTTTTTTTTTTTTTCAAACTCTAATACAATAACTAACATGCATGCATGCTTGCGTTACAATGTCATGGATGGCAATTTTAAAAAGTGAATTATATAAATGTACTGGGTTTGCGTTGAGCTCCATATGCTGGTGGCTGGCACAACTAAGCTAATCATTGGCTCAGGGTCAAGTCCTTGCAGCGTATTGCAGATGAACTGTTTATTTACACCCGAATGCATAATGTATTTAGTGCCTTATGTCCAACCTAGTAATATACAAATTCTCTAGACAGGGTGTGCATAAATATCAATTAGTGACGCCACAAGTTTTCTGAAAGAGAAGGTGGATCCTTTGATCTTAAGCTTGCTGCCAAACTAATGAATGGTTATTATGACAATTTAGGAGTCTGAATCAGAGCTTCATACAGTTTTATAAATCGAATTTATTGTTAAGTTTGAAACCCGCAAAAAGGAAAACATAGGACTACATTAGTCCATTAGAAAACATAAAAAACATTTTATTGTCTGCAGTCAAGCTGAGAGTTGCCAGAATGTCTGAAACATGGTATACAGTCAGTGAAGTGGAAAAACAGAGGTTTGCAGCACTCTTTACATGTTGTCCTCATCCGAGTCATCTTCCTCCTCCAGGGATTCCTGTCAGGACAGAAATGTGACAATAAGCCAATGCTTAAGAGAGCTTTTGTTATGACTATTACCAGAGGAACAGTTACTCACTTTAGCGTATTTCTCCGCCTCCTCTTTGATGTCTTTCGGAACAAGCTCATGCCTTCCTTTTGTGACTAATAAAAGGGACAAAGATATATATAAATAAAACAATTCCTCTTTTCTACTGTAGATACACCATCAAAATCAGGAATAAAAAAAAAAAAGCCCTCAAAAACAATTTAAAAAAAATGTAGGAGTGACATGTTAAATCACACATCATTACACAAACAGCTGCAAGGTACAGTGTTCAAGGGTTAGTTCACCAAGAAATGAAAATTCTGTCATTAAGTACTCACCCTCATGTCATTCCAAACTCGCGAGACCTTCGTTCACCTTCTTTTTGATGATATCTGAGAGCTTTCCGTCCCTCCATAGACAGCCTACGCAACTAACTTTGATGCTTCAAAAAGAGATCGTAAAACTAATCCATATGAATTGAGCAGTTTAGTCAAAATTTTCTGAAGAGACTCGATTGCTTTATATGATGACCAGAATGAATTTAGGCTTTATTCACATGTAAACATTCATCAACGCATACATCAGTTGTGGTAAACAGAAGCTCAAGCATGTTGCGTGCGAGAACCAATGAGGTTCATTGTTGTGTGTTAAGCATCATGTTTGAGCTTCCGCAAGAGGTTTGTTCTCGCACGTCAATCAAGTTCGGTTGAGCTTCTGTTCATGTTCGCTGATCAATGCTTCATAAAAAGTGATCGAGTCTCTTCAGAAAATTTGTACTAAACCACTCAATATGGATTAGTTTTCTCTTTATGAACTTTTTGAAGCGTCAAAGTTTCAATTGCGTAGCTGTCTATGGAGGGGCAGAAAGCTCTCAGATTTCATCAAAAAGATCTTCATTTGTGTTCCGAAGATGAACGAAAGTCTTGCGCATTTTGAATGACATGAGGGTGAGTAATTAATGACAGAATTTTCATTTTTGGGTGAACTAACCTTTTAAGTATTACAATAAGCAACATTATTATCATATTATAATCTTAAGTTATAATACATTTTAAAATTTAATTTATAAAATTTACAATAAAACATTAAAAATGGATAGAAAAAAAACGAATATATAAAACAATGAAAGGGGTTTTATGAGAAATGCAGCACTAAACACAAATGCAGTCAAGGAAAACTGAAAGGAAGTTTTAAGTATTACAGATATTTTCCTAAAGTCTCAGATTCAGTAAAGGCTGCGTTTACAATGCAAGCCTTAATGCACAGATCTGATCTTTTGACCATATTCTGAGTTTTTTCATCCTGTCTGTTTACATTCACTTTAGACATGACTGGTATTCGATATCTGTGTTTAATCCCTGCCCAAAAATAATTCTGTTGGTGATCACTTTACTATGCGACATGGTTGATTCTCAGGTTTTAAATGGCCGTTCTAAAATTATTTTATAATTTACGTCGGATGGCTATGATTATTTGCCAGCATAGATAAGTTAAAAGCTGTTATGGATGTTTGAAGCGCAAAATCTGACTGAACGGATACAGACCAGAAAATAATGGTAATTTTCATTTGTTATTTTGGTAGTGCAGTAAGATTTCATTTATTTGAAGGAATTAACGAGAGAGAGAGATTGTGAATGTGAATTACCTGCATGCGTCTGTAGTGAAGCTTGTTAGTTCATTTACAAAAACAGCGAAGAAATATAATGTAGCTTTCAGCAGTGAAGCTGATTTAAAAAAAATTAATGGCGCAGAGTCTGAAAACCAGTTTCTATGCACCTGAATGTTTCTGTGTTTGCGCAATTTCTGAACTATAAAGTTTCCACCTCGGTAAAAAAAATTGTGAGTTTCAGTGTGAGCGCATACAGGCACATCTGCTTCATAATACAACATTAAATAGCTATCTTTGTGGCAAAACATGTCGCCCTCGCCTTGTGGTGGCTTGGAATTCCAAGGGGAATCGGATATACGCGTTAAGATGTAGGTCAGATATTGCATATGTATCTGATTTAAAACCATTTGGAAGTGGCTCAGAACGGATGCGAAAAAACGGATCTTGTGCAGATTTTTGTTTTTACATGTGTGCAACAAATTCCAATCTGTGTCAGACGTGTAATTTACACTGTTTTGTGCAAGTGTAAATGGAGCCTAAGTTAAATTAACGATAGGTTAGAATTAGAATATAAAAGCCTGTCATTACCTTCTCCAACCCAGCTAAGCTCGAGCTCAAAGGCTTTGTCTTTCACCTCATCATGAACGATATAGATACTGAGAAGAGATGACAAAACACACACAAACAAATAGTTATACAAAGTATAAATATAAAATGTTTAATTAGATATGGCATGCTATAAATGTTTTATTCAGGGCTCCCACAATCATGGACAACTTAGAAACATTGATTTTTTTTATTAATTTTCAGGTCTGGAAAAGTCACAGAAGTTAATTTCTGTTGTGTATTGTTTATGCTCTGCTCTAAATTATAAATATACTAGTTAGAATTTTTTTGAGTGCAATCTCAATAAGAAAAGTGCTTATGCAGTAACCCATCAATGCTTGTGAAGAGTCATGTAAAAGTCATTTAAATTGATTGGTCAAAATGTGTGGGAACCCTGTTCATTAGTAGCCAACGTTATTGTAAACTCAGCAACCTAAGAGATAAGAACAAAATTCAGCTGAGCTAGACCTTTAAAAGCTCAAGCACAAAACTAGTAGTTCGACTGGTTTGGTTGGTATATGGTTTGTTTTCATGGACCTCTACTGCTCTCTTGTGTTGATTATAAATGATGTATTAGATTTTGAGGTCTTCTCCATTTTAAGTTAGAAATAAAACACACTCACATTTTTGCCACTTCCTTCACCAGTTCTCTGCAGGTCATATCTTTCATCTGAAACAAAATAAAATTAATTAATTACAGGATTTAACATTTACAAACTTAATCACATTAATCTGTTGACATAAACATGCAAACACAGCTAAAGGAATCTAGTGTTGTAATTGTTTTGAAACTCTTCTGATGGCATAATGCTGTTACTTCTTTAAGACTGTTTTATATAATGTGGTCCCTGCAGTACTGAAAGTAGCTGACTCTTGTATGAACACGTTTCAAAGAAAAACTGCCAAACATGCTTCCACTAAACATCACAGCTGTACTGTTAGGAGTAAAGGTCTGAATGAGTATATGCTAAAAATGAAAGACAATAAGATGGCAATAAAATTCTCTGTAATTTCCTTTCGTTAACTCTACAATAAGTAAATCCACTTCACAAGCTAATTACTCTTTGAGAGCAAAACCATAGAAATGTACAGAACTACTCCAAAAACGGAAGTTCAAAAACAATATTTTAAAAAGATGGCTGTGCGCTTGTTTCTTTGGCGCATAAGGTCTATATAATAAATACCACCTACCTGTAGTTTCTCAATTTCTGTCTTGGCAGCTTGCTTGGCTTTTCCAATAGCACAGCCCCAGTAACCCTAACAAACACACATCGAACATTAATGACAAAGTGAAATACATGTACATGAGGAACAATCTGCACTACTGAAGGATTTCACATGTATGCTGGACACTTTTTGGCTGCTTTTCCATCATTGGCCACTCCAACTTGACCACGAAGGTAACACTGTAGTTCTGTTCCATTTGCACTAACATTTGGCTGCAGAACTAGTTTCAGATATAAGCAGAAGCCTTTAAATCAAAAGGTTTTTGAAATCATAAGGAAACAAATCTAGTAAAGGCCCTGTCCTAAATGGCACAATTCATGTGCACTTGCGGTCTTGTAGACTTAGAATGGCCGCCGTGTGGCATGTCTGTTAAGTCCACAAGACCGTAGGGCACAAGTCACCAAACTCGGGCCTGGAGGGCCACTGTCCTGCAAAGTTTAGCCCCAACCCCAATTAAACACACTTGAACCAGCTGAACCACAAGGTCTCACTAGGCATACAAGAAACTTTCAAGCAGGTGTGTTGGAGCTAAACTCTGCAGGACAGCAGTCCTCCAGGACTGAGTTTGGAGACCTCTGCCGTAGGGTGTCCCATTTGTCATTGTAGGTTTCAGAAGGGTGCTCGTGAGCACTTTTGCTGAGCCCGCACTAAAGCGAGCTCTGCAGCAAACTTCTCCCCGATAGTCAAAGTGGCATTACGTCATGAAAGTGTGGACTTGGAGGAACATCTCAAGGGCTTAGGGTTCCATTTGGGACAGGGCCAAAGTGTGTCAAAGATGGTAGTATACATTACATGAATAGTTCTCCCAAAAATTAAAATTCTGTCATTTACTCACCCTCATGTCATTTCAAATGACAGATCTTCATTTGTGTTCACCCGAAGATGAATGAAAGTCTTACGGGTTTGGAGCAACATGAGGGTGAGTAATTAATGACAGAATTTTCATTTTTGGTTGAACTATCCCTTTAAAGTATTGATTGATAGAGATCATTTATGCAAAGAGATCTCTTACGTATGAAATCCCAGAAGGATCAACCATGTAGAGCTGTGGACCATCATCTTCATCATACGATCCCAGAATGAAACTGACAGGTTAAAGAAAAAGAAACAAGTTCAAAAACATGTCATACACACTAATAAAAATATATATATTAAAAAAAAGCTCTTACAAGTAACCAATATCTTGCATTTTCGAAACTTTACAGAAGACCTACCTGCATCCAAAAGGCCTCACAGCGCTGTATAATGTGTAAGCATGGACATACATGGCCACTCTGTCTGCAAGATGCTGTTTGGATAATGAGGAAAGTAGTAGTACATCAATGACCAGCATATCATTTCAAAATTCAAACTGTTGTTTATCAAAGAATTTCAAGTTTATTGCTAGTTTATTGCTGCATCATCAGATCATCTTCATTGAACATGGATTGGATCCATTTAACAGGCCAACATAAATACATAAAAACAACAGAACAAAGATGCATATGAAATAAACTGTGCTTTTCAGGTACAGAAATAAAGTAATAAAATGTAAAATATTGTTCATTGTACAAATTAAATATACATTAATCCTTATTAAAGCAGAGACAGCAGCAGGAATATTAGGCTGCACGGATCCAATATACTGGTACACAAGTGATTTATTTCTCAACTGTTTACGTTCATTTAAGACATGACTGAATTCAGTATTTGCGTATTGTCTAAACGGCTTTCCGGGAGTGTGCTTTGGATGTGTGCGCACAAAACTTCTCACACAGTGAATAGAATTGAGTTCTCTTTTGAGTCTTCTTGCGCTTGAATATTTAAATTCGAAAGGCTTAAAAACACGTGCAAAGGATAAACTCTCGCAAAAATGCAGCACTGGCCCGTTCGGGACAGTGACCGTTCCATCAATTGTCTCAAGCATCGTTCATGCTGGCAACGGGCAGTCTTTATTGTCGAGCCCTCCTGTATTTTGTACAGATTTCATTTTGTTTTAGCAAGCATTTAATTATTTTACCCAGAGATAAATGTTGGATTATGCAACAGACATTATACAACTCAGTGCCTTCAAGCGGTTAATTAATAAACCATTGGTTTGTTATATCAGCCTTTCGTGCTACAGCCGAAATGCTGGTGGTTTTAAATTGATCAAAAAACGGCCGATAAGACAGAATTTACTAGGAAAATCTGCCATATAATATCTCATTAGAGCAGCTGTACTGTTCGCTTTATAAATCCAGGAAGGAGGAGCAGTTCTTAGCAATCTTAGATCCGTGCTGGTGCTATCTACTCAACCCCCCCCCCCCCCCCCCCCAACCCCCATTTTATTTATTTTTATCTATTATTATTTATTTATTTATTTATAAATCCATCGGAGCATCTCTAACAATGTTAATTTTGGGGTGATCTATTGCTTTACTCTCTCTCTTACCTTCAGTGGGATGTCATGGCCATAATTGGAGCGGAAGTTTGAGGCTTCTTCTCTGGCCACCTCTGAGAGAGATCGTGCATCTGCTAGAAGGCCAGCCACAGCCTAGAAGGCATACAGATAGGGATTCATATATATCGTGTAGAGATTTACACTATCATTCACACGTTTGGAGACAGTATTTAAAATAAATAAATAAATAAATAAATAAAAAATTAATACTTTTATTCTGCAAGGATGCATTAAAATGTTTGTTTGTTTATAATGTCATGCCAGCTTCTGTGGCTATTTTCATGGCGAGGAAAATTTATGGTAAAACTGTGTCAGCTGTTTACAATTTATTTTTTGCTAAAAACTCAAACTATATTTGGTTTAACTTTGTTAAAAACTTCTTCAAAAGAGTTAACTGAATAAAAAAAAACAGGGTTCACAGGGTTAAAACCAGCATAATCTAATAAAACATGCTTCAATGATAAAGAGTTTTGACAGAAAGAATATTTTGGTGGATTTTCTACTAGTATTAAAAACTTGTATGTCACCCTGGAATGGCCTATTCTGCAATGGGTATAAACAATCTGGTCCCATCAGTTTGAGATTTGATAGAAACTTCTTCCAACCTTGGGGTTGATTTCATGAAGTTTGTTCATAGTATATAAATCACATTGTGTTTGCCATTTGTTATTAATATAGAAATGAATTATTGGTTTTTAGATCCATAGGAGGTTCAAAAGTGACAATAAAGACATTTATAATGTTACTAAAGATTTCCATTTCAAATAAATGCTGTTTTTTCTACTAAAAGAATCCTGAAAATAGTAATTATAAGATTATGCATAATAATAATAATAATAATAATAAAAAGAAGAAATGTTCTTTAGCTGCAAATCATCATATTAGAATGATTTCTGAAGGATCATGTGACACTGAAGCCTGGAGTGATGATGCTGAAAATTCAGCTTTACAATCACAGTAATAAATTACATTTTAAAATTATATTTTAATTTTCAAATAGAAAACAGTTATTTTTCAAATTGTATCAAAATTTTATCAAATAATTTCAGCCTTGCTGAGCATCAGAGTCTTCTTTTAAAAAAAAAAAAAAAAAAAAAAAAAAAAAAATTAAAAATCTTAATTATTTCAAACTTTTGACCACCAGTGTATAAGTTTACATTTGCACAATGTCAAAATAATCATCTGGATGTAACTGCTTTTAAAGTACAATAAAGGAACCTAAGGAACATAATCCAAGTATGTAAGCTCAAATATTTTACAGGACCTGATAAAAGAAGCTACTAAAGATAAATTACTGAACTTTATGAGAATCTGTTTAACAAACTTGCTCAATGTTCTCACCATTCCAACATGCCGATCAATATTGAAGATGCGCTTATTGGAGCCCTCCTCATACAACTTGGATAGCACCAACTTCTCTACGCCAAACACGACTCCATCTTTGCAGCGGATGCCAATTGCTGTGCTGATGAACGATAAAAAGGGATTTTTTTTGTACAAATTATTTAATTAATTTTCTTAATAAGAACTTCCAGTCTGATTAGACATCAAATACAAAACACATATTATAGGTATTATCATCACATTAAAAGCCTTTCAGAGCAGCATATTAACATGTTTCTTGCTTAAATTATTCATTGTGTAGTAGTGGTTAACTAATTACCTGCTATTTTCTACGGCCTTCATGGCATATTCGACCTGAAATACCCTTCCATCAGGTGAGAAGGTGGAGGCGGATAAATCATACTGGATGGGGGAGAAGAGAACTGCTGTCAAAATTCTTGTTCATTTAATATAATAAATAAACAATTCAAATCGTTTTTAATCCCTGCAATAATAAAGACAACCCTGGGCATCAACAATGAGGCTAAATGAATGTTTCAAAGCAGTTTTCGTAGTGCACACCAAATTTACTTTCACTTTGCCTCCTCAGTGACTTTTCATTTGAACAGCTATCATTCATTGTTAGCGAGCAGTGACTCAGCAGGTGCAAAATAGTGCAGAAAACACACAACTAAACCATGTAAATGAAAATAACTTATGCTACTTAAGTATTAAAAAGACTTTATTAACTTTAATTGGGTTGGAGCAGAATAAAACACACTAATACAGGTCCTGCACACTAGCAGTAGCTTATTAGCTTCAGAATGACACAGACATACACGCATTCCGTATAAATCGATATTTCGGGATCAGATCTCATTCAAACACTATGATAAATTTTGTATTTCTGAATCCACTCACCCCGGTCCCAATGGAGCTCATTTTAACTGACTGTGAACTATAACTATAAACGTAAGTAAATGTTCAGCATTAGCAGCCGTAGACACTACAGCGCTTCGGCTCTCCCTCTGCCACCTGCGACCAACGAGCTCTGTGATTGGACACAATATCGACCAATCAGATCCTCTCGAAGGGCTAAAGGCGCAGTCTTTCAAAATAAAAGTGGGATACTAAAAAAGAAATGTTTTTTTTTTTTTTTTTTTTTTTTTTGAGATGTGAAGAACAGTGTCTTTAGAGCTTCTGAAATATTTTTACATTTTAAAATTTTAATTATAGAGTTTTCGAATTATATAATTTCAAAATAGACATATGAGAAACATATAAGAAAAGATATTACTATGAAAACAAAATACGAGTAGGCTACACAAAATAAAGCTGTATACATTAAGCTATTCCACATACATGATGTGGATGCATCTTTTTTACACATATACACAATCTACATGAATATTTTAATGTAAGGATAATTTGTAAATATTTGTATCTTGTAGTGGGCTTCAAATAAATCTTAGCAGTTGAGGTTTGCATCCAAAATGAGACATCCAGAAGTCTGATACCACTAATGAAATTCTTCTATTTAGCATTATCCATTGTTTTCTCATTACAAATGATCAGCATAACAATTAAATTAATGTTCAATTTATATGAATTTCTTAGTAGCCTATTTGGCATGTCTCCATTTGCTTTAATGATAGCAGCACTCAATTTATTTTACACTAAAACTTACTTATTACTTTATTTACTTTTTAAACCCCTAAAACATCATAAGAAACTTGTTGTTGTACTTCTGCTTCAAAATATTCTGAAATATACTTTTATACAGTTATAAACATTCATGAATTAGGTTCAAACAAACCAAAGGTGTTGCTTTGTCCTCAACCGTTACAAAATATCCTAATTAAAATGTCCATAAAATAATCAGAAATACACAACAGAGCACCATAAATGGAATGTAATATTTTATTACATGGGCTACAAATCCAAAGAAGTAATTCAAAAATGACTCTTTTCCCTTCAGAACAGCTGTTGCTGACAGACTACACATGGCCAAGACAAAAGAAGGAAAGAGAAAAAGGCATTTCATTATAACTCATTTCCAGCTGATGCAGCACAACACTCAATACTCCTACTACCATTTCATAATAAACAGTTCCAATGCTACAATTGCTTCAGACCCTTATTATCGACACATGAACACATGAATAACATTCACAACAAAAGTATCCATTCCATAGCTATTTTTCACACTAAAGATTCTTCAAATCTACTGGACCATCAGTTGGTCAGTATGTTAAAGGCTCAGACCAGAATCACACCAGCTGCTCTCTGTCACAGCTAAATTGGTTCTAACTCAAGTGTTGTGGATCATAGACATCCAGGCTACTGTAATCCCTGAGACTTATTTCATATATCAGCTGGCGAGCGTCTCAATGCACACACCCTGATATCTCTCATAGGGTGGGACATCTTTAACATCAGTCTCATGTCTGATACCGGGTTACACTAGCATAGACAAGCACTCTCATGCGCAATCCCGTAAATAAACACAGGTATACAATATAGGCCTAATCATGATGGACATCAGTTAAGCTGGATATTTTCATAGGCACAGGAGGTAGGTAATAATTTGCACTCAGGGTGACTGATGGAAGATGTGACTGAAAGGAAGCCAGGGCCGGAACTTGCTTAGATATTTCCGAATCTGTTAAAAGAGACACCCACAACTATGATTACGGCAGATATGGCAAAGTTCTTCAAATCCCCTCCTGAAAATACATACACACAAGTGGTTTTTGCACATTCATAAGGAAATAAGTGGTTTTAGCTACTATATCCATTCCAAGATTTGATAAAACACAACTCAAGCATAACTGAAGTATTCAGGTGAAAATAAAATAGAATAAAATAAAATAATACAATTTTCCTTTAAGACTTGCTTTATGATGTTATTTTCATGACAATTAACCACAATGTCCTTGCAAATTTGTATTACCACAACATGGTATGGATAGATGTTTTACTTTTATTTGTAATTCCAATTATTCTCAATTGTAATTACTGTAATCCATTTCTTTCTTTTGATTTTGGGGTGAAGTATGACACGTTCTTGACGGGTTTTATGAAATACATGCACCCACAGAAACATGATCGGCTAAAATGACTATCCTTAAAAATGTTCCCTTCACTAGAGTTAAAAATCAAGCCATGTTCCTTCAATTCAAAGGAACATGTGTTTTAATTGTGTTGTAAATTAGAGAGGAAAACAGACTTGTTTCAATGTTTAGGATGTGTAACTGCTCAATCTTTTGTTAAAGTGGAATATAATAATGCTATGGAATGCAAAAAAAATACAGTCATGCGCTTTAAATAGGTGGAGCATAAATTAATGTATGACAAATAAAGATACACTTCAGTCATGCTAAATTCTTCTGTGTTTCCACTTGACATTATTGTGCATTTGCATTGATTAATTTCAGTCATAAAATAAAGAGCTCTGGGCACTCAAAGATTCTTCTGCATATTTTTTCAAGATTACTGGCCCCTGCTGGGTTAATGTGCATGAAGTGAATGATTACGAAGCCATTTTAAGACACAAAAAGGTTCTGGATAAGAGTAAAGATATTTTAAATTAGAAAAAAAACAAAACAAAAAAAACAATTAAACTGAAAACAAATGACCTACAGGTGGGATAACTATGTGAATCTTACAATAAAGTGTCCAGATTATATTTCACACAAAAATCAAAAGTAAAAAAAAAAAAAAAAAAAAAAAAAAAAAGAGAAATTAGATTTTGCATAAAGAAATTTTTTTTAAGACCATCAAGACATTATTTTCATGACAATTAAGCAGACTTTCATTTATGTAATGCATCCATTACACTATTTTTTTGTGGTTTTCATTATATTCTCATTATTATACAATACAGTATTTTTTTAATATAGTACAACAAAAAATACTGTGGTACAATTTAAATTTAAATCAGCACAAAATAAAGGAAACAGTAATTAGAATTTGCAGTTAAAATGTACTTAATTGTCAAGTAAATAATACTGAAAAATAATAACTCAACATAAAACAAATGTAAAGAAGCAAAACCTCATTTCATTTTTTTTTTTTTTTTTTTTTTTTTTGATTTAAGGGTGAAATAAGACGTGGACACGTTGTTGACAGGTTTTGTGAGATTCACCCAACTTTATATAAGCTGGACCCAATGTTTGTATTGCACTTGGTGTGTTTCAATGTTTTTTCCCCTCCAAAAAATAAAATAATGCAATTAAAAAAAAAAATTCACAAAATAAAACCCAAACATGTGGGATGAAGACATCTCATATTCAGATCTGCAGTACGAGCCCAGCGGCAGAGATGTTGTCTCCTCCTCCAGCAGTCTGGTACACCTCTGTACACACCAACACAGGAGCCACGCAAATCTCATAGCCGTCCTCATCCCAGCAGGAAACTGGTCGAGATTCCTGAAGCGGAATTCTCTGACTTCCTTCTTGCCTGCTAATGGAGAACGATTCGTCCATAATCAGCCGCGCTTTACTGAGATCGATGTCCGGCGAGCCGCAGACGTGCCGGTTGGCAGTCAGAGACGCTTTGGCCGTGGCCGACATGGTGTTCTTCCACTGGGAGCCACGTTTGACGATGATGGCCTGGAAGGCCAGGGTGTGGACGTGAAGGCGGGTGAGGGGCCGACCCGTCCCTGCCTCATGGTGGCGCTGGTTTACCAGGCGGTAGAGTTCTCGCATCTGGTCCAGCACCGTAGCTACACGAGGGTTGGGGTCGGAAAGCACGGTTAAATTGCTGCCGCGGAAAAGGCTCAAAAGATTGGGCAGCTCTTGCTCATTCATGCCCAAAGAGTCGGCGTGAGGAAGAATAAAATCTAGTAGATCTGACATCAGACTTTCGTCCACAAAGCTGGCCATCTCGAAATGGACGGCGGTCTGCGGGGACGCGGAGGACAACATCTGCGCCAGCCTTCCCAGCAGAGCCTCACGCTCTCCTGTAAAAAAAAAGAGACAGTTATTACCTCTTATCAGTGTTGGGGGTAACTCATTACAAGTAACTTCAGTTACGTAATCAGATTACTTTTTCAAGTAACTAGTAAAGTAACGCATTGCTTTTTCAATTTACAACAAAATATCTAAGTTACTTTTTCAAATAAGTAACACAAGTTACTTTTTCACATTTATTGACTGAGCTCTCCTGTCCCCATGTTGAGAGAAATAAAGTGCAGAGGTGTTGTGTGCGCTGTGTAAACATGATGGTTATTGTAGTTCTAGACTAAATGTGAACATGCATCAATCATTCATTTCACTTTTGGTGTGAAAAGGCCTTTACATTTGCCAAAAATAGAACTTTTTTTGTTGTTATTAAAAAACAAACAAGCCCAGCCCAGGTGAGAAAAAGTAATGCAAAAGTAATGTAACGCATTATTTTTCATAAAAAGTAATGTAACGCAATTAGTTATTTTTTAGGGAGTAACGCAATATTGTAATGTATTACTTTTAAAAGTAACTTTCCCCAACACTGCCTCTTATTAGATGGTTATTATCTCTTAACTAATATAGCAAAAACCCTAATTTTAATATGTAAAATGCTTAATGGAACATTAAAAGTGAATTACACTGAAAACAATTTGGCGAAGAAACAATTTTCACTCAGATATGGCTAGTTTTTAAATGCTAGATTTTGAAGTAGAAAGACTGAAATAGGATTTTCTTGTAAAACATAATTAAATAATCTTTGCTTTATTTACAACTTTGAAACACTAAAATATTTACCATAAATTAAATTTCACTCAGAAATTGCTTGTAAATTTCAGAGTTAACTACACAGAAATGGCAAGTAACACATTAAACAGAAGTAGAAAGACTGAACTTGTATTTTCTTTTAAAACATGCTCTAATAATCTTTTATTTACTGTTTCATTTTTTTGCATTACAGTGTAGTTACACACTTTACTTTTAATGTTCCATTAAGCATTTTTTACCTTTAGGTCTAATTATTACTTACTTAAAACACAAATAACCAACTAAGACAACTGTATTGTCCAATCAAACAAATAAGCTTTCATTTGTTCGTTATGATGTGATCAGTGAAAATGTGCAGTAAATATTAGTAATAGTAATTTCACTCTAGGGCAGACAGAAAAGATATGCAAAGCAAGCAAAATCACTGAGTGCTTTGAGTTATTACAGTCTGTCTACTTTCCCAGGGCAGCTGGGAAAACATGCTAATCTCACCATGTGACAGTACAGGGTTAGTTTAGCTCCAAACCGCCACTGATGCACATACAGGCTGACAGTTAACAGACCATTATACAGTTGAGCTCAAAAGTTTACATACCCCTTGCAGAATCTGCAAAAATGTTAATCATTTTAACAAAATAAGAAGGATCATGAAAATTGCATGTTATTTTTTATTTAGTACTGTCCTTAATAAACTAGTTCACAGAACAGTTGTTTACATAAAGTCCACAAGAGAAAAAAATAGCAGAATTTATAAAAATGACCCCATTCAAAAGTTTACATACCCTTGATTCTTAATACTGTGTGTGGTTACCTGGATGATCCACGACTGTTTTTTTTGTTTTGTGATGGTTGTTCATGAGTCCCTTGTTTGCTCTGAGCAGTTAAACTGAGCTCTGTTCTTCAGAAAAATCCTTCAGGTCCTGCAGATTCTTTGGTTTTCCAGCATCTTCTGCATATTTGAACCCTTTCCAGCAGTGACTGTATAATTCTGAGATCCATCTTTCCACAGGACAATTGAGGGACTCAAACACAACTATTAAAAAAGGTTCAAACATTCACTGATGCTCCAGAAGGAAACACGACGCATTAAGAGACGGGGATGTAAACTTTTTGAATTGGATGAACAGAATAAATTGTACTTTTTTTGTCTTCTGGGAAACATGTAAGTATCTTTTGTAGCTTCCAAAGGGCAGAACTAAATGAAAAAATGTTCTTTAAACAAAATAAAAAAAACTTGCACATCAACTTCTTGTTCAAAAGTTTTCACCCCTGACTCTTAACGCATCGTGTTTCCTTCTGGAGCATCAGTGAATGTTTGCAGCTTTTGTAATAGTTGTGTTTGAGTCCCTCAGTTGTCTTCAGTGTGAAAAGATGGATCTCAAAATCATATAGTCACTGCTGGAAAGGGTTCAAATATGCAGAAGATGCTGGAAAACCAAAGAATCTGCAGGACCTGAAGGATTTTTCTGAAGAACAGAGCTCAGTTTAACTGCTCAGGACAAACAAGGGACTCATGAACAACCATCACAAAACAAACAAACAGTCGTGGATCATCCAGGTAACCACACACAGTATTAAGAATCAAGGGTATGTAAACTTTTGAATGGGGTCATTTTTATAAATTCTGCTATTTTTTTCTCTTGTGGACTTTATGTAAACAACTGTTATGTCAACTAGTTTATTAAGGACAGTACTAAATAAAAAGTAACATGCAATTTTCATGATCCTTCTTATTTTGTTAAAATGATTAACATTTTTGCAGATTCTGCAAGGGGTATGTAAACTTTTGAGCTCAACTGTATGTGCAATTTTTAATAACGCATATAATAGAGCTTAAATAGGTAACAACTCAGTCTGACTATGAGTTATTATTAATTGTCAAGTAGCCAGCTCTAGTCAATAAGGAAGATTATAGATTACACTTTCGATTATCATCAAAAGTGACCATAAATCTATTTATAATAATGCAAAAGATTTGTATTTCAACTCAAATAAATACTGTTTTGCACTTTCTATTAATCAACAAATCCTGGAAAAAATGTATCATGGTTTACACAAAGCAGCATAACTCCTATTTCAAAGTGTAATGATATTTTTAATAACCTTTTACTGTATTTTATAAATGCAGCCTTGGTGAGCACGAGAGACTTATACTAAATATTACTGACCCCAAACTTTTGAACAGTAGTTGAAAACACATGAATAAAAAGTTACATTTTACTATTTGAAAGTAGATTAAATACTGATCTTACGTATTATGCAATAATGTTTTTTAATGTTATTAGTGAAAGTTAATATGAAGTGTAAATTATTGCCCTCAGGTGGCTTCATTCACTTACCCTTTTTGAAAGGGAAGTTGTCCATCATCTGCAACCCTCCTACTACAAGCAAATCTGGTTTGAATCCATTCAGCTTCTCCTGAAATTGCTCCATTGAGTCCAAATATGGATTATGGTCATCACTATGGACAATATACCTACAGCAATAAAAGAAAAACGCTTACATGGAAAGCAAAAAAGTCTAGATTAAAAGTAGTACAGATAAAAAAAAAAAAAAAAAACTGATAAAAAAAATGAGCCTAATATAAGCCCACCTGTTGGCCCTTCGGGAGGTGTACGGCCCCCATGTGGCACCTGTGGGGTATTCCAAAATCAGGTGGATGTCTGGCTCATCCACAGTGTTTCCAGCCACTGAGGAGAGACAAAATAATTCAATGCAATGCAAAACATGGATGAAAGAGCTGTAGCAAGCAGGAAAAAAATATTTTAAAATGAGAAATTTTTCTAAAATGAAGATTTTAAAGTGCCCCTATTATGCTTTTTCTTATATTACATTTCATGTAGTGTGTAATAAAGCTGTTTGTGAATGTAAAAAGTCTGCAAAGTTTCAAAGATCAAAGTGCAAGATACTGGAGTTATTGTCTCCCAAAAGAAAGAACCAATTCTGAACTGCCTAAAACAAGTCGTCAATAATTCCATTCTTACTTCCTGCATGAACCGATATGTAACAAATTTGCACAATGCCAGCCCATGGTCTTCATTGGCTGCCCGCGAACAACATCTACTTTGACCTGCCCTCAAACACTGTAGATGTAGCTGAGGCCTGGAAGAGTTTGGTTCACATTTTCGACATGTCGAGAAGATACTGTTTTCTGCGATGCAAAAGCAAATCTACTTTACATGCACTTCTAAAGGATGAGGACTCAGGCACGAATTTATGTGGTAAAACTGACACCATCGTTACTGATCGTATCACTGTGTATCAAGTGTCGAGAGAGCCTCCAGATGTGAAATTCAGATGTAATAATGGGTTTTTTTTACGACACGCACTGTAAGCGATCTGATCAATCAGAGCAGAGTAATCTCTCAGAAAGAAATGGTTTAGAAAGACTGGATCCTTTATCGAAAAGTTTCAGACACTGTGAGAAAAGAGGTGATGCTGCAATCAAAGTATATTATGAGAAAATTAAAGTGTTTTTGACCTTGGATGCAACCAAACCAGGGGTGTCCAATCCTGCTCCTGGAGAGCCACTGTCTTAAAGAATTCAGCTCCAACCAGTGCTTAATTTGAACCGGATCATTTTCCGGAAAATATCAGACTTTTGATTTTGTAATAGTTAATATCGCCAAATTGTCAAAAAGACAGTCAAGCATATTTTCACTTTTCATGTCCGTGAGTAAAGCACGAAGAGATCTCGAAAAGATGGAACTGCACCCCTGTACAATTCTACTAAAACAAATCTTGATAGCGAGAGACACGAACAACAGGAGTTAGATTAGTCAGACATCGAAGAGGCAACAACGTTGTCATTGAGAGAGAATGTCACTGATCAACTGAATGATATTTGGTCTCAATGTAGCTATATACGTGACAGAATAATAAAGTTAGGACTGTGCAGAAACTTGTGAATGATGCTCTTATTTAGTTGAGCTACCACCATTTAGTGACGTCATTTTATAAAACGGTTAGTTCCTGTCCTTGATTCTGATTGGTCAATAGCTGTGTTTTATTCAAGATAAAACACGGCTATGACCGCTTCACCCAACGGTTCTGTGAATCACTACACAACACCCTTAGCAACCACTCTCAGCAACGTAAACTATTTGTTCTGAATTGATATTGTTCAGTGAAGCTTACTGTATTATGTAGAAGAGTATTGTGAGAAAGAGATCGAGTGAGAGAGTTTATTGCCTGCATTCAGATTTAGCATTTTCCTTCAGGTCAGTCCTATGTTCATAATAAAAAATCTGTTTAAATGTCCGATGTATCTTGTCCTTTTAACAGTTAAGGGGTTTTCCCGTGACTGACAGCGCTAGTCAAAGCATTTGTCAGTTGCGTCTTGTTCCGTGTTCACAACAATTCAGTCTTTTCAATGTAAAAGTCTTCGCTACTGACTGACACACTCACAAAGACAGTCTTTGCCACCATCTAATGCTGTGAAAATGTAACTTCTGTTGCTGTTCATGGTCAGGGACTATTTTTTTCCGGTGGAAGGAAGGCTTTTAGTTAAAGTTTACTTCATGAAAGTTGCATTAATACATATTTTTGGCTTTAATATTTGTATTGTGTGGTAACCGTTTTATAAAAGCAATAAGGTACTCGAGGCTAGTGCTGTATCTTGAATAAGTCACGGCTGAAGGGGTTGCAGGCACTCCGCTTCGCATCATGCTTAACAACGCCCTTCAGCCGTGACTTATTCATGATACAGCACAGCCTCTCGAACCTTATTGCTTAAGTACGCATTCCTACAGTCCCACAATTTGCCGCGTAACAAGAAAGGAGTCAACAAATGAAGTTCACTGAAATCTATCAGTAACATTGTCTTCCTCCATAGCAGGCTAGGCCAAGTGATTCATAATTTAAGTCATTCATTAAGTAAACATAAACACCTGTGATATCTTTGAGGTTTTTATTTCTTATTTAATTTGTTTAATATTTATTTAATTTACATGTAATTCAATTAAATATTGTGCCTTGTTAGGTTACCAGAGTTTAACTCTTATGGTTAGGTGTGTGTGTGTGTGTTACACATACATTTAAATAAGTTTTTAAGCTCTACTAGTTGTGATGTTTTGTTTTAACAGTTGATAGAGTTTTATAAGGCTAATAAAAAGCTGGCTGAATGTGTTTGTCATTTGTGGTTCTAGCATTACTTTATCTTATGGTCAGTTTAATTTAATGCAATGTTTTATCTCTGTTATTCTGAAGGTTTAGCTTAGGCCCAATGTTAATGTAATTTTTTCACACTTTTTACAAGCTGTAACAGAATGTTTGCGGGTGTGAGCGGGAGTGGATGAAAACATTGCGGGTGTGGTTGAGAGTAGAACACACACGTTGGGGGAGGGGGAGTGGGCAGTAATGGTCAGAAAACAGAAAACATTAAGAAAACAGTCCCGTGCAGGACTCTAGCCCCAATCCAAATTAAACACACCTGAACCATCCAAACAAGGTCTTACTAGGCAAACTAGAAACTTCTAGGAAGGTGTGATGTAAACCTATTGTAAGAGACCTCCAAAACTAAATTAGGAGCCTTTAAAATAGCATAATAGGGGCAAAGTGTTGTTGTTATATTTACAATATTGAATATAAAAAGCTTTTTTAGCACAAAGCTGAAAATAAGAGCATTACAGCACCTGTGATACGCTGTGAGAGGATATCAGTGAAATCGGTGCTGAAACTGCCACCTAAAAGCACATCACATCCTTCCAGCGCCATCCTGCTGGCCATGACAGGTGCATTTCCTCCTATTGACCACCTGTTTCCGGGTAACTCTCGAGAAGCCTCTACCAGTTCACTGAAGAGTGTGTCATTCATTACAAACCTCCTATGGAAAAGAGCAAAAAACTGTCAAACACAGTGTTTACTGTAATTACACTCCTGTTGTGCAGCCTCAGGTCAAGCACTTAAAGAGTTTTTGTTCTTTCCATATCACTTTGGATGGAAAGAAAAGTGACATTTCTGAGTGAAACAGGATATCCAAAGAGAAAAAAAAACATATGACGGATCTTAATTTTAAGCCACCAGGAATAAGTTGGATTGTGAAAAGTAGGTGTTTCATAGCAGAATGGAGAAAGACCTAAATGCAAGGTTGCTGAAGACTGTGGAGGATTTCCTATTACTCAAGCAAACTTTAGTACATCCACATTAATCTGCATTAACTGGCAAGATTTTAGTAGCTTAAAAGTAGATAGCATTTAGGTGAGGTCAACTGAAAGTCATTTCAGAGGCTGAGCAAATTTCTCAATTTTGATGAAAGATTATGAAGATATAGGGTTGAGCATTATACCGGTAGAAATTTGACAAGCGATAGAACGTTTGTATTATGGTCTCTATCGCGGTTTCGCTCATGTGAGGTTGCAGTATTGTCTCATCATCACAAAAACCTATCCGGTTCATGCATTTTTAAGCCTTGCTAGTTTCAAGTTACAAGTTCGAATTTCAATGTCATCTAACTTTTTGGCATTGTAAAAACCTTATTTCCATTTTATATACAGTACCTGTCAAAAGTTTGCAAACCTTACAATTTTTTAATGTTTTTGAAAGAATGGTCACCAAGGCTGCATTTATTTAATTAAAAAATACAGTAAAAACAGCAATTTGCGAAATATTATTACAAATTTAAAAAATTGTTTTCGATTTCAATATATTTTAAAATGTAATTCATTCCTGTGATGGCAAATCTGAATTTTCAGCATCATTACTCCAGTCTTTAGTGTCACATGATCCTTCAGAAATCATTCTAATATGCTGATTTGCTGCTCAAGAACATTTCTTCTTATTATCAATGTTGAAAAGAGTTGTGCTGCTTATATTTTTGTGGAAATAGTAATACTTTCAGGATTCTTTGTTGAACAGAAAGTTCAACAGCATTTATTAAATGTATTTATTACATTTATTAAATAGAAATCTTTTGTGACATTATAAATGTCTTCACTGTCACTTATGATTAATTTAATGCATCCTTGATGAATAAAGGTATTAATTCCTCTATTTTTTTTTAATCTAACCACAAATGTTTGAAATGTATCATTGTATCCACAAAATACACGCAGCAAAAACTGTTTTCAACACTGATAATAAGAAGAAAAGTTTCTTGAGTAGCAAATCAGCATTAGAATGAAAGGATCATGTGACACTGAAGACTGGAGTAATGATGCTGAATTTTAAAATATATTCAAATAGAAAATAGCTATTTTAAATTGTAATAATATTTCACAATATTACTGTGTTTTTCATCAAATAAATGAAAAAAAAATCTTATGTTTTACTGTTTTTAATTATAAATTAACGATTTATTAATGGTTGGACTTTTGTCGAATCATTGTTAAAATTAGTATAGATTCGGCACGGCGACCCATCCCCTGACTGAGAAAATTATATTGGGCTATTTTTAGATTATTTTTGATTGGCAATTGGGCTAGTTTTGTTGTGCAGACCTGGCAACCCTGACGCCAGAGGCTTAAAAGCCTCTCTAGCTGAAAAGAATGAAAGGAAAAACTTCACTCTGATTGATGGTTGTAAGCTAGAGGAGAAATTCACACATCAATCCAAACATGCGGCAACCAGAAGCACTCGTGTCTCCCAACGATAATGTACCGTGTTAAGCAGTCTCAAACAGCACTATGCAGCGTATCAACATAACTGCAATATTATCTTGAGAGGCCTTTCGTTCCACTCTCAAGTGTGAATTCTCTTGCTGGAAGCAGATACCATATTGCCAGCACAACAAAACTAAGAGGGTCTGATGCATTTCAGCTTAACAAATTAATTTAATTATTATTATTTTAGTATTGTGACACTTTGTGGTTTTGTAATGTTATTTGTTCATTGTTAATGTGATTAACTACATCTGTGCCTGTAGCTAAATTCTGTGACCTGACTGAATTCACCTTGAAACCAGTTAGTTTTAATTCCAACTGTTAAATATTAACTAACTGATACAAAACGGAAATTTTTAATCAGGTAAACTATGTAAACTTGTACAAGTTTCATTAACCCCAGGCTTCAAATCAAATAAAAATCACAACAGATTTATTATACTTTATTGTGTAATCTCTACAGTCCCGAGGGCTTTGTGAACATGCTTGAGCAGCTCTCACTTACTCTGAAGCAGCTCCTGGGGAGAAAAAGTAAGCGAAACTCTGGGCCAGCTGCTCCGCATTCTCTATGTAGTCGTGGTGGAGGGGCTGATGTGTTGGCTTCAAACCGATTTTGTTAAGCAGAGTCACTCCATCGACTATGATATCAACACAGCCGCCAAAACCTGATAAGAGATGGTGAAATGACATTTAATGACATATAATATTACAATTATTCAATCTTTGAACCTGACCATCCAACAAAACACACCTAAATCATAGGTCATAGCTGAAAAACTGGATTAGATGCCATGCATAGTTTGCCAAAGCAAACATGATTACAGACTTAAGCTGTTGTTTGTCAGAACGCAACAGACTGACAGGTACCGATCATGGATTGAAAACAGATAATGACTGTGCAATCACAGATAGGCTTTGATATCAGGTTAACCTCAACTGACTGAACATTATCTCAATCAACATGGATTCAATCAAGAGTCTAGACCAACTTTCACATGCATTGACTGTAATTTAAGCAACAAATACAACAAATGCATTGCATTGGGCTGCGCATGTGACTCAGGTTAATGACTGAAGAATTTTGGTAAACATAAGGCCTAAACCTGTTGTCCTAAAGTTTTTTTTCCTTGTCAGCACTATGCATGTGTTATTAGAGACTATTTTAACAAAAGGAAAGCAAAGAAAAGATGCAAAACAAACATGCAAAACATCACTGCAGGCCTGATTCTAGAAGATAGTAAACCTCAGAAGAAAAAAAACAAGCCACATTATCAGATAAAAAAGGATCATAACGTGCACTCTCTTACAAGAAACAGAAAAATGTGCCAATCTGAACCATAACAAATTAGTTATTATTTGTTCAAATGAATAATTATCAATGTTGTAAATAATTCCTTAAAATAAAAAAGTAAAAAGTTATAAAATAAAAACCAATACACATATACATATTACATTAAACAAGTAGTTAACTTTATTATATAAAATAGCTACTCTCATTTTGAGAATTGCAAACTTCAAAAGATGCTAATCTAACATGCAAACGTATTATTATAGTATTATATTATTACATGAAATTAGTTGTGTTTTATTAAAGTTTATTATTAAATATTTAGTGCGATTATTTAAAAGAAAATAAATATAAAGCAACGTTATTATATAAATTACATATTCTGAATCTATTTCATGCGGTGCATATGCATTGCATATCATCATTATAATTTGTTGCATCCTGTTAAGTGCACTTAAAAGTCTGTACCTATAGCCACTCGCGGTCTGGACACGCTGTTCATGCCCACTTTCTGCTCTGCGCGCAGCAATGAAGACAGAACCACGTCTAGCCTCTCATCCAGAACCGAGCTGTCCGGAGATCGTAACCAATACGCCACCAACACCACTGCGAGTGACAAAAACGAGCCATATTTGACACCAGAGCGCAGCTCAATGGCCATTGCAGATGTATGAACACACTCCTGCCTCCTCTTTCTTCCTGAGCTAGTATGTGATGATGAATCAGGGGGCGGATGTTTTTCTTCTTTAGAAATAAAAGAGGATAGAATGGCACTTCGCGTGAGTTAGGCGCAGATAAGCAAATGATAAACGATCTAAATAAGAGTTGTCATGTTTTAAATATTCACTCTATGTTGTCAGCTCAATACTTATTAACATTCTCAGTGTCTTTGTAATTTAGGTATTAAATAAATTATTATTATTCAAACTGCCATTAAAGTATCGCGTAGACGCGTTGTCACGTGGTGACTGTTACTTTTCTCCACGCTAGAAGGATGGACCAATGATAATAGTTGATGATTCTCTGATAATGTTTTTTTATAATCATTTTATAGAGATTGTATTTCCACAGATTTGCGTTTGCATGTTAGGTCGAATGATTGTAATTTACATTGTGTACAATTTCTCCCATGAGGTAAAAAACGTCTTGAGATTTGAATAGGGTTTCATAGGGATTTGGAAATTTTGAGCCGCCTTGCGCCCCCTAGAAGCACTGAATTTGTGTATTTGCCGCCCAATGTTACTTTCCCACTGGCTCTAGTAAAGAAAATAAATGAAGCGAGTCATTTCCGTTCGCTTTGTTTCAAAATAAAAGTTAAACATCTAATTGATTGCTGACCACTATATTAAATACATATCAAGTATTTAAAGACTTAATATAGAAGAATTTGTTTTTAATTGTATTGTTGTTGCAGTTTTTACAAACAGGCATGAAATATGATATATCTCAAAGGGGTTGTGCTTGACTCAGCAAACAGCCTGGCATGAATGTCTCTGGTTTCAGTGTAACTACATCTCATTCATGTGGCAGAGCTATACATACACAGAGTTAAATAGTCACAGACTAACTTGAGTGTTATATTTCTGCATGGATATGCCTATAGGATAGGTTGTGCTAGGAATTCTAGTCCTCTGTTGGCTTAAGTTTATTGCAACACTCGGTATGCCTAATGTGCCAGTTGTTAAATTGCGTAGACAGACAGACAGACAGACAGATAGATAGATAGATAGATAGATAGATAGATAGATAGATAGACAAGTGTAAGCCAGTTATTTTCAAACTTTATTATCATTTAAAAACAATCTATTTCAAAAAGAATGCATTGAATAAGTTACTCGTTTCATCTTTTTCTTCTTGATTAAAGGTAAAATACAAAACATAGCAAGGTATAAAAAGAAAGAAGGAAAAAGGTCTATATTACAAAGTGTTAGAATCTCAATATTATATTTTTTACCTGACCAAATACCTTAAACATGAACAAATACAACATCAAAACAAGCTTTTTTATGTCCTACAGCACATGCCATTAACAATTTCCCAGTACAAAACAGTAATAATTTTAAAGTAATAAAATGATCATGTTCCTAATATCTGCTGTATTTTTTAGCCAACAATTATCTAAAACATATTTGTCATTTGCATCAGAAGTATGGGACAATGAAGAACATCTTAACGACACTGATGTGAGATTATCTACAGTGGTAAAATAATAATAATAATAATAATAATAATAAAATTAAATAAATATATATATGCATATTTCAGTCACTAAAGATCATCCTATTGGTAAAGTAATCATCCTGTTGGTAATATTTCATAGTTATGCAACACCATCTCTGCTGTGGGAATTATAGATAAGCGAAAGAAACCTTCAAATGTGTTTTATCTGCGTAGATGTTTGCATTTGTTTGCAGTTACAATAATTACACATTTGAAGAAATCAGTCTATTGTTGACAGTCCACAATGGCACCCTGACATCCTTTAAAAGCTTTAATACAGAGAGAACTATTATAAAATAATTGTATAATCACTGTTTCATAGAGTAAGATGATGTAGTCCAATATTCTAGTTGAGTGTTATTAAATTGCTTTAATTTTGAAGCCAACTACAATTTTTTACAGGTCTATACATGTAAGGTTATATTAAAGAAGATTGCAACTGATTTGTAAACCGTGTACACTTTTAAAAAGTAAAATAAATCACAAAAAGACCAAAATATATTATGACACTTAACTTAGACAATTAATCTTTAAAGAGCAGTAAGCCACATTTCAAAATAAAATAATAAAATAAATGACATTTCTAAAAATACAGCTGGGCAAAAAAAAACTCTTAATAAAACAAACTACACATAAATAATATCCTGAACCCGCAATAATAAAAAGCATCTTTTCTGCTTTCATTTTTTTTAGTGGCAAAGATTCGAAAATGCTCTTTATTGCTCCTGACAGAAAAAATATTAAATGTTGAAAATCTGATGGATTTACGCAGCTTTGCTTGCCTTATCCCCAAACATATTGAAACCATTGATCAAAACACACATTATAACTAGACTGCGGTGTTTCAAATGACAACAAGTACATGATAAAACAACAGGCATTGCTTTTCTACACTGGGCAGGTTTTGACTTCGAGGTACAGACTGTTTAGCACCTACTTCATTTATGTACAGATGGCGGACTACTTTTAAATTAAGACTTTTCAAAATTCAGCAATATAATCTAATGAAGTGATTATTCAAAAACACTCAATTATTACATAACTACAGTTGAAATTTCCAGTTATTTCAATGAATTTTCTTGAATATACAGTCTTCCTCCAAATTTCGGTATCTTAGTTTATACATTAAATGTTTCATGTTCCTTTAACTTAAAATATTATTGCAGCAGGACAAATTATTCATATTACTGCAAAGTGCCTCGACAATAGCATTCTTATATTACAGAGCCTTACTGCAACACAAAGATTCACACAAGACTAATTAAAAGTAAAACCCTGAAAGCTGTTAAAAGACAAACATCCCACCCTGAAGTTATACTGAGATTCCTGAATTGAACCACGCTGTCATATGAACCTGCGGTTAAAGACAAACATGAAATGTTAATTGAAAAAAAAGACTGAAACAGGAAACCTGTGAAGCTTTGAAAGCTCCAGAGTCATTTCTCCTCAATGTCCTATTAAAATCTGTACAAAAACAAAAGGACTTTAAATAAAGTGAATGACTTCTGACGTTAAAGCTTTATGTGATATCAGTCCATCACAGCTATTATTCAGTAATATCCAGGATGGTATTGTTGACTCCATGGCTTTTGATTCCAGAACTGATGAAGACAAAGATAAAAATGAATTAAAGAAAGAAGCTTGAATACATTTTTAGGACCACTGATATTTTTTGCAAATTTTACATTACTTTCATGATATATTATTTATAATTATTTATTAATGTACATATACTACATACATATCTTTTTATGATTTAAGAAAACATGTTTTACTGTAATACAGGGATCTAATTAGAGTAACCATTGGAATTAAACAAAACGAAAACTAACAAAATGTTTTAAAGAGTTAGTTCACCCAAAAATGAAAATTCTGTCATTAATTACTCACCCTCATGTCGTTCCACACCCGTAAGACCTTCGTTCATCTTCAGAACACAAATTAAGATATTTTTTGATGAAATCCGAGAGGTATATGAATCGTCCATAGACAGCAATTTAACCGACACTTTCAAGTTCCAGAAAGGTACTAAAGACATTGTTAAAACAGTCGACGTGACTGCAGTGGTTCAACCTTAATTTTATCAAGCGACGAGAATAGTTTTTGTGCACAAAAACAAAACAAAAAAACTTTATTCAACAATATCTTCTCTGTGTCATTCTCATACGTTGTTTACGTCCAGCGCTTCCAGGTTCGAACGCCGACTCATTATTGGCCGGCTCCAGCGTCAGCATCACACGCATGCGTCGTGCTGCTCACGTGATCAGCTTTGGCCAATACTGAGCCAGCATTCAGACGTAAACACGGAAGCCTTCACTGTGCTTACTCCGTCACCTGCGTATGGATAATGACAGTGAAGAGAAGATATTGTTGAATAAAGTTGTTATTTTTGTTTTGTTTTTGAGCACAAAAAGTATTCTCATCGCTTCATAAATTTAAGGTTGAACCACTGCAGTAACATGAACTGTTTTAACAATGTCTTTAGTACTTTTCTGGACCTTGAAAGTGTCGGTTAAATTGCTGTCTATGGACGAGTCATATACCTCTCGGATTTCATCAAAAATATCTTAATTTGTGTTCCGAAGATGAACAAAGTTCTTACGGGTGTGGAACGACATGAGGGTGAGTAATTAATGACAGAATTTTCATTTTTGGGTGAACTAACCCTTGAAAAAAAAATCCTTGATAATAATGGTCGAAAAAAGGCCTGATTTTCTTTATGTAAGATCTTGTTTTATATTTTTCGAGAGACTCACCCCTTGTTGCCAGCTCTGGTTGAAAGCTTGTGCTTTGTTCATGCTAAAGTTGCCATTTTTAAAACCTCGATTATTTCCTCCTCGACCCCTGAACTTCTGTGGAAACATCAGATTTATGATTCTTGGTTCACATGTGGGTCACATTTCAGTTTTAAACTGACCTATTTTTCATTCATTAGCTGCTTATCTTACAGGCATACAGATTTGAGTTGTTCAGGCTGCTACAACAACAACAACTAAATTTTAATTTACAACTAAAAATTATCTACATCATCAATGATTTCTCACCTGGTTGAAGTTTCCCCGGTTGGCCCCTCCCCCTCGCCCCATGTTGCCCCTGTGCATGGCTCCGCCCCTGTTGCCCATGTTAACCATATTGCCACGCCCAGGTCCTGGCCTGGGGGCACCGCCCCTGTTAGGCATCCCACCACCACGGTTAAAACTGCCCCGGTTGAAGCCTCCTCTGAAGGCAGGAGGAGGAAGGAAGCCTCTCGGTGGTCTGCTGAACCCCCCACGCGGTCCAGGCACTGTCAAACAATCGGAAAAGAAAAGCTTTTCATTTCCTTTATACATTATTAAGTATGCCACATTGAGGAAGTGCAGCTTTATGGTGTCTTTAAATTTCCTCTATACAAATAAGCTTATATAAAGAATAAAAACAAACATTTAGCATAACTGAAATGGCGTACCACCCCTGAAGTTGCCTCGGTTTTGAAAGCCACCTCGTCCTCCCCTCTGACCCTGTCCTCCTCCTCGGTTGAACAGATTTTTGCCTCCTCGTCCCCTGGTTCCTCCTCTCTTAAGGTGTACACCTCCCTGATTGGGTTTCTTCTCAGGAGGAAGGGAATTTTTGCTCTCCTCCTTGTACTGTTCAAGAAGTTTGGATGCTTCTTCCTTCTGCAGCTCGACATAAACCACTTCAGTAAAGCAATCACCTTCCACAGGCAGCGTGTATATTCCTGGAAAAGATTAGTGTTATAGTGTGTCATTTTGGGAGTTTTGTGAATTGCACAACAGTGTTGTTACTGTTAACCCCTTAGCATTCCTAAGGTCCATAAGGTCTTAAGTGAACATAAGAAGTTGGGAAAGAAAACGTATCTGTCTCAGTATATTGGATCCATGCATTAGGCCTTAAAGTGACAGCAGCCTAATATTCCTGCTGCCGTCTGTGTTTTTAATGTTAATTAAACAACAAAAGATAAAGAAAAATCACTTATTGCTCTTGACTGAATAACTTTTGTAACTTTAATGAGGATTAATCTATTTTTCAAGGCTGGAAAAAATATTTATGGCCGGTAAATCACTGGCCATTGGCAGGTGTGGCATAAATATGAAAATAAAAGCTAATACAAAATATGAATAAATACCATAATAATATATAAATGATAAAACACAGTCGCACATCTTAGATCAAGTATGGCTTGAGAAAAGGATCTTACCCTTCATTTTTAGGACTGCGTGTTCAGGTACATCTTTGCCATCTGTTTCTGCCTTTTTCTGAGTCCTCTGTATATATTCCTCATCTGTTGGACAGACTACTACAGCTTTACGCTGGAACCCGGCAAACAGGCACATTTTCCTTCTTTGGGCTGGTGCTGATACGTTAGTCTAAATGGAGACATCAGCAGTTGATATAGAAATCATGCACTGAATATGTAACATGAAAAATAAATGTACTGAGAGCAAAGCTTAAAGAAAGATTATTGTATGCTTTGATTTTGATTATTTGTGATGTTTTTGTAAACTCCACGTCACCTGGTCAAGAATGTAGTTGCGTTTTTTACGTGCAGCGATCTCGATGAATTTTCCGAGGAAGAGAGGAGCACGCTGAGATATTGCTGAGAGCTTTGTTACATCTTTCAACTGTCGTTTCAAACTGGAAATCTGAATTTCAACATCAAAATAACGTAAATTATGATGTTAATAATGTCTAAAAAAAATTTGATAACACTTTACAATAAGGTCCCATTCATTAACATTAGTTAATGCATTAGTTAACATGAACTAACAATGAGCAATATATTTTTTACTGCATTTATTAATCTTTGTTAATGTCAGTTAATGAACAACATGAGTAATAATTCTTCATTGTTTGTTCATGTTAGTTCACAGTGCATTAAATAATGTTAACAAATACAACTTTTGATTTTAAAAATGTATTAGTGAATGTTTGAAATGCTGTAGAAGTATTGTTCATTGTTCGTTCTTGTTTACTAGTGTAGTTAACTAATGTTAATGTTAAAATCTCTCATGTCAACACTCACCATCATCTTCTCTATGATGGTGTTTGTCCCAAGAATGTTGTATTTTCCAGGGTTGGCTTCTGTGTGCTTTGTAACCCATTCAGTTTTTCCAGATCCAGGCAGTCCGACCATGACAATGACCTGTGAAGATTTACAGCAGATTTCAGTGATGACTTTTAATGATAATATAGAAGAAAAATGTAATGAATGGCTAAGAAACCAACCTCACAGTCTTCTTTGGTCTCGGGCCCCTTTGGTCCTCTGATGCGATCGCAAACAGGGATCTGCTGCAGGAGCGTAAAGCCATCAGGTTGGGGGAAGTACGGTGTTTCACGCTGGCCGAAGTTGAACTCAACCGCACAGTTGTGGCAGAGGACGTGAGGGAAGAGCGGCTTCCCCTCAAACTCATCCTTACTGACTTTGAAAGCTGTTCCCAGATCCTGTCCATTTTTGGAGAAGGAAATTTCCATTTCTGCCCCATCAAAATTCTGCCAAATAAACACAGCAATCATTATATATTATGGCCAGACACAACACACCCACACTTGTTGAACATTTCATTTCAAAATCTTGAGAACTAAACATGTTTTAAATTGGATAAAAAAAACTTTAAAATATTAAATACTGTTCTTTGATTAATAGAAAGTTCAAAAGAACTGCATTTATTTGAAATAAAAATATTTTGTAAAATTATAAATGTATTTACGATCACTTCTGATTAATTTAATGCATCCTTACTGAAAAAAAAGTATTCATTTCTTTAAAAAAAAAAATCAAACTGATCCAAAACTCTTAAATGGTAGTATATGTACATACATGGCGCCTCTTAGTGTTCAAAAGTAGTAACTGCACAGTGGTTAAACATTCATTCTTGATAAGAAAGCACATGGATACTTACAATAAAGCATCCGACAACATCATTCTCATCAAATGCCTCCCCAAAGTCCTCTGTCACACCGTTGCTGGTTTTCTTGGCCTTAGTTGAAAAGGCATATGAGTGTGCTTCCTCCCCTGTGAATATGTAAGTCAAAGGGACACTCAAATTACGTTACTAATTTAATAGTTCAACTATAATATATTCCTATGTAAGAAGTCAACACAAAGACCCTCACCTAGCAGAAGAGAGCTATTTGCCGTTGACCAACCCACCAGGACATCATGAATCTCAATTCCTTTACTAGAAATGTGTTTTACAGGTATCTTCTCAATAATCTGGTGCAAAGACATGCAAGAATAAGTCTAAGGGCATGACAGGACAACTATAAATAGGAAAGATGAGGTTAAAACAGTGTTCTCACTTTCATTTCAAAGCAAGCCTTGCCCTGTGCCACACCATAAGATGCTCGTCCCCCTGCCCAAAGGTAAGCAAAGCTCTCCATGGTGAGAGAAGAGGCGCTATACCGATCCCGAGACACCTTGAAGTGCAGGTCACAGTTGTCTGAGGAAAATAAGAGATGGAAAAATGACTTGAGGCTTTAGCATATCACCTCACTAAACATTTGACACTTTACAGACATATATTATGCATGTTGCTCAATGAAATATTCAGTGTTTATTAATTAGTATATATTTGAGCAGTATTTGTGAGATCTTCATACTTACAGGTGTCCAAACATACAGTTGTGTCATCAAACTCTTCATCCTCTTCCTCCAGAGGGGGCTGGGGAGACTTCGCCCTGAGGGAAATTTAATAAAATTCAGAGCCATTATAAGTTCCCATTGAAATTCCTTTGGATTTTATGGATTATTTATTTCTTCACCTTATTTTTTTCACAGAATATACAATTAAATGAAATAAACAATTAAATCAAACATTAGTAGTTTTTTAATAAAATGTGATCACATGGTGGATTTGCACAAAAAAAAAAATATTATATATTATATTTTACAGGTAAAACACTTTATCAGATTTTTTTTAACTTACTATTTCAATATATTTTGAAAATAAAATGTTTTTAAAATGTATTTTTATGTGTTTAATGGCTTCGTATATATATATATATATATATATATATATATATATAAAATTGATAATATACAGTGGTTGCATACAGTTCCTGGGAAAAGACAATCACATCGTATAAATTCAATTAAACGTCATACACATGAAAACATAAAACAATATAAATAAGATAAGGAAGAATACACAAAATGCATCCACAATGCACTTTAGTGATATTTTTTTAGTGATAACATTCAATACGGAAAAAAAAATATATATATATATGAAAAGACATATATAAATAGTTTCTTTTCTGGAAATGAATCAATACCCCATTGAATATTTTCATATAAACACGTTTCATCCTTTAACAGCCCAAGCTCTGACCTACGCAAAAACATAATTTCTAAGGGGAAAAAAAAATACCACTTGAGGTGACAGAGATGCCCTTATTATAGACCGAAAGTAATTTCAAAATGGTCAGTAAAAATGTGTGTTTCTTTGCACTGATGAGGAACAGCATGTCAGATTTGGCTCTTTACTGCCAAAACTGCTCATAAATCTTTAAGGTGCAGCGGTACCTCAGGAGTACCAGAGGCCGACTGCACATTTCTTACCGGCTGTATTTGCTTTCTTCAATAAATTCAAAGTAGCCCCTTCCATGTTCATCTCGGCGTCTCTTTACACCCTTCTTATTCTTCTGTTCATCATTCTTGTCTTTGTCCGCATCCCCTTTGGAAATAAAACAATAAAACGTAAGGAGGCGTACCTCCCTGCTGGACCCATCATGATGTAACATGATGGTCCAAATAATTACTGAAGGATTTCTAGTTACTTCGGTTATGCATGAATTGCAATGACCAGTATTTTAAAAGAAAGGTGTATTTAATTATAAGTTCACATCTTTAAAATCAATTTGGGTAAAGACCAAAACAACTGCAATCTGGGCAATTTTGAGCTAAGTAACACACATTTTCAGATTCACATTGCATGCATCTTGTAGAAAAGTGTTACAGTGTGTGCGAATATTCAAGGCATATTTGGTGATACTGATGGGCAAAATTCACAAGCACCTCTTTCCCTATGTGTGCAACTTGTGCTTGACAGAACAAAAATTAAATAGAAAATGAAAAAATAGGAATATGGGATAACCCTATCAAATAACCCTACTCATAAGTTATCCCTAAAATCAGAGAGAAATGATAGGCAAATAACACTGGTGTAGAAGCACCTAACCCTGGTTTTAAGCCTTAACTTGTTATAAACTGTAAAGTTGTTCCTCAGATCTGACTGGTTGATTGTAACCTTATTCAAGGATCAACAAAGATGTTGATCCAAGAACATGTTGTACTTGGTGAAATCACGTTTACCGTCCTGGAGTACCCCCCACTCCCTAATCAAACTCACCTGATTCAACTCATCAGCACTTTAGTAGAGAATTCAAGACCTGAAATGGCTGTCAGATAAGAGAGACATCCAAAATGTGTACTGTTGGGGTAGGGGTGGGCGATCTTGCCAAAATTTCATATCACAATCATATTTTGATCCACAATCTGAATCGTGATCTTTACAATTTTGAGATGTACTATCTAGAATATCCAAACTGGAACAAGCCTATGGACTTATCTATTTGCACAGTTTAAAACACAGTATTGCATTAAGCAGTCAGTTGTCAAAATAGTCATTTTGCGGCATCTAGCGGTTGAGGGTGGCGCTCACCCCTCCCTTTCGGAGAAGCTACGGTGGCCGTCTGGCCGACACAAGACAAAGATGTTGTCGTCTGAGACAGCAGAGAGTAGCCAGTGTAGCAATGAGGTTTCTTCTTACTTCTAACAAAGAACGGTCTCTGCTTCTAATAAACCAGACGACTACTACTACTACTACTACTACTTTGTGCGTATTCAACGTAGTGACGATGCAAGCTGCCTCTAAAAACAGAAACGAGTTAGAAGAACAACAACATAGTGACGAAACGCACTCCGTAGAGTAGTTTGTCCGTTTAGGACTGCTGTAGAAACATGCCGGCACATAATGGTGACTTAACATGTAAGGGGACCCGCGGTGTATGTAGATAGAAATGGCTCATTCTAAAGTAATAAAAACATATATTCATTAAAGACCTTACATAATGAACGTTATAAAAACATAACATTCATTATGTAAGGTCTTTATACACCACTGAAAACATAGTTATGTATATTATATTGCATTTCTGTCAATAGATCCTCCCAAATTTTACACATTGCACCTTTAAGACCGAATGCATGGATCTAATTTAATGTATATAGATATAATATATCTTCTATCCCAACTGTTTATTCACTCAAAAAAATTCACTTCAGCACATGGGGATCAGTCTCTTTCACAGTTTAATGCCCTTTTAATAACCCTTTTTAAAATAAAGCCTGTCCCACAGTAGACGGCATTTTACGACAGTCACATTACATTTTTTGACTGATTTGGATGTTAAGTTTAGGCTTTTAATGAAGGCCGAAAGCACACCACTTTAAAGGAATTATGATTTTATTTTGATTATCACGTTTTCATAATCGTTGGAAGCCAAACTAACCGAAACTAACATTTAATTCATCGCACAGCCCTAGTGCTGTTGAATTGTTTTTTCAAATGCGTCACCACGCATGAAAGACACATGATAGAGACATATGTATAATTTGGCCTGTCAGCACAGCCATCTAGTAGGCAGTCATTGCTGTATTTTAACATTATTATGAGGACATAAAAGATTTCTCTATGATTCGCGTGAGATTGTGGATGATCAAGATATAAAATCATCAGATCGCCCACCCCTATGTTGGGGGTACTCCAGTCCAGCATCAGGGTTAGGAAACACTGTGTGAAATGAAGACAAAGAATAACAGTGTCCTAATAAGGGTCCTCCTCACTACTCCAGGGCAGGCAGAGTAAAACAAATGAACTGAGATCATTATGCACAGACTCCATCTGGAGCTTTTGTCCTTCATATCTCCACTTCAGCATCCTGTTACAGCTCACTGATCCTGAGAGCCTACTGCTCAACCAATAAAAACCAACATATTAAAGGTCATTCTCAGGAAACTGTCCTACCTTTTACCTTTTACCTGTCCTAAACATTTCATTTGATTTCGATTTGAATCAGTTACTGCTGAATTGAAAATGAAAAAATTGTGCAAACCATGACAAAACAGAACTAGTATCTTCTGAATCAGCAGATTCTCTTGTTTAATTTGATATACAACATCTACACGAGCTTTTCATATATTAAAAACTAGAAATATTACAGCTGACCATAAATATAGGCCTAGTAGATTTATTATAAAAAATAAAATAAAATTAATAAAAATATTATTGCATAAATTGTTTAGTGATACATAAAATAATAAAATTAATAAATATTAAATAACTTTTTTAAAAATGATTAGTTTTTTTTTTTCTTTGTCTTATGCATTACATGCTAAACTGGGTTAAATCTATTAGTATTCTGTATCAGTAGTAAGTCAAAGGGACACAAATGGGACAGCAGCGGCAGCATCTCATAAAATCCTGTATGCGCTCTGCTGTCAGAATGAATTATTCTTTCATCAAAACCCAAATATCCATTTAAAAAATATGAATTGCACAAGCTTCATCATGTAATCTCACCCTCGCCAGGGCCCATGTCGAGAGCCACATCATCCTCATCAAATTTCTCCATCTCTTCATCATCTTCTTTGAGCAGGACATCTTCATCTTCATCTGATTTATCCATCTCTACCCCGGCATCCTCCTCCATGTCCTCAGCCTCCGCGTTCTCTCCATCCTCCTCCTCCTCCTCCTCCTCTTCCTCATCAGCCTCCATGCTCTCTCCAACCAGATCTTCCTCAAGGTCTTCATCGCCCATGTAACTGAGGCCGCCTCCATCCTCGTACTGTCCTTCAGAGCCGTTGGTGTCGGTGGACAGCGCCTCCTGATCCAGAGCGGCCTGTAGCCGGGCCATCAGCTCAGCCTTCAGCCCTTTATCAGACAGACTCCTTTTCTTCAGCTCGTCCTTCAGCTCATTCACTTTCAGCTTCTTCACATTCATTGCGCTCATTTTTGTCGGTTTGATCCTTTATTTTTTAGATGCTATACCCCAAATTTGTGAAATATGAGCGGAAAGAGCAGGTTATGTGCGGACTGTCCAGAGACGCTTGATGCGGTCACTGATGGGCAGCAGTCGGAGCAGAACGGGGCCGGTTTACCCTTATATAATCTACCGTAATGCACATAGTAGAAGAGCAAAGTACCGTAAATATCACTATATAGCTATTGTAAAAGATATAATAAAATGTAAATCATGAGGGAACTGCTGGAACTAAAAGTAGTAATTTAATATCAGTATTCAGTTAATTGCAGAAAATAAATAAAAATAAATAAATCTCAATATAATACTAATAAGGCTAATAATAAATAGACCGTTTTTATATAGCCTATAGGGTTACAGTAACATAATAGCCTATTTAATATTAGGCTGCTAATTTATTATTGTAGTAGGCCTATAGCCTATCATTTTATTATTCAATGCCACAAGAGCTATTAAAAGATTTATACTTAGCCTAGTATATCAACATTAATATCAACATTGCCAGAGAACATTATTTTACATAAACTGCCATTTTTTATGAAATTACATTTTTTTTATTTCGTTTTTTCTTAAAGGCTAGGTCAATATATTATACATTTTTAATTATAAAAATATTGTGCTTTTTGCAGAATTACAAATAAGTAAATGTTTTTTGTTTCTTTTATTGGAAATGATTTTAATGGAAATTATTTTTTGTTTCCTATGTCTGGTTTGGTGTTTGGTTTGGTGTTTGGTGACTAATATGGCCATTTTATTAGCCTGTATAAAATGTATATATATATATATATATATATATATATATATATATATATATATATATAAATTACCTTCATGCGATTTCTGATGTATTAAGCATTTTTTTAACTGTCGCAGACTAATTTATTATTGTAGTAAGCTATCATTTTATTATTCAATGCCACAATAGCACATAAAAGATTTAGTAGGCTATATATCAACATTAATATCAATATTGCCAGAGAACACCATTTTGAACGCCCTCCAATTTCGAAACTTGAATGCGATGAGCTCGTAATCACGACTTCAGAAGTGGGAATTAACAAATTTCCAATAGCACGTGAAGGCAGCATTATTCTAAAGTCGCGATACGAGTAAACTCGTATTTACGATAATTCCGAGAGCACGTGAAGGCAGCTAGTGTTCACGTTACCTAGCAACCAGTGTTTTGGACATGGCGGACAAGTACAATGCAGGTAACAATGTTACATTCAAAATGCAAAACTTATCCCTTTTGGGCTTACGATTTAACTAGTAGCATTTGTACCCTTACGTGTTGTTTGTAGCTCAGTTGGCAATTGGCATTACTACAATTTTTATCCCCTAAATGGTTTGTGCAAACTATCGAATATGTAGCCAGCTAACGCGGAGAAGCAAAGTAAAAGACCATAGTTGTTAATAGACAGCACAAGCTTGTCCGCTTGCTTGGAAAATAAAATGAAAGTAAATTAAAAACTACAGAAGTAACTGAGACGTCCACTCCACTGTTTTGCCATGTTTGCTGAAACATAATTTCCTTTTGTCAGAAACTATTATAACAGAAACTCAAAAGAGGATAAGTAATGCCTTTGACGTATTTGACCATGAATCCAACAAGACTGTTGATGTCAGGTAACATGTCAAGGTTTTAAAATGTCACTTTCCTTGTTTCCTATCATAAGTTCAAATTTACTGTCTGACAGCTATCTGTTCTATGATGGTGACTTGTTTAACACTGAATTTTTTTTTTTTTTTTTTTTCACTGTAAAAGAGAAATAGGCACCATTATCCGTTCACTTGGCTGTTTTCCATCAGAAGCTGAATTGCATGATATAATTGCTGAGGTCAGTGTTTTGTTTTTACAGTGCTGGACACTGGTTCATTTAGATATTGACTCTTGCAAACTGAGTAGATTAGTAGTAATGATGTGTGACTGCTTCCACAGCTAGAAGAAGAAGAGCCCACTGGGTTTGTACGCTATGAGAAGTTTCTTCCAACTATGACTAAGATCCTGCTGGAGCGCAAGTAAGACTGTCACTGAGAGTGAAGTGATTAGGATCAATCGGATAAATTATAATAATCTTGAGCTTTCTGCAGAATTACAAATATGTCCCTGCCAAAACAGATTGTTGTTTTTTTGTTTTTTTTTTATGCAAATGACAAGTTATTTTTGGTTTTCTATGCCTGATTGGTTTGGTTTTGTGTCTAAAATGGCCATTTTATTATGTAAAATTTAGTTGATTTCATAAATTACCTTCATGCGATCCCAGAGATTTAATGTATATATATATATATAAATATATATGTGTGTGTGTGTGTGTGTGTGTTGTCACAGACAGTGTAGTTATTGGTAATTGAAATAAAGCTGAAACTAAACTAATATATATATATATATATATATATACATATATATATAACATGAAAAAACATAAACTTAGATTAGAAATGTTACCCTGGCAATTCTAAGTTTAAGTTAAAATACTGAAATTACTAAAACTGAAACAAAAATAGGTTATACTTTATTTTACAGTGCCATAGTTACACTGTAATTACTCAAATAAGTACTGAGTACTATTAATTAACTACATGTACTTACATGTACTTACAGTACATGTAGTTACAGTTAGGGTTAGGGTTAGGGTTTGGTTTAGGGTTAGTTACTTGTAATTATGCATAAATTACTGTTAGTACAATAGTAAGTACATGTAGTAATGTGTAACTACAGCACTGTGAAATAAAGTGTTACCCAAAAATAAATTAAAGCTAAATAGAAATTTAAATAAAAAAAAAATTACTAAAACGAAACGAAATAAAGACTGAAAATATAAAATTATAATTCAAAATATTAGAAATGCTATAATAGTATATAAAAATAATACAAAAATAACACTACTCATAGAGGACCTTGTCAATGATGGGTTTCCTTGCATTTTGATGGGATGTCCTGTGTTTGAAATAACCCTTAAGTGCACATCATGATGAAAAAGCTGACCACTTATTCATCAACCTTGTTTGCATAAGTATTTTTCTATTCAGTTTCCCTATAGGATTTAACAAAAAACTTAAATCCAGTGTTTTAAGCTGTGAAACAAAGATTAACAACAACATTGCAAATTCTTGATCAAAAATCCTCTTTATTGCAGGTTCCGTCCTATTCCAGAAGACCTGCTCCTCCAGGCCTTTGAGGTGTCTTATGCTCTGACACATTAACATTTTGTTATTCTTGTTTTGATGTTTGAATTCACCTTGGTTACACTGCAGAAAAAAATGTTCAGTGAAATTGTCAGCAATTTCAAAGTACATTTCAAATTGGGTACATAAAGATGGAGACCTTGTACTAATGGAATTATTCAGTGGAATGGTGCTGTTGTCTCTTTATAAAGGTTTTAGATCAACAGAAAAAAGGACACTTGGAACCAGAGGAACTGACCAAATATCTAACACAAGAAGGTATTGTATGTCCAATGAGACTATTAAAAAGATTCTGATATTTTGAAATCAACGTATTAAACAATACATAAGTTGTGTCTCAATTCAGAGGCTGCATCTTTCGAAGGCTGCATTCATATAACTTATAAAAAAGTTGCTAGGCCTTTGAAGGATGCAGTCTCTGAATTGGGACAAAGCTAAGGAATCCACAAAGAAGTTTACTAATTCTGATGTTTTCAGTTAACAAAATGAATTCTTTCTGTTTTGAAGGAGAGCCCTTCACACAAGAAGAGATGGATGAAATGCTGTCTGCGGCTGTTGATCCTGATAAAAATGTCATTCTCTACAAGGACTTTGTGAGCATGATGACCTATGATGACATTCGATGATGGCTAACGAAGCGAATAGATCAAATAATTGAAAGTTTAGAGAATTACAATCAAGGTATCATAAGCAAAATCCTCTCAGTTACCATAATAAATTATACTGTACATTTTATTTTGTCTCTTTCCCTGTGGTATACATCATTAATGCTGTTCATAATGCCCAAATACTCTTTCCTTATTAAATAGTGTGGCAAAATGACACAGCATAGCATTTACCCTATTCAGATTTATTCAAACAGAGTGGAGAATGTGTGCAAGACTGTATCATAGATTAATAATTAATCATTCTCGCTATTAATGAGGCAGGTTTTCTAAGGCCAATTATTTGTCTGAGAGTCTCATTATAAAGTCAGTGTGTGATGTCTTTCTTCTTTCAGTTTCATTAGCAGACTCTGATACCACAGTTTTGTGAAGAGATGACATATTCTTGCTGCTCATTTTCTCCTAATTAACCTGTGCCCCATGGGTGTGTTTGTGGGAACGACCCAATCATAGCTGCCCCTCTGAGAACTGACCAAAGAAGCACGTCACTTATGATAGCCTTTACAGAATGCAATTATAGAAGTTAGTTCAGAAAGTAAAGTTATGATCTAATATTTAATAAAGAAATATGTTTTTTTAGGCTGGAGTAACCATCTCAGGTAAGGGTGAAGATTCAGTGGGCAATATTTTGGGTAACATGGCAAGAAGAGATTCGTTAAAAAGGATGGATGAACTATTAATCTGAGCAATACCAAGCTTTTAAGTTTAGTACAGCTTTCTCTTTGTTTGCAATGCATTATTCTAAGGTTATAAACGTATGTTTTTTTTCCTCATGAATGGTCATTTACTTAATACTGTTAGTTAGTCTTTTATGAAGTAGTGGGTTGTAGGAGTGGAGGTTCAGAGGGCTTTTTTTTTAGATGTGTGAGCAGTAGGTGGTGCTATTTACCCATGGTTACAAAATGTCCCTTCAAATTCCTACTGAACTAAGAAAACAACCAACATAATACTGGCCATTTATTTTCATGCAAAAGCACATTTTATCAATTAAGAAACACTGCCAAATACTGCCAAATGACTTGCAAATGTTTGTTCTTGGTTTAAACAATAAAGTTTATGTACTTCATAGTTCAAATGACATTTTTGCAGTAATTGAAGATTTTACAATAGTTGACCCGACACACTTTTTTAATATTTTAATGTAATTATAGCCTACTATTTTAGAAAATAATAATACACCAAATTTTATAGATGTATGTACTTTCATTATTTTATTTTTAATATTGTCTATGCTCCAAAGCAGTTTTTTTGTCATTCATTTTATTGATTACATCTGCATTTACTCTCGAAGCACCATTGCAGGGTACGAATTGTAAGCAGTGGTGGTCGTTTTTTTTTTTTTTTTTAAATCTTTTTTTTTTTACATATAAGTTTATCTACGTTTCAACGGCGTTTTCAAACAACGTTTTTAAATAACCACAAAACTTACATTAGGCTACAATGATGCGGTAAATAGATGTCCACGAGCAGTGCGCTTTTGCCTGATGAAGTAACCATGACAACTGTTCGCTGCATGAGCGCTTTCTGTTAAGATCGGTATTGGACAGTGCATCGATAAACACATGTTGTCATTATTGTTTTTTGTTTGTTTGTTTGTTTTTTATAAATTTACACATCACAAAAATATAGTTCGTGTTTAGTTTAATATAACTTGTTGTTTGCGCGAGACGAACTTCTAACAGAACAGCACTGATAGAATTTCTTAAAAAAAAAAAAAAAATGAAATGAAATTCTCCATGATGAAAATTTCTCTCAAATCGGTCACTTTAGTTGTAGTTTAGTTTAGCGTGTACACACCTACATGTCAGTCAGTAGAGCTCGAACATGCTATTCGCTGAGGGGCGCGGAGGAGGCGTGGCCAATCTACCCAGAGACAGATGTGTGCGCTCCTCTGGAGTGAGAGCAGTGCAGAGCAGAGATCAGTCCTCCAACAGAGCCTGATCTACTGATCTACAGCCTGCGCCTCACACAAGTCCATATGCATGGGAAAATGCGCCTGTGCTGGGATGCTGTGAAATCTAACGCACTGCACATGGATTCAGCATTTCAGAAAGCATAAAAGAAATAATTGGATTTATCCACAGTTGGACGTTTCAGATTGGACCATCTGTTATTCATATTCCACTCTGGAAGATGGATAGATTTCTGCATGGTACTAGTCGCTGAGACTGGACTTAAGAAGGACTGCTGAACTGACCAGAGATTGATTTTTGGATCTTTTGGTTGTGGATGTAACAGGAGCACAGTTATTTCATCAGTCCCTCTGCAGGCTTAATCATGACCTCTCTAACAGGGAATAAAGACAGATCTGGGACCAGGAGTAGAAAATATGGGGTAAGATTTATTATTATTATATTTCTTTTATGAATTGGAGTAAGCACATTCTTGTCAATAAATTATCTTCAAGTCTGGAAAAACAGCAACAACAAACTAATTGTAATGTCAAACTCAATATGCAAATCATTAAACCACTTTAAACATTTATCATGTATGTAATCCAGATATTAATTTTTCAATCACTGCTTTTCATTATACTATCATTTCTTGCAGATGACTGATTCATCCCCTACCAAGTCAGCATCATTCTCTCCTGAAACCTGGTACCGAAAGGCTTATGAGGAGTCCCGGAGCGCCAGCCGCCCGGTCCCTGAAGGTGCCGGCTCCATGCCCGGGTCCTCTGGAACCCCTTCCCCCGGATCAGGAATATCATCCCCGGGCTCTTTCTCCGGCTCACCTGTTACGGTTTCTCCTGGAATCAGTACCGGTTCGCCCGGTTCCTTAGGCGGATCTCCAGGGTTCGGCACTGGTTCTCCAGCCTCAGGTAGCGGGAGCTCACCTGGTTCTGATCGGGGGATTTGGTGCGAGAACTGCAACGCTCGGCTGGTGGAGCTGAAGAGGCAGGCATTAAAACTACTAATTCCCGGACCCTACTCTAGCAAGGTAGGCTGACACATACTAAATCATTTAAGAATATTCCGAAATCAGGTTTTGACTTGGTAATGCATCATGCAGATACAGATGACATCAGATATCCATGTTGACGTGTGATATATAACTCAGTTGTTGCAGTGCGTAAAAAAGGTATGCACAGAAACCAAAACTTAAGATTTAAAGCGTGCTTCTATTGGAATTAAATTTGTGTATTGCATCGCAATTGATCAATTTGTTCCCTTGTCATATGTTGTTCTCACATATTGCAACTTACAAAAAATAAAAAAATAAAATAAAGAGAAAGAAAAACAGTAGTTGCACACGAGGGGTGGAGTGCTGAACCTATAAGACACTGCAGCATGTTGCAGATCCACTGTCTCTGTAGTTCCAGTGCGAGTCTGAGATCATGATGAGACTGGCCAAAGGGGGGTGAATTTAATTGCTGACTAACAGTCTTTTTGAAAGACTATAAAGTGAAACAGATTGTGTAAAGAAACACGTCATACCATGATGTGGCTTTGGCGGAGAGCATGAGCGCTGAGAGAAGCACATTTATGATTAACTGTCCATTGCGATTAGTTATTCTGTTTTGGCTTTGGACACCTAAGTTAGTACTGCAGCAGTACTTAGTGTGGATTCCAAAAGAGCTCAAATCATAAGCTTAGTATACGTAAATATTCAGTGCGTAATTGGATGCATGTGTGCGTAAATATCAAGTTTCGCCGTGTGCTCATGCAGCAAGGTTCATTTTCAGCATTTAATACCGGGAGCTGTGTATAAACAGACTAAAAGTATGATTTACACCTAGAAATAAATAGTTTACAGAAAAACCCTACCTCTTTATGTTACTTGTTTTGTTTGCGTCCCATTGAAAACAAAGCAGAGTTGGTCCAATTCAGTAATTATCCATTAAGAACAGGGGGCGCTGTGCTGTCACAAACAATGTTATATTATAGAGATTCAGTATCAGTACGGCATTGTATACCATGTTATCATTTGTTCGTTGTGCACATTAACACACACACACACACACACATATATATATATATATATATATATATATATATATATATATATATTAAGCTACACAAACATATGGCATCCATTATGTTCGTCATTTCAATAATTGCACCAATTATCCTTTAAAAAAAAAAAAAAAACTGGCCCTCAGTAGTCCAAAACATCACATCTGCATTTACATCTCCTCATCATGCACTGTGTCTAACTTAATGTCACATCTAATATAATGACCATTATCTAAAAGTAGCATTTTGCTGCTTTTAAAGAGCACCATTGATCTGGTGTGGCCGCAGCTCATGTTTCAGACCTGCTGTTGGTCTCCAGATTTTATGGCCAGTTCTGCCAGCTGCAAGTGACCTGGAGGTGCCCATTAAAATAAGCTGGAGGAGGAGGGGCTAATGGGAAGGATAGGGGATCACGGGAGAGCAGGGTGGCCATGAGCACGCTCTTTAAACCAGAGGCGATTTTAAAGGAGACATGACTGAGTGTTTGGGCTTTTCTCTGCAGGATCTTCACCCACATGGTGATTAGTAAGAAGTGTTGAGACATGAATTGAAGGGTAGAGCCTCATTGTGATATTCGATCCTTCTGGACACTATACAGTATGCTGCATTCCATTGCATTCTGGAAGTAAAAATGTCTAATTTCCTACAAAAAAAAAGTGCAATGGAACAGAGGGAGGTGGTAAACATTGACTTAAAGCAAATATAGTCTCGCGTAGCCAGACCTTTAGACTAATGGTCTGGACTTCATAGCAGCTTTAATTGGCCCAGAACTGACCAAGAGGACGTCTGATTGACATGTAAAGCAACCAATCACAGTTTGTTTTGTTCAGCGCTATGTTTAGGGGTGTGAAAGTGTAAAGTCAATGTCCCCACAATAACAGACCAGCGTGCAATTTATTCAAGAATGTTGTGCAAGTTTACTGCAATAATGGAGCAACAATAGTGCTGTGAATTTCACAATCTTTTGAAAATCCAGCATTTAGTTTAACCTGATAATTGTTTTAGACACAACGGCTTTGTTTTTCCATATGGGGGTTTGGCTTTGTTTCCAGGTGGACTGTTAAAGAATGCGACACACACATCTCCCAGAAATCAGATGACGACTTCAAAACTTCTAAAGTTTTTCTCATTTTGTGTGCCATATGCATCAGACATTCAGCCAACTTGATAGTTAAACTGTTTAACAATCGTTAAAGTCAAGTGTGTAAAACATGGTAAATGATGCTCTGTTGATAATCTTATACATCCAGAATAAATGTTAGCATGTATACAGCATGTTGCTACAAGATAATTTTTTGACATTTGAACACCTACAAAGCTTTATGTCATCTTCCAAGCAACACACTTTTATGGTCTGAAGTAGGAATATCCCACATCCAACTGTGAGTAGAACGCAGCATACTGGAACAGTGGTATAGCTCACAGAACTTGTTCTGTGGGACTCGCTGCATTGTGAACGTCCCCTGGGGTTCGTCTTTAGATTACACCCGCTGAACAGAAGCATGTTCATTTCATTCCCATGCACACACAGCTTCCGTTTCCAACAGTTGCCACGGTAGCAACATGTTATGGGTGTGAGCTTCAAACATATTTCACCTTTAATACTGTTTTTATGCCTCTCAGGTGAGCAAGGCATTATCATATAAAGAGGTCGCTTTTCCACTACGGACTGATAGGAATAAATGGGAAAGGACTGCTGACGTTGGCTCAATTCAGCAGCCATTCTTACTGTAAATGGCACTCCCTCCTGTCTGGTGGCTGGCTTTGTCTCGACGCTGGGGTGTAATGGTGTCACTAGGGCAGATATGAATACAGCTCAGTGATGAGAGAACAGAACATGCATGGCCTTGCAGGATGTGATGTGCACGTTTGGTGGCACAGGTTACTTCTTGTTGGAAATGAATGCGGATAATATATTGTGGCTTTGCAGTTTGTGACCTGATAGCTGCTTACAACAATGGAGGACTGTTGACTGTCAATCTAAGTTAAAGCTGTTTATAAATTGAAACTGCTTGGATTCTCAATAACACGGTCTGTTAATTTCTATTTTTTACACCTGAATGTCTCACAGCAGGTAATGGTTAGCCTTAAAAACCTGCTCATTTTGCAGGTATGAAATGTTGAAAGGTTTTATTTTCATGCAGAGGTCGAGGTGTGCTGCTATTACAGCTTGAAGCTTTTGCAAGGCTTTCAACTCAGTGGGTTTTGCTTCTTTTGAACAAGTATTGGACTTACTTAGGCTTTAAAGTCTTATACCCAGAGGAAAGATGTTTCTTGTAAAATTCTTCCATTAAAAATAGAAAAAAATAGACATTTATTCACATACAATGAGAGTATATAGAGCTATAAAATTAATATGGATAGAAGATCATTTGTTCTTGGAAGACATTAATGAGAAATTTGTGTTTATATTTTGATAGCAGAAAGCAGTTTGATATATTATTAAGCTTTCTTCTTAAAAAAATTACTCACCCTCAAGTTGTTCCAAACCTGTATGAGTTTCTGTCTTCTGTTGAACACAAAAAAAGATATTTTGAAGAATGTTGGAAAACAAACAGTTGACGGTAACCATTGGCTTCCAGAGTATTTTTTTTTCCTACTCTGGAAGTCAATGGGTGCCGTCAACTGTCAATTTTCATTTTTGGCTCAGGAGAAGCAAAAATAGTTTCTCTATTTAATCTTATTGCAGTGTGCGAGACACAACTGAAATATTAAAGAGATCTCAATCGGTTATGCCTGCTGAATGTCAACCTGAAGATGCTGTCGAATATTACTGTGATTTTTGTCTGTGTGTAATTCAACACTTTCTCAGATCAGTATGATGTCGAACAGCATCCATGAGCCATAAACACTAGTTTTACAGTGCCAAATGCAGCAGATGTTAAAACCCACTGTGGGTTTGCAAAGTGGGTGGTTTGTTTTTTAGTGGAACCCAAAACTGTATTTCAAGAGTCCATTCAGGTTGTTGCCGTATCCCGTAATCACTGCCAGCACTTCCTCCAAAGCATGAAGGCCTGTAATCCACCCCAGAACCAAGTCAGAGAAAACATCAGGTTTTCCCCCTTGAACATGGGCAATCGATCTCACAGGGATTAGCTGGACCGAGCCAGATCGAAGTTCTCCATGATCAAAGCAGAACGGGCTTGAAGGAGGATACCGGCTGGTTCTGCAGATCTGTGATTTTAAGGCAGCGATCAGCAGTGCTAGTTCACATTAGTCACTCGTGGCTTTATCACTGTGTGAAAATAGTATGAAAGACTTGTGTAATATACCTCTGGAGACTAGATGGTTTGATGTGTTGAATGTGTAGGGTTCAGTCCGCAGCTGCAGTTCTGGGTATGGATTGTATGCTCACCAGGAAAGTATTGCAAGTATGTACACAGATTTCTTAACTGTTGTCCAGTAAATCTCACTTGATAACTTTGAAGAATAATTTGCAATGCAAGGGTTAAAATGCATATTGTTTTTTTTTTGTTTGTTTGTTTTTTGGGTTTTTTTTCATTAAAAACATATGCAAACATATGAATCCAACTGAATGCATTTTATGTGTTTGTTTAGTGGCCTTTTAAACTTTGAATTGCCACTTTATTTTTCAAAGCTTTATGTGTGCAGTTATTTACTATGACATTTTGACTAAATGCCATGTAATGTCCTTTGTGCTCTGCTGACTGAGAAGAAAAGTTCCTAAAGAATCACAGCTAGCAGAAGATAAAATTGGAACACCAAATAATTTATGGGACATAAGTAAGGCAGTGTTTCCTAAACTGGGGTTCCCGAATCAAATGTCATGTTACCATTAAACGAGATCAGAGAACTGTGAAAAGGAATGTTTTGAAATATTAACTTAAAATCGCAGGGTAAAAATCTCAAGTAAATAATTTATTCTAAAGGGCTTTGGGTGACAAAAAAAAAGTTTGGGATTCCCTCTATGTAAGTGATCAAAAATTTTCACAAGATAAACCGGCATATGGTGGTCAGCACCCTAGTGGAAGGGTCTTGTATCAACCTGAAGGGTTGAATCTTATTAGATACTGGATAGCTCAGCCATGAAACTCTATTCTCGTTCTGATTGGTTGTTTCAAAGTAACTTCCACAGCCAATTGATTTCATGTATCCATCACTACTTCCTTTTATAACCACAACACAACTAAACAAATGCACTAATACTGTGTGCTATGCAAATTCCTATTCTAGCCCTCCACCTCCGCCTCCCCAGCACCACCTGCCTAGGTCTGCTACAGGGTGGTCTCCCTCTTTCTAGCAGCAGCATGTTTCCATTAATTTAATGTTCAGAGTATTTAGCAGAAGCAAGTAGTAGTTGCTCTGCAGTAGGGCTGATTTATCGCGATTAAACCGCACGCGATTTGGCAAAGGCTGTGATTATTTTATGCGCAGCTTGTCAGAGCTGTACGGCTCTGTGATCAGTAGTAAATGCTTCTCCATCTGAAAGCCAGAGGGCGCTCTTGCGCAGAAACTCCAAATATGGCCTGCCATAGAAGTAGATAACACGTCATTCCAGGAAATACCTATTGCTGTTGCTGAATAAACAGAAGACTGAAACGCTTTGATTGATTAAACATGACTAATAAACACACGACTGCCTTATAATGTGTAAGAAGTCACATCATCTCACAGAAGGATGCTCAACTGTCGTTATGAAGTGAGTTTGGAGTAAAAACATGTTATTAAATGTCTTTTGTTGGACAAGATGTTAATAAATGCTTCTCATGTCTGGAAAGATGTTTAACGCGTGTTGCTTTTTCAAATGTACATTATAAGCAACTCAAACTCGCAGTGCTTTCAGATGGATTAGCATTTGCAGCCATACTTCATTGACAAGCTGCGCATAAAAAAAATAATCGCAGCCTTTGCGATTTCATAATCGCACTAAGAATCGCGTTTAAGCGCGATTTCAATGTTATTTTTCGTATTGTGATAAATCGTGCAACCCTACTCTGCAGCAGTGTAGCAGATCTAGTCCGCCAAGACCAAACCTACTGTATGTACATTCCATTTACATTAATACAATGCTTTATAAACTATCCAGAGAGTTGTCATGACAGAACGTAAATAAATGGGTGTGAAATATTGATTTTTGTTAAATTATTTTATTATGTATTTCATAAAGAAACATTATATGAATCATGAAACTAGCACTAGTATCAATCAGAATCAAGTAACTTTTGTTGCGCCTATAGTGTTTATTAACACATGTGCCCAAGCTCATTTACAAACAGTAGCAGTAAACCAACTATCTCTCATTAGCAGTGCTAGTCAGCATGAACTCCACTTTACCTTTGTTGTCTTACACCGCCGTGATCTCTCATGCGGCCACTGATTTTACACACATGTGGAGAGGGCCATTCATTGTGCTTTTAACCTGAGAAGAGGCCTCTGCCCCCCTACTGACTAACTCATTTTTTTAATTGCCCAACCACATAACAACAGGGCTGTTTCCTCCTCAGAGGTAGTTGATGTTGCTTGAGACCTCTGCTTTGATGCTTTGAAGCGACCCTCCATCCTGGGCTGTAAAAAGCACTCTTGAAAAGAATACTAGATGAAAAAGAATATAAAATACAGCAAATATTTGCAAAAGAAATAAATAAACATCTATACAGTAAATGTTAGGTCAGGTCATATTATTTTAGCTAGGCAAGTGTTTTGAAATTCCTCAAAACACTTAACAGACTCCATTAAAATGTATTAGCATTACACTTGTACACTGTATTTGCATAATGAATTGTGATTGGTCTTTCCTTTCTTCCATCTATCTATCCATCTATATTTCATATTATATCAATTTCCTTCTCTCCCTGTATTATTTCTTATATTTTCCCTAAAATGTTAGTGTTAACACTATTCTTGTGCTGTCACGGACGCATTGTTTTTTCATTCAGGAAATCTTGTTTTGTCTTTTTGCCTTGTTCGTATGTCTTTGTCTACTAAAGAAGACATGGCTTTTCTTTTAATTATTAATGGTCTCTATGTTGTGCAACTGAAAAAGACTAAACCCCCAAAGAAAGAAAATGTTATGCATGCAACCTGAGGCACTTTACTTACTAATGTTTTTGGCATGGCCTGTAATCTGCTCAAGGAATTTTCAGAGAGATGATCAGATAGAGGACTTAGACGGAGGGGCTCCATTGTTTGGTTGAGTTCAAGGGAAACGCACACCTTTTGACACAAAGAGACGGGGAAAAAGAAAACAGATGGAGTCATTCATTCTAAAATGTCATGTTTTACAAGAGGTTTAAGTGCATTCCTCTGCAAAATCAACAAGGTTAAGAGGATGAGTGAGACCGGTGTAGTGCAGACTGAGAGAAAAGCTGAGTTAATTATGCCGTGAATGACGAGGACATCGTAAAGGTCAGGAGGACAGGAAGAAACAACCGAAGATGGTGTTAGATCAGAAGAGATGAATTTTACTGGAGCTTTCTTTTGTTTTCTGACATTCCAGCTGATCTAATGGAGAACAGCTAAACTGGGGGTTTTTGTCTTGAAAAAGTAAACAGATAAAAACAACCTTTCCAATAAATTACTAAGCAATTTTTCAAATAGAAGAGTTTAAAATATTTATAAATGCATTAACAGCATAGCTTTGCCACAATAAAATGTGTATTAGTTTTCATATTCATGCTAGATCAATCACATTTATATTAAAGTTCATTTTCATTTTTAAAATAATTTACCCATCTCTGTGAATTTTACCCCATCACCCAACTGGGCAGCCATTTGGTTTCAAATGTTGCACCCCATTACGTATTGAGTTGACTTGAGGCCAATTAAAGTTTGTGTTGATTGTGCATAAGGGTCAGAGCATGACATATAAGACTACTAAATATATATACATTTGGTGTGCATATGAATGTTATGTTAATGAGTGTAAATGTAAGAGTGCTGCATGTATATGGAAGTGCTTTTTCTGTGTGAGATAAAATGCCTATGGTTCTGTAAAATCGGAAAGAACTTGAATATTTAGACTTTACAAGGATCTGATCATCCATGGTTGGGTCTAAAATAGATTTGCAAGGACATTGTAAAATAAAGGGTTAAATGCACACTGTTTTTATTTGCCCTTGATGGTTTTTGACATGTAGACATGTATGCTTTGCTGGAGGTCATACAGTAGTAGAGGAACAGAGTAGCTCGTTATTATGAATAAAGAACTGAATTAACCTCCAGATGAGCTCTAGCACATGTCCAAATTATGATGTAGCGCAGTGCTTTGTGGGATGTCAGGACAATGTCACCTTGCCCATTTCATCTCTATTGCATGCACCAGTGGACCAATACCTGCCAACACACACTCAGGTTCATCACACACATATACACAGAGAAATAAGACTACCTTCACACCAATAACACCTTTTCTTGGTAAAAGGCTGCTGTAACATTATGATATTATATGCTTTAATATGTGTCTCATTGGTTACGCTCACACCATGGTTGAATGTGGTCCAAATCTGTGGTTTTTTTGTCACCCTTATATGTGAAGAAAAAATAAATGAATAAATAAATATAAATAAATAAAAGTGTGTGTGCGTGTGTGTGTATGTGTGTGTGTGTGTGTGTGTGTATGTATACACACAGATGCACACACATCTTCACGGTGTCATTATGATTCAGGCTGCATCACAAGTCAGAATATATATATATATATATATTCTGATGAATATTGAGTCAGATTGACATTTACATATGTGTAAATATATATATTTCAAATGGATTGTTAATAG